>CM038672.1:127611120-128106120 GCA_021605145.1 Aegilops bicornis | reverse complement strand
TGATCCCTTTGAGCCTGGGTGGCGGTACAAAAGAAAACAGGCAAGTCCTGGAAACCAGGTGCCTCAATCCACCCAGATGTGTATTTAAGTTGCCACCTTAGATAAACCATTAATTAACAATCTCACATCTGTCATGGATATCACTCACCCAATCCACGTCTACTAGCATAGCATGGCATAATAAGCAAACGTAGAAGTAACTCCCAAAGGTTTCATAATAAAACGGGTAATAGGTACTACCTCAACTACTTCCCATCCCACAATTTAATTAGATCCTAATCATGCAGTGTTTGAGGATTGATCTAATGCAATAAAACTGGGTAGTAAAAGAGGTATGATCAAAGTGTTACTTGCCTTGCTGATGATCCGCGAAACCTAGAGATTCGAAGTAACAGGCGGCGCACTCCGGGTATTCTATCGCAGACAAACAAACAAGCATACAATAAGTACTCATCTAATGCACAGGTAAAACTCAAATAAGAGACCTAACCAGAAATTTCAACTTAAGAACTCTGGTTTGCAAAAAGAATCAAATCGAACGAAGCAACGAAAGTCAAACGGCGAAAGAAAACAACTTTGTTCTACTAATCTGGATCTAAGTCAAATTTTACAGAAGCAAAAACTTGTTTAAGTTGGTTAAACGGAAAGAGGGTTTCGACATTTAAACTCCAGCGCTTGAATCGCCTGATTCCGATAGACGAGCGAAAACTTATACTAAAACGAAAATCGGATCAGAAATCGCGATCAGAAAATAATCGCGGAAAATCTGAGAAAAAGAAAACCGATGAACCGATTAACGAACGAACGTTCGTTAACCGGATCTAAACGACGAATACATTCGTTAAAACGAACGAACGAACGTTAACCGGATCTAAACGATGAATACGTTAAAACGAATGAATGAGCGAACGCTCGCTAATTAGACTAAACCAACAAATAAAACCGATCTAATAAAAAAAAACTAAAACTAAAAACAAAACTAAAACTAAAAACAAAACCAACGGAAAACCGAACGGTTTTTCTAGAAAAATGGGGCACGGATTTCGAGGCGAGGCAAACATCGGGGCGTCTTGAGGCGGCCGTCGGGGCGGGCGCGGCGTGGCGAGGCGACGACGGCGGCGGGCGCGGGGCTCGAGGGCGGGCGGCGGCTGGGCCTCGGGCTGGCTCCCCCAGGCTTATAAAGCCTGCCGGGCCAGAGTCCCACGCGGACACGGCCCGGTTAGGTCGGTGCGCGTTTTTTTTAAATAATTACGTGCAGAAGAAAAATAAAAAAAAAATACTAAACGGACTCCAAAAATCACGAAATAAATTTTCCCGACTTATAAAATCAAGCCGGACAAAGTGAACATTTATTTGGGGCCTAAATGCAACTTTGAAAAACGCATCTTTTTCCTAAATTCAAATAAAATAGCGAAAAATTCCGTAAAAAAATCTTATTTGATTTTATTATTAAATCCTCAATATTTCTTTATTTTTTGGGAAAGTTGTTTTATTCCCTGTCTTATATTCTGTAATAGAAATAATTGACGATAAAATAAATAAAATCAAATGATCCTATTCTCAAAATTTGAGAAAAACTCAAATATGAAAATAACGAAATCCCCAACTCTCTCCGTGGGTCCTTGAGTTGCTTAGGATTTCTAGGATCGAAACCAAAAGCAAATAAAATATGATATGCAATGATGATCTAATGTATAACATTCCAAATTGAAAATTTGGGATGTTACAGCCATACTTTTGATTCTTATAATGTTATGATAGATTTGTTAGGCCCACCACCTCTTTTGGTCAATGGAACTATTTTAAGTTTGGAACATGTGATGCAAAGGCTTGATATTATTGAAAATAAAATTGCCACTGTGGAGTTAATCGAAAATTTGGATGAAAAGATCCACAACCAAATTACCCAATATGGATCTAAGGTAGGAGTTACTCTGAAAAATCTTAGGGAAAAGGAACCCATAGTCAATGAGAAGATAGATCAAGATTCAAGATTCCACTAGAATTGATAAATTTGAAGATATTATTACCAACTTGGGGTCTGCTTTTTCTGCCGATAAAAATACCTCAAATCTTCCTCCTACCAAAGTTGCCAAGTTTATCTATGTTCCTAAAAATAAGGGTGAATCTTCTAGTAAGGAAAATGAAGACCTCAAATTAATAAGTGTTCACCCCAACTTTTTCGATATCATTAAGGAACCTTTTGCTACAAATGAATTTCTTGATTTCTTGCCTAGGAGTTTGATCATTAACCAAACCAAAGAATCTCCTAAGGGTTATGTGTGTTCAATTGAAGAATTGCATACCAAAGATGGCAATACCTAGATCTATTCTTGTTTTTATGCCTAGCTAGGGGCGTTAAACGATAGCGCTTGTTGGGAGGCAACCCAATTTTATTTTTGTTCTTTGATTTTTGCTCATGTTTAGTAAAAAATAATTCATCTACCTTCTGTTTAGATGTGGTTTTATGTTTTAATTAGTGTTTGTGCCAAGTAGAACCTTTGGGAAGACTTGGGTGAAGTCTTTGCGATCTTGCTGTAAAAAACAGAAAATTTTGCGCTCATGAGATTAGTTGTCATTTTTTTACTGGAGAGTGCTTTTGGGTTAATTCTTTTTTCAGATGATTAATAGACAAATTCCTCACGTCCACCAATTTATTTCCAAAATTTTGGAGTTACGGAAGTATTCGAAAGATACAGATTGCTACAGACTGTTCTGTTTTTGACAGATTCTGTTTTTCGTGTGTTGTTTGCTTATTTTAATGAATCTATGAGTAGTATCGGGGGTATGAACCATAGATAAGTTGGAATAAAGTAGGTTTAACACCAATATAAATAAGGAATGATTTCATTACAGTAACTTAAAGTGGTGGTTTATTTTCTTATACTAACGGAGCTCATGAGATTTTCTATTGAAGTTTTGTGTTGTGAAGTTTTCAAGTTTTTGCGTAAAGATTTGATTGATTTTGGAATAAGGAGAGGAAAGAGCCTAAGCTTGGGGATTCCCAAGGCACCCCAAGATAAAATTCAAGGACAACCAAAAGCCTAAGCTTGGGGATGCCCTGGAAGGCGTCCCCTCTTTAAATCTTCGCTTCATCGATAACTTTACTTGAGGCTATATTTTTATTCACCACATAATATGTGTTTTGCTTGGAGCGTCTTGTATGACTTGAGTCTTTGATTTTTAGTTTACCATAATCATCCTTGCTGTATACACCTTTTGGGAGAGACACACATGAATCGGAATTTATTAGAATACTCTATGGGCTTCACTTATATCTTTTGAGCTAGATAATTTTGCTCTAGTGCTTCACTTATATCCTTTTAGAGCAGAGTGGTGGTATTATTTTATAGAAATTATTGATCTCTCATGCTTCACTTATATTATTTTGAGAGTCTTCTAGAACAGCATGGTAATTTGCTTTGGTTATGAAATTAGTCCTAATATGATGGGCATCCAAGATGAGTATAATAAAAACTTTCGTATAAAGTGCATTGAATACTATGAGAAGTTTGATTCTTTATGATTGTTTTGAGATATGAAGATGGTGATATTAGAGTCATTGTAGTAGAGTAGTTGTGAATTTGAGAGATACTTGTGTTAAAGTTTGTGATTCCCGTAGCATGCGCGTATGGTGAACCGTTATGTGATGAAGTTGGAGCATGATTTATTTATTGATTGTCTTCCCTATGAGTGGCGGTCGGGGACGAGCGATGGTCTTTTCCTACCAATCTATCCCCCTAGGAGCATGCACGTAGTACTTTGTTTCGATAACTAATAGATTTCTGCAATAAGTATGTGAGTTCTTTATGACTAATGTTGAGTCCATGGATTATACGCACTCTCACCCTTCCACCATTGCTAGCCTCTCTAGTACCACGCAACTTTCGCCGGTACCATACACCCACCATATACCTTCCTCAAAACAGCCACCATACCTACCTATTATGTCATTCCCATAGCCATTCCGAGATATATTGCGATGCAACTTTCCACCGTTACGTTTATTATGACACGCTCTGTCGGTTTGGAACGACACCTATGGGATCACAAGAATCCCTACTATGGTTGCCGGGGCGCATGGTTGCAAGGAGAGCAGGGCTAGTAGACAGCACAAGGATCGTTTACCCAGGTTCGGGCCGCGAAGATGCGTAAAACCCTAGTCCTGCTTTGGTGGGTGTATTTCTGAGAGTTCTTGAGCCCTCGAACTAGCGGTGGTCAGCGCGTGGTTCGAAAGAGCCGAATCCTTCTCCGGTATGCCGTGGGCCTCCTTTTATAGTTGAAAGGGGTTGCCACAGTGACACACAGGAGGTGGAAAGGCGTACAGTGCCCTGAGCTTATCGCTCATATTACAGGACAAGACGCATTAAATGCGTAGCTTAGGTGTCCCCTTGCTTTATTGGGGACGGGGGCGAGGCCCGTCCCGTCCGTCGCCGCTCCTCCTTGCTTCGACAAGCTCCCCGACCAGCGATGCATGCGGTGCCATGTAGGCAGGCAGGCAGCTGAGGTGGCGCGGTGGTGGAGTCTTCACGAAGATCTGCATGCCGCCATGCAGGCGCTTGTTGAGTTGGCCTGGGAGCTGCATGTTGCCACCACGGTGCCCGCCAATTTGGTTGGGCTGGCAGCTGCAGGTGAACGGCGGTGGAAGCTTGGTTGGCGTGGACCTAGCGGTGGCCCTGCTGGCGTCCTTGGTGAGGACCTTGCCTGGTGGCCCGGCAAGGGTCTTGCCACGTGGCCCGGCGAGGGTCTCGCCGTGGCGCGCCGTCGTCCCCGGCAAGGGCCTTGCCGGGGGTCTGGTGGCCTTCCTCGGCAAGGATCTTGCCGAGGATCGTCGTCTTCTAATCTTCATTTGATCTTTAATATGTCTTCACAAAGATCTGCATGCCACTACAGAGGTGCCTTCCCGAGCCCTGGCCCCACATGGATGGTGGCGTTGGGGACCGTGGGCTCAAGGGTGGCTCGCTCTGTTGGTGTGGGGTCTTGCCGGGGCTGCTGAGGCTGCCCCGGCAAGGGTCATGCCGGGGGAACCCTCTGCTCTTTGTGGTATTGGCCTTGGCGTTGCCTTGATTGTCTTGGGCTTCGGTCTTACCTTGGCTCACCTCCCCTGTTCTGCTTGGTGTGGTCGTGGGCGCGGCTCTGACTGCCCGTGCACAGGTAAAGGGGTACAAAAGCGTGGCCCTCTTTTTGTACACCGACAGGAGCCCCCAGGCCTGGGCCACACATAAGCACGACACGTTGTTTGGTCAGGCCCAAAACGGTGCGCGGGCAGGCGGGGTGGTTTTTACTGCGGTAAGACTTTTCGTGCGCTCCGCTTCCCACGAACCGCACGCGCGGTGTGGCATGGAGGGGCGTGCGTGACCTAGGCGGCATGCATGGGGCGGTTTCCACACGCATGTGTCACATCGTAGTAAATGGGTAGCGTGCCCTGTGGCTTCCCCATAAAAAGGGATAACCGCGGGCGCACTGGTCCTTTTACCCTTCGCGCAACCCCAATCTCAGAAACCTCCGCCCGACTTCCTCTTCTTCTCCAAGCTTCGTTCCTGCTCGCCGCCGTTGCGCTTCTGCCGCTCTCTGTCCCGCCCTCCTCCCCCAGCCGCCATGGCACCAAAATCCACCAAGGGCAAGGCAGTGGCCAAGGATGCCGGAGCCGCGGAGCCGCCGGAGAAGTCTTGTTGGCGGTGCAATGGGACCTTGATCCACCTTGTTCCCCTCGATGGTCGATGTGTTTGAGCTTCGGGACTACTTCAGGCCCCTGTGGGGAGTGAAGACGGGGGTTGGGGCATCCAGCCACGCGCGTCATCCCCGCCGACTGCGTCGAGGCTGCCCCAAATCGGTACCCCTTCTTTGTCGATTATTTTTCTTGTGGGCTCTGTCCTCCTTTCTCCAATTTCTTCAGCGACATCATGCACACCTTCAGCTTCCGCCTCCTGGATTTTACTCTGAATGCGGCGGCGTGCATGGCCCTTTTCGTGCACCTCTGCGAACGCTTTGCCGGGGTGCACCCCAACACGGCGCTCTTCCGCCATTACTTCTTCCCTCGGATCCAGACGGGAGGTGCCATCTCGGGGTGCATCGTTTGGATCCCAAAATCCAAGGGAGCGTACCCGGACGGCGCCATGAAGGAGAGGTGGGAGGAATGGCGGGGCCGGTGGTGCTGGATCGAAGAGGAGGACCCGCCGGCGTTTTGCAGAGTTCGCCGGGCGCCGCCGGTTCACGGAAGTGATTGGAGCGACATCGACACCGACGACGGAAAGCTCACGGTTGCCACCATCAGGATTCTCTGGCTTACCCAGGCCGGGCTCACCCTTGAAATGATCGGGGCGGACTTCATCCGTCGCTGGATCGCTCCTCTGCATAACAAGGGGAGGCCAGCCTGGCTCTTCACGAACCCCGCCGACATCATGCGGCTTCACCCCAGCCTCGACCACAAGTTCACAGTGATGGGACACGCCCATTCCCGCCAGCGGATCTTCCAGCTTGACGTGGGCAGCGACGGCGAGGTCGAGCGGACCAGCAAGGTCGTGAGGGCCGCCGCGAAGGCTGGCAAGGTCCTCAAGGGGCCTCTGTTCAAGCTGCCGGCGGGGGTGGTCCCTTTGTGCAACAATTCGCGTCAGTCCGAGATCATTGGCATGATGCCGGACTGCAACGCGCATGGCCCCGGCCCGAGCTGGAAGGAGCCGGAGGACGCAGAAGTGCAACAGTTCTTTGCTACCCTGCATGAGGGGTATGTCAACACCGACGCCGAGAGGCTGCTTGTCCAGGACACCACCCAGGCGGAGCTGGACTACATCGCCATCAGGGCGAAGGAGGCACAACTTGCCAGGGAGGCCGAAAGGGCCGGTGGTGTGGAGGACAAGGGCGCAACAACCACGGAGGAGGGAGAGCTCGCCTAGTGGGCGGCAGCCGCCGGGGGAGCCAGCAGCGCCGGCACCGAGGCTCCTCTGGTTGATGATGTGACCGGCAGTCGTCGGAGGAGGAGGCCGAGACCGCAGGCCCGGCGCCGGCTATGGGGAGAGGGCGAGTCTTGCGGCGGGCCAGTTCCAGCGAGCCGGTCCGTCCCGGCAGGGCTGCGCAGCCGCATCTGACCTTGGAGAGGTCCCGGCCCCACACGAGGGCCGCGGTGGCGAAGAAGCCGGCGAAGGTCGCGGTGGAGAAGAAGACAGTCGCCCCTTCTTCATACAAGCGTGCCCAGACGCCGCCTCCTTCCCCTCCTCCGGCGGATATTGACACGGAGGTCACCTTCGATTATGGATCCCTCAGCCCAAGGAGGAAGAGGAAGACGACAGAGGAGGAGGCGGACGACGAGTAAGCATTTGGTTCCTTTTCGTTATCTCTGCCTCCTCACTCTGTGTTGCTTGTCTTGACTTGTCGTAATCCTTGCAGGGACGTGGAGACGCTAGCCCAGAGAGTGAAGAGGGCCAAGGTCTCGGCGGGTGTCCAGCCCCCGGCTGGTACTTCGAGGGCGCCGTTGGTGGTGTTGAGCAGCCCGGACAGCAGCCCCCGGCCTAGCCCCCAACTTAAGTTCGTCACTCTTCTCCCATCGACATGTGTCAGGGGCACGACACTTTGGTGGTGACCCTGCCAGGTATGCAGGAGAAGAGCAGCAGCAGGAGGAGCCAGAGAGGGCTACTCCCAACACGCCGCCCCCATCGACCACGCCGCCCTGAGGGGCGTCCCCAGCAAGGGCGCCAAGCGCCGAGCCCACGCACATGGAGGAGGAGGAGGAGAACTTGGGCGCCAGTGGCTTTTCCTCAACGCCAAATGTTGGCGGGGAGGGGACTTCCATTTCCCAGCCGGGCACTGGCACAGGTAAGTCGTTCGTCGTTCGTCCCTGCTTCTTTTTCTTTATGGTTCTTGGTCCCGGCCTTGCCTCACCCCCTTCCTTGGTGTCCAGATCCCTCCTCGGTGAACCCAGAGGACGTGGACGCCGTCATCGAGGATGTCGCCAAGGCCGCCGAGAAGATCGCCGCGGAGGAGGCCGCCAAGGGTGCTGCCGAGGACGCCGCCGAGGGGCCTGCCGCGGAGGCCGGCAAGGCTGCCGCTGAGGAGACCGGCAAGGGGCCTGCCGGGGAGGCCGGCAAGGCCGCCGCTGAGGAGACCGGCAAGGGGCCTGCCAGGGAGGCCGGCGGGGCTCCTTCCGAGGAGGAGGAGGAGGAGGCTGGCGACCAGCCTTCCTCCTCTGCTGCTCCCGACTCCGGCAAGTACCTAAGGTTGAGTGACGACTTGTTCATCCACCTTCTAGGAGCGTCGAGCACCAGGACACCCGTCGAGGGAGAGGTGTTCGACGACGAAGTGCTTGCCGCCGCTGGGCTTGAAGTCGTCGACGAGCCAATCGTCAGCGTGACGGCTCGCAGGAGGAGCGGCTCCTCCATGCCATGGGCGCTAGCTTCCAGAAGCTCCAGGCGCTCCACCACGCCCGCCTGGACAAAGTTAAGTCCAGGATGGCGGTGATGGAGAAGGCGGAGGCGGACCTGCAGGAGCGCGTCGCCCAGACGCAGGACTAGTTCCGCGAGGCCCACAAGGATCTCAAGGCTGCCTAGGGCGAGCTGGCTAGGCGCGACGTGGAGCTCACCATGAAGGTCGCCGGCGTCGAGAAAGCTCAAGAGATGGCGAGGAACTTGGCCGCGGCCGCCGAAGCCGCCCCGACCCAGCACGAGGTCGCGCTGAACTCCCAGGAGGAGGACCTCGCTGCAAGCGAGGGGAAGCTTGCCGCCATGCTTCGCGGCAAGGATGCAGAGGTGGAGAAGCTTGTATTGCAACGGACCAGTGAGCTGGAGCAGAGGCACAAAGAGGCACTCGATGCCCAGGCCCAGGTTCACGCCGGCAAGGTGGAGGAGTTGGAGGCAGAGCGCGACGGGTTGAAGGAGCAGGTCCTGAAGCTGTCCCAGGAGAGGGACATGCTTAACAGTGCCCTGACAGAGGTGCAGGGCGCGGTCGTCAGCAAGGCTGGGGAGCTCTCCGAGGCCAACAACTCCATCAAAGACCTCCAGCTAAAGCTGGAGGGTCTCGAGAAGGTGTTGTCGGAGAGCAAAACCCGGGAGGGGACCCTGGCCAAGGAGCTGGAGGCCGAGAAGCAGTTGCGGAGGAACGAGGGCCTCAACTTCGCGGACCACATGGAGGGCGAGAACCGTTGGCTCAATCGCCTTGCCACCATCGCCAACTAGGCCGCCGCGCAGCTGGCCATCATGGGGATGCCGGACGTGAGATATGTCCCGGAGCGGAGCGTGAGCGCCAATTGCAGCCTGACCATGTTCTTTGAGAAGGCCGTCCGCGCTCTGGAGCGGCTCCATGCCAACCGGGCGGCCTCACTGGCCGAGGAGTCCCGGAGGCTTTGCCAGGGTGCCATGACCAAGGTTCTCACCAAGGTGGCGCACTGGTACCCCGACCTCGACTTCGACCTTGCTACCGGAGAGCTTGCCAAAGTGCGACATCGCGCCCGCTCGGGGAGGCGCATCAAGCCCATCATCGGCCGTGTCGGCGGAATCTCGAGGTGGAGGGCCAACGCCGGGATTAGGCATCTCGTCCTTTATCGCCGCTGCAGGTTCACAACCAAGACAATCGCTATCTCTAGTTAGAACCACAGCAACAGTTTGATGTAATATAACTCTGCAGCACTTTCAGTATTATGCATGTTATTTCCCTATTCGATTTTCCTTTGTATGTCCACCCTAGGTTACTGGGTAGGCTCGCCGGCGCATAAACCCAAGGCGGCGTCTTGGGGACGGATCCCCATTGGCCTGCCGGGTGTGCTTGCAGCCGTGCGGACCACCTTGCCGCCCTTAGCGCGGCCGCCCGAACTGTCGAGCTTGACTCGAGTTAGAGTCGGGAGCGTTGCCGAGTGCAGAAGGCTACCCCGCCACTTTCGACGCGACCGCTTTGAGCTGTTGAGCGGACTCGAAACAGAACAAGGGCGTTGCCAATTGCGGGAGGGCCCCTTTGCGTGCAGGTTTCTCATACATAGGTGAAATCTCCAAGGACGATAACCTTATGTATAGGGGGAAATAACTCAAAGCTCTGAATGACTTAGCTTTTCTGTTTCCGAGCTGTGACAGTCCAATTTTTTTATTTGGTTTTCATCAAAAACTTTTTTGGATTTGAAGAAGGTCAGTTAAATCCTTCCAAAAACCTCTCTCTCCAAAACTTTTCCCCCTTGGCAAGGATTTTAAATTTTTTGTATCTTCTTCAACCTTGGTGTCTGGTTATTAAAAACCTTTCTCCCGACTGTTCCTTTCTCAAATAATTATTTTTTTGGAATTTCTTTTCTTTTAAAAGAAACCCTATGAGTTTTGGGGCTTCTCTTATTTTGAAACCACCCATGGTTTTACCATGCCTCTTATGGTAAATCTTCCCAAAACCCCTCCCTCCATTTTTGGGGCAATCCAAATTTTCTGTTCCAACAAGTCCAACCCATTTTAGGATTTTATTTCGTTTATTATATTCCCCAAAACAATTCTGTCATTTTTTTTAAGCCTAGATGTTTTACAAAGGAAGTACCTGAATTCCTTTGAGTTTTAATCTCAAACCAACTCCTCTGGATAGTCCTTAGAACCCTCAACCTAGATCCATCAAGATCCACTCTTCCTCTTTTCAAAAATTTCAAATTTTGACCTCTGCAAGTTTGGACCAGATTTGTCAAATTTGGTGAAATTCATATTTTTTTCTTCTCCAAAAATTCTACCAAAATTCAGGCAGCCCCCAGATGCAATGAGAGGCCACCCCACCAAAAATCAGCTCAAGGAAAATCCCCACATGCCAAAATCATTTCGTCGAACACTTGGCCGGCACTGTTCCTGTACACTTTCAGAAAGTTCAGAGTTTCAGAGATTGCAGTGTCGTTTTTCATCAGAGAGTTTTCATCGATCACCTGAGCGCTCTGGCGCGTTGCGCAACCTCTCCCCTTGACCGTGAGCACCGCATGCTCTCTTGGACGGGCGCAGGTGTCGGTGGTGGCGAGCATCACCGACGCCGGCAGCTTCTGCGGTGGCAGAGCCACCCGTGGCGGCCAACGGGAGCCAGAGCCAGCTCGCCACGCCGTCCGGCGCCGCCCAACGCTCCCTTGCCCTCCGCGTGGCCTCATGCATGCCAGCGCACCCCTGCAACACCCTCGCCATGGCCCGGCAAGCACAGGGCGCGCCCTCTACCGCCGATGGGCCCGCGCCGCCCCGTTCAGTCGAAGCCACCCAGAGAGCCTAATCCAAGCTTGTTTAGCACCTAAATGGAACCGGTGGACCTCCACGTTGACGCCCAACCCCCTTAACTCTCCCGACCAAGCACTGCGCCGCCGTAACCATCGCCGGAGATCTCCGTTCACGGCCACCGCCTCGGATCACCTATAAAAAGGAGTCCCGAGCTCGTTCTCGAGCACGCACCACCTCTGCACCCCACGAGAACCCCGCCGAGTCACTAGGAGGACCTCGAGGAGGTCTCCTCCCCCGACTCCGGCCGCCCCGATCCGCCTCGGCCACCAGCTCGATCCACTCCGGTGAGACCATCCCCGGCTCCCAAACCTCGTTAGTAGCCTCCTCGAGCACCCAGTGAGCTAACCCAAGCTTCAATTTGACCTTCGCAGCCCTCCCCGGCGAGATCCAACTCCACCCGAGCCGTCGTCCGCCGGAGCAAGGGTCGCCGTCGACGTGGTGCTCGCCGACGACCACCACCACCACCCACCAACGCGGAAGGACACGCTGAGCACATAGGTACCACCCGATCCCCCTGCCTCGCCGTGGATCGCCACCGGCGACCATCGCAGCTCTCGGGCGCCGACGAGCTCTGTTCTCCCCGTTTGAAATTTCAAACCTGACGGGTGGGAACCCCCCGTCAGCCTCTCTATTCTTTTTTCTTCGAAACGTTTTTTGAAAATTTATTCGGGCAAATACGCTTTCAGTCTGAAGCATTTTTCTGGCCTTTTCTGTTCAGCCCCCTGAGAAGTTTCTGTTTCATTACAGAAAGGTCCCTGGATTAAAACTCTTATAACTTTTAAGAAGAAAAGGATTTTTGATTGTTTCTTTTTCTGTCCTTTTTAAGATTTTGTCTAGTTTTTTATCAGATTTATTTGAAAAATATTTGAAATAATTTTGTGCACCCCACGGTATTTACGATAGTGCGTGTGTTTCTTTATACCGTAGATACCGAAGGAGGTGACAGAACCGCGAACTTCGCCAAGCTAGACTCTGACTATTCCGAACCAGGAAAGCATGTTTGAACTTTTGATATAATGAGTGTCTTTGGCATGTTTTGCAATAAGTAGTTTCATGGCATGTTTATGAGCATCTCTATGAAGGTTATATTACTTGCAAAGTTGAGGCAAGTGAGTTTCGGAAATCCATAAGTTGTTGGATATGAGTTTGCATGGCCATGTGATGGCAGGATAATGGGTAAGATGGCAGTGTTGTAGCATGCCAGTCTTATGCCGGACTATTTGACTCTAGTGTCAACATGAATTAGTCCAGTTCCATCCGTTTTCCTTTCCTGTACTACCACATGTTTTCCGCAAGGGATATGGCTTAGTAAGTTGCAAACCACTTTCCTGGTACACACCAAATCGAGAGGCCGTGATGAGGGTTCCATGGCCCTGGATTAAAGCCAGTCATCCGGTTAGGGGGCATGGGTGTTTCCGGCTGGGACCGAGAGGGGGGCACCCCTTAGAGTGCGCGTATATAAATTTGATCCCATGCTATTCGAGATTGTGATCTCCCCGTCTCAAAATTTTTCTTGAACGCTGTCTAGGGTGATTCCTGGCATCGTGAGGTGGGATGGGTGTGTACTGGTTAGATGTGTTTCTTCCGAAATACCGTAAACAGAACTAGTCCTTCGTGACTACGGAAATCCGTTGGCTGTGGGCAAATTAGTACAAACTCTGGAACCGGAAACGCTCAACTCGCCCTCCCTTGAATTGCACCGCGGCTTGGTGCATGGTTAGACGATCATTGACCTTGTGCTGAGAGAGTGAGAAGGGGCGCCTGAGATGGCCCCATCGCGACTTGGACGATGAAGGAGAGAAGCTTGACGAACCCATCGGGCATGTTGGCGAACATTTGTGACTCGCAATGATCGTTGCCAGCCATCTACAAAAGTAGGCAAAAATCGTGAGTAGTCAAATCATAAATTTATGCTGACTGTCAGAAATTGACTACGTTTGTAAAAATTAATTAATAGCTCTATATGTTAATCACCGATTAGCGATCGCACCTAGTGGCTTCCTACAGTCAGCCTGGCTCTGGTACCAAGCTTGTCACGACCGGTTTTTAATAAAAATATTTATTGAGAAACCGACCTATAAAATCCAATGTGAGGAAAATCCTCCATACCGGTAGACAAAATCTTGATACAATAAGCCAGTAGCATAAGATATATTACAGGGTCGAGCTGAAGTTGCTCAACAAA
Organism: Aegilops bicornis; assembly: GCA_021605145.1. Taxonomy (NCBI): domain Eukaryota; kingdom Viridiplantae; phylum Streptophyta; class Magnoliopsida; order Poales; family Poaceae; genus Aegilops; species Aegilops bicornis. The sequence goes on along the minus strand of CM038672.1, from coordinate 128,092,737 downwards.
TTATTACAAGCACGCCAATAATTATACATAGTGGCGGATGTGACACAGTGGAGTGGTGGCATACTACTGACTCGTGGTAAAGTGGTGGAACAACACAGTGGAGTGGGAGCATGACTCCAACACTGGCGGCTCATCGAGCGTCGAGGTGAGGCTCGGTGAATTTATTTGGGTAGAGGAAGCGAATATATCATAGTGACTAATCCAGGGGTCGCACGAGACTGACTGGGATTCCTCTAGGCGTTGGACTCGCTATCGAACTCTTCATCCATGAGATCGCCTTCACAAGATCTCGGCCAAATCAACAAGCCAGGTGAGTACTTTGAAAGTACTCGCAAGACAGTTCAGACAAAAGATATAACAAATGTATGCATGAATGCGTCATGAATAATTTAACAATGCGCAATCAATTTAGTATAGCAAGGTAAGTAAAAAGGGAATCGGCGGTAGTCCGCTCGAAAACCCAAAGAAGATAAACTCAAAACCGATCGAATTATGCGAGGCGGCGCCTCAAGGGTGAACAAATAAATAAGGCATGCCACGGTCAGGCGTCTAAGCGACACCTCATGAAGGGCTTTTATTGAAAGAAAAGACATGCGTGCATGCAATGGACGTCGGAGCGACATCACGAAAGGGCTTATAACAAAATTAAATAATAACAATGCCGCAATCGGACGCCCGAGCGACATCACGTAAAGGGCTTATAATTAAAGTAAATAATAACAATGCCGCAATCGGACGCCCGAGCGACATCGCAGAAGGGCTTATAATTAAAGTAAATAATAACAATGTCATGATCGGACGTCCGAGCGACATCGCAGAAAGGGCTTATATCAATAATAAGTAAATAACAATGCCACAGTCGGACGTCTGAGCGACATCGCAGAAAGGGCTTATAATTCATTATTCATAACTTACAAGAAATGGTGCTCACGGAAAATATTTATCACAAGTCAATAAGCGGGTTAGTCCATTCACAGGAAATAAACATTTAACACTCATATGGTTCTCAGGAGTTTCTGTCACCGAGACTGACACTTGACAAGAAAGGATGAACACAATACTCAGACATGGATAAGATGAATTTCGAGAATTGTGACTCTGCAGAGTTTGTACTAAAATTATCCACAGCCAACGGATTTCCGTAGTCACGAAGGACTAGTTCCGTTTACGGTATTTTGGAGAAAACACAGCTAACCAGTACACACCCATCCGACCTCACGTTGCCAGGAATCACCCTAGACAGCCGCTCAAGAAAAACTTTGAGACGGGAGATCACTATCTCGAATAGCATGGGATCAAATTTATATCTGGCAGCTCTAAGGGGTGCCCCCCTCTCGGTCCCAACCGGAAACACCCATGCCCCCTGACCGGATGAAAGGCTTTAATCCAGGGCCATGGAACCCTCATCCCGGCCTCTCGATTTGGTGTGTACCAGGAAGTGAATTGCAACTTACTAAGCCGTATCCCTTGCGAAAACATGTGGTAGTACGAAAGGGGAGACGGACGGGAATTTGACTGATTTATGTTGTCACTAGGTCAACGATCTGGCATAAGACTGGCATGCTACAACACTGCAATCTTACCCATTCTCATGCCATCTCATGGCCATGCAACATGTTTCCAACAACTCATGGATTTCCCGAAACTCACTTGCCTCAAGTCTTACGAGACAAACTTTCATCAAGATGCTCATGAACATGCCACGATACTAAATTAATGCAAACATGCCCAAACACTCATCATATCAAAATTTCAAACATGCTTGTCTGGTTCGGAGTAGTTGGGGCCTAGCTCGGTGAAGTTCGCGGTCCCGTCACCTCCTTCGGTATCTACGGTATACACAAAATATATGCACTAACGTAAATACAAAGGGGTGCTCAAAATATATTCCAAATATTTTTCAAATAAATATGATAAAAAACTAGACAAAATTTTGAAGAGGACAGAAAAGGAATCACTCAAAAATCCTTTTCTGTTTTAAAGTTATAAGAGTTTTGGTCCAAGGACCTTTCTATAATGAAACAGAAAATACTCAGGGGGCAGAACATAAAAGTCCAGAAAACGATTCGGTTTGGAAAGCGTATTTATCAGAATACGCTTAAAAACGTTCAAAAAAAGACAGAGAGGCTGACGGGCGGGTCCCACCCGTCAAGTTTAAAATTTTAAACGAGGCGGCAGAGCTCGTCGCTTAGAGAGTCATGCGGTCATGGCGATCCACGGCGAGGGAGGATCGGTTGGTACCTCCGTGCTCGGGCGCCATTCTGCGTCGGTGGGTGGTGGTGGTGGTCGCCATGAGTACCACGTCGACGGCGGCCCTTGCTCCGGCGGACGGCGGTTCGGGAAGTCGTGGGTCTCGTCGGAGAGAGCTGCTGGGGTCAAATTGGAGTGGGGGTTAGTCTCCTAGAGGTGCCATGAGGCTACGGTCAAGCCTAGGGCGGTGGAGGAGCTCTCACCAGCGAGAATGCTGCCGGAGCCTGAAGCGGATGGAGGTGGCCGGAGTTGAGGAAGAAGGGCCCCTTGAGGCTCTTCCAGTGGCTGTGCGGGGTCTAGTGAGGTGGTGGAGGTGCGTGGGGTCGAGAGTGAGCTTGGAGGCGCTATATATAGTCGGCCCGAGGCGGTTGCCGAGAACGGGATAAGACCGGCGAGTGATTACGGCGGTGCTGTGGCGGGATGGTAGGTTTAGGAGCTTGAGCATCGACTAGACGGAGAATCGAGTCCATCCCGGTGCCTAACTCAGCCGAGGTAGGGCGGTTACGGCTGTCCTCAACGGAACGGCCGCGGCGGCACGTCGGCAGCAGAGGGCGCGCCGTGCGTTGTGCCACGCAGAACGCGGCCGCATGCATGCGCCGGGCAAGGAGACGGCCATGCGCTGAGCTCCCAGTGGCGTGGCGGTGACGAACGGCGTTGTGCCGCAGGTGCCCCTGCTGGCCGCCACGGAGGTCCCGACGCCGCGGAAGACGCCGGGCAGACGGGCCATGGCGCCACCGACGCCAGAACCAGCCAAGTGCCCGCGGCGCTTTGGACAGGAGGAGGAGCCACGCGCAACGCGCCAATGTGCCTGATTGACAAGTGACCAGCCTCCGATTTAAACTGAATTTCTGAAAGTCTGAATTTTTTCTGAAAGTGTAAGGTGACAGTGCATGCTAGGTGTTCGACAGAATGATTTTGGTATGTGGGGATTTTTTCCTTGAGCTGATTTTTGGTGGAGTGTCTACTCATTGCAACTAGAGGTTGCCTGAATTTTGGTGGAATTTTTGGAGAAGAGGAGATATGAATTTCACCAAATTTGACAAATCTGGTCCAAACTTGCAGAAGCTGAAACTTGAAATTTTTGAAAAGAAGAAGAGTGGATCTTGATGGTTCTAGGTTATGGGTGCCAGGGACTATCCAGAATAGTTGGTTTGAGAACAAAACTCAAAGGCTTTTAGGTACTTGCTTTGCAAATCACCTAGGCTCAAAATAATGGACATAATTGTTTTGGGAAAAGAATTTAATGAAATAAAATCCAAAAATGAGTTGGACTTGTTGGGACAGAATATTTGAATTGTCCCAAAGGGGAAGGAGGGGTTTTGGGAAGATTTTCCACATGGGGCATGGTAAAACCATGGATGGTTTCAAAATAAGAGAAGACCCAAAAATCCCTAGGGTTTCCTTCTAAAAGAAAATAAATTCCAAAAACAAATCTTGAGAAGGGGGAAAAATCAGAAGAAAGGTTTTTAATAACCAACACCAGAGTTGAAGAAGATACCAAAATAAAATCTTTTGTCAAAGGGAAAATTCTTGAGAGAAGGAGATTTTTGGAAGGGTTTAAATGACCTCCTTCAAAACCAACCAAGTTTTTGCTGAAAACCAAATTTTTTTTTGGAGTGTCACAACACCTACCCCCTTAGGAAAAATCTCGTCCCCGAGATTCCAGCTGATCCTCAAATAAATGTGGGTGCTCTGTTCGAAGAAAATCCTCTCTTTCCCAAGTGGCTTCACTTTCGGTGTGGTTGCTCCAATCGAACTTTGAAGAACTTGATGGTTTTCCGTCGGGTTCTCCTTTCGGACTCTTCCAAGATTTTTATTGGATGCTCTCGATATGTGAGGTCCGGCTGCACGTCAATGTTTTCATGGGGTACTTGTTTCTCCGGGTTGCTCACGCACTTCCTCAATTGCGAGACGTGGAACACATCGTGGACGTCGGATAAATCTTGAGTAAGTCTAGCTGGTAGGCTACCGTGCCTTTCCGTGCCACTATGCAGAATGGTCCGATGAATCTTGGTGCTAGCTTCCCTTTAATCTTGAATCGGTGCAGGCCTCTCATAGGGGATACTCAGAGGTACACAAATTCACCGGGTTCAAAGCTGATTCCCGATGTTTTTGATCGTAATAACTCTTACGTCGACTTTGGGCTGTCTTGAGTCGGTCCTTAATCACCTTGACCTTATCTTCACCTCTTTGAGCATGTCCGGGTCAAGATATGGCTGTCTCGATTTCCGACCAATTTAGCGAGAATGCGGCATGTTCGTCTGAGCCTCAAATGGTGCCATTTGCAGGCTGGCCTGATATCTGTTGTTATATGCGAATTCTGCGTATGGTAAGCTCTCTTCCCAACTGGTCCCATAGGTGAGGACACATGCCCTTAGCATATCTTCTAGAATCTGGTTTACTCGCTCAGTTTGCCCATCTGTCTGGGGGTGGTATGCGAATCGAATGCCACCTGAGTTCCTAGAGCTTGTTGTAAGTGATCCCAAAAATCGGAGATTTAATTGAGTGTCTCGTCCGAGATTATTTTCTTTGGGACTCCATGTAAGGCATTTATAAGGGAAAGGTAGAGCCTAGCAAGCTTCTGAGTGGTGTGGGTTGTCTTCACGGGGATGAAGTGTGCTACTTTAGTCAATCTATCAGTGATGACCCAAATGGCATTATTTCCGTGCCTAGACCGAGGTAGCCCAACAATGAAATCCATTCCAATCTCGTCCCATTTCCACGCGGGTATTTTATTTGGTTGTAAAAGTCCGGCCGGTTTCTGGTACTCGGCCTTGATGCGTTGACAAGAGTCACAACATGCGATGAACGTGGCTATGTCCCTTTTTAGACCGTGCCACCAATATTTTTCCTGAATATCCTTGTACATTTTGTCCCTCCAGGATGTATCGAATACGGGCGGTGTGGCCTTCAGCTAAGATCTGTTGTTTAAGATCCTTGATATTTAGTGCATAAAGTCTATCCTCGTACCACAATATTCCCGCTTATCGATAATGAATTCGGGGCCTTGCCCAAACTCACTTTCCGTTTAATGCCTTCAATGTTGGGGTGTCCATCTTTGAGCCTCTTTAATTGTCTCCATTAGAGTGGGCTGTATTTCTAAATTTGATATCTTGCCTTCGGTGACTACCAAAGAGTTGAGTTTAGCAAACTCTCGCCGGAATTCAACCTCGAGTTTGGCAGGCCGTCGTCGTTTGGTCTAGGGTTCCGGCTTAGGGCGCCCGCCACTACATTTGCTTTTCCTGGGTGGTAGTGGATTCCAACATCATAATCCTTCACTAGTTCCAACCAGCGTCGTTGCCTCAAATTCAGTTCCGGTTGTGTGAAAATATACTTGAGGCTCTTATGGTCCATTTATATCTCACAACGATTTCCATGTAAAAAGTGTCTCCATTCTTTGAGTGCATGTATAACTGCTGCTAACTCCAGGTCATGAGTAGGATAATTTTCTTCATGTTTGCGAAGTTGTCTGGAGACATATGCGACTACCTTGCCTTCTTGCATCAACACGCATCTGAGGCCTTTCCGGGATGCATCGCAATATACCTCAAAATTCTTGTGTATGTCCGACACAATTAATACCGGTGCTGACATTAATTTCCTCTTTAATTCTTGGAAACTTTTCTCGCAAGCTTCCATCCATTCAAACTTCCTATCTTTCTTGAGTAGCTGCGTCATTGGCTTTGCTATGGTGGAGAACCCTTCAATAAATCTTCGGTAGTACCCCGCCATTCCCAAGAAACTTCAGACATCCGTCATTACCGGTTGGTGGCTTCCAGCCAAGCACGGCCTTGACTTTTTCCGGGTTCTACTGGCGATACCTTCTTGGGTCAAGATGCGTGGCCCGTAAAACCTACTTGCCTTAGCCAAAATTCACACTTGCTGAATTTAGCGTACAATTGATGTTTCCTGAGCTCCCCTAGTACAATTCGGAAATGTTCAGCGTGTTCTTCTGGTGTCTTGGAGTATACCAGAATATCATCGATAAATACCACAACAAACTTGTCCATAAACTTCATGAATACTTTGTTCATGAGGTGAACAAAAAATGCGGGGGCGTTTGTTAGTCCGAATGGCATTACGGTGAACTCATACAATCCGTATCTGGAGGTGAAAGCTGTCTTGGGAATATCTTCGGTTCGCACTTTCAGTTGATGGTATCCCGACCTCAAGTCAATCTTTGAGAATACCTTGGCCTGAGCGAGTTGATCGAATAAATCATTTATTCGTGGCATCGGATATTTGTTCTTGATTGTGACCATGTTTAGTGCTCGATAGTCTATGCACAATCTCAGTGTTCCATCCTTCTTTTTGGCAAATAAAATTGGTGAACCCCAGGGTGAGGAGCTGGCTCGTATATAACCCTTGTCCAGTAATTATTTTATTTGCTTCTTCAGTTCTACCAATTCGGATGGTGCCATTCTGTATGGTTTCTTGTATATGCGGGCAGTTCCGGGTGCTAGCTCAATGCTGAACTCTATCTCTCGGTCTGGTGGCATGCCTGGTAGATCTTCGGGAAATACATCTGGAAATTCACACACTACTGGAACCTTGCTTAATTCAGAAATATTCACCATGTTCAATCTCGGTTGCGGGGATATTTTTCTTTCCTTGGCTGAAACTTTAATGGTCTTCCCGTGGTGGTGGGTGAGAATTACGGTCCGGTTGAAACAATCAATAAAACCTTTGTTGGTGGTTAACCAATCCATCCCTAGGATGACATCCAACCCTTTATTTTTCAACACGATAAGATTTGCGTGAAACTTCAACCCTTCAAACTCGATAACCACACCCTGGCAATAACTCTGGGTAACTTGCTTAATTCCAGGGGACTTGACGATCATAGATTTTTCCAAGGGAAGCATCGAAAAATTATTTTGCAAGGCAAAACTTTTCGAAACGAATGAGTGAGAAGCTCCAGAATCAAACAAATCCATGGTAGGTATTGTGTTGACAGGAAACGTACCGAGTACGATATATGGGGCATTTTGTGCTTCCTCTTTGGTTACGTGGTTCAGATGACCCTTCCTGTGGTTGTTATTTGGGTTGAAATTGTTGCGCTTTGGCGCTGAATTATTGCCTCCGTTGTTCGGCTTTGGGGTCGAGTTCCTTGGCTTGGGGCACTGCTTGGCATAGTGCCCTTCTTCTCCACAAGCATAACAGGTAACGCCTGGGCGGTATGTGAACTCCTTGTCCCTTGCATGGAAATTCTTGATTGGGCGTGAGACGCTTGTCGTGGGTCTGGGTGTCCAGTTTTTCTGAACGTCTGTCTTGCTGCGGTGGTTGCGGGCGTGATTAGTCTGGTCCCTCTTCCGCTTGCGGAAATCTTCTAAGCTGCGTCTCTCATTTTCCAAGGTAATGGCCTTATCCACCAGCGTCTTAAAATCTGGAAAGGTGTGCACGAACATTTGGCATTTAAGCGCGGGCGTCAGTCCGTATAGAAATTTTTCCATCTTCTTGCTTTCAGACATACGCTCCTCGTTGGCGTAGCGAGATAGCCGAGTAAACTGACTGTTGTATTCTGACACCGTCATTGTCCTTTGCTTGAGGTCATCAAATTCTCTCTTTTTGATCTTCATAAGACTCTTAGGAATATGTGCCCCACGAAAACCTTCTTTAAATTTCTCCCATGTTATGTTATTTTCGTTGGGGTGCATGTGTAGGAAATTTTCCCACCACGATGCGGCTGCTCCAGTGAGATAGTGCGGAGCACAAAGCACTTTCTCAAGGTCTGAACACTAGGCAATAATTAATTTTCTTTCCATGTCTCGAAGCCAGTCCTCGGCTTCAACAGGTTTGTCAGTGTGAGAAAAAGTTTGGGGACGTGTCTTCTGTAGCTCAGATAACTTTGATTGCTGCTGATACTGTCCACGGTGATTTCCCATATTGATGACTTGGTTCATCATTTCCTGATGTTGTTGCTGACTTTGCTCATAAAGACGGCACATTTGGGAAAATGCCGTTTCACTGTCCTGTTGACTTGACTGCCCCTGTGTGAAATTGTTGCTTGGGGGTGTGCCAAAATTTTTCTCTGACGGAGTTGGCATGGAGCGCGTCCAAGGACGAGACATAGTTCACTCTAGGGATATATTTTGCAACACTCATAAGAAAAGAAATTGAGTCGCAAAAATCAATAAATTCATGAAGACGGAAAAATCGCAAATGCTCCAAGATTTTTTTCAAGAGAATAAATGTTTGCGCACGGAGAAGGACTGCTCATTACATAACTTACACGCAAGCAGTAATTATACAATACATCACTCAGGATATGCGTACATATTCCTGACATGTTATTTAGGCTAGTGCACTCCTCCAGTTCCTACATGATGCGTAAACAAGCTACTTCTCACAGCCTATGCACATATAAACGTATCGTACAAGTCGGTACATCGCATGTCGGCTAAGCGTACTCAGTCGGAGATGGTAAGGATTTCCCTTGGCCTGCCAAGGGTGAGGCGCAGTGAGGCTGGGGACTCAACCTCCTCTTCGGTGATAGGCTCCAGATGTGAAGTGCTGCGCTGAGTTGGTGGAGCAGGTGCCCTATGCGGGACAACTCGAACATGAGCTGGCACGAGGGATGGTGCAGAACGAACCGGAGTAGGCACAATGACATGGTTGAACTCTTCCGTGGTAGGCAGGCGACGAGTAGTGGTGAGAGCAGTAGGAGCAAAAGATGCTGATGACGAGACGAAAGTCAGCGGCGGTGCGGCGCGCAGGAGCTCCCTCATGTTGGCGGTACAGCCATGGACTGAGTCCATGTGGGCAGCTACAAAGTCGTCCACCAGGTTGTCGAAGGCTGCCTCCAAAGCACGGAGATACTCGATAAGCATCTCAAAAGCTTCGTCTCGTTCTCCTCTGGGGCAAGAGAACGCGTAGTGACAGGTGTATGGCACGTGACATGGCAGGTAGCGGTAACGACGAGTCTTCATCGAAGGAAGGATGTCCCTGAGACGAGCTATCGCCTCACGGGCTGCCATCTGCAGTGCATGCTTCTCCGTGGGCATGGCTCTCCCAAGAACCGAAACGCTCAACTCGCCCTCCCTTGAATTGCACCGCGGCTTGGTGCATGGTTTGACGGTCATTGACCTTGTGCTGAGAGAGTGAGAAGACTGGGCGCACAGATGGCCCCATCACGACTTGGACGATGAAGGAGAGAAGCTTGACGAACCCATCGGGTATGTTGGCGAACATCTGTGACTCGCAGTCGTTGCCAGCCATCTACAAAAGTAGGCAAAAATCCTGAGTAGTCAAATCATAAATTTATGCTGACTGTCAGAAATTGACTACGTTTGTAAAAATTAATTAATAGCTCTATATGTTAATAACCGATTAGCGATCGCACCTAGTGGCTTCCTACAGTCAGCCTGGCTCTGGTACCAAGCTTGTCACGACCGGTTTTTCAATAAAAATATTTATTGAGAAACCGACCTATAAAATCCAGTGTGAGGAAAATCCTCCATACCGGTAGACAAAATCTTGATACAATAAGCCAGTAGCATAAGATATATTACAGGGTCGAGCTGAAGTTGCTCAACAAATTATTACAAGCACGCCAATAATTATACATAGTGGCGGATGTGACACAGTGGAGTGGTGGCATACTACTGACTCGTGGTAAAGTGGTGGAACAACACAGTGGAGTGGGAGATATGACTCCAACACTGGCGGCTCATCGAGCGTCGAGGTGAGGCTCGGTGAATTTATTTGGGTAGCGGAAGCGAATATATCACAGTGACTAATCCAGGGGTCGCACGAGACTGGCTGGGATTCCTTTAGGCGTCGGACTCGCTATCAAACTCTTCATCCATGAGATCGCCTTCGTCAGCATCTGGCCAAATCAACAAGCCATGTGAGTACTTTGAAAGTACTCGCAAGACAGTTCGGACAAAAGATATAACAAATGTATGCATGAATGCGTCATGAATAATTTAACAATGCGCAATAAATTTAGTATAGCAAGGTAAGTAAAAAGGGAATCGGCAGTAGTCCGCTCGAAAACCCAAAGAAGATAAACTCAAAACCGATCGGGTGTCTGAAGCGACGCCTCGAAGGGTGAACAAATAAATAAGGCATGCTACCATTTGAGCGTCTAAGCGACACCTCATAAAGGGCTTTATTGAAAGAAAAGACATGCGTGCATGAGTCGGACGTCGGAGCGACATCACGTAAAGGGCTTATAACAAAATTAAATAATAAAAATGCCGCGATCGGACGTCCGAGCGACATCGCAGAAAAGGGCTTATAATTAAAGTAAATAATAACAATGCAGCGATCGGACGTCCGAGCGACATCGCAGAAAAGGGCTTATAATTAAAGTAAATAATAACAATGTCATGATCGGACGTCGGAGCGACATCCCTGAAAGGGCTTATATCAATAATAAGTAAATAACAATGCCACAGTCGGACGTCTGAGCGACATCGCAGAAAGGGCTTATAATTCATTATTCATAACTTACAAGAAATGGTGCTCACGGAAAATATTCATCACAAGTCCATAAACGGGTTAGTCCATTCGCAGGAAATAAACATTTAACACTCATATGGTTCTCAGGAGTTTCTGTCACCGAGACTGACACTTGACAAGATAGGATGAACATAGTACTCGGACATGGATAAGATGAATTTCGAGAATTGTACTAAAATTATCCACAGCCAACGGATTTCCGTAGTCACGAAGGACTAGTTCCGTTTACGGTATTTCAGAGAAAACACAGCTAACCAGTACACACCCAATACCTCACGTTGCCAGGAATCACCCTAGACAGCGTTCAAGAAAAACTTTGAGACGGGGAGATCACTATCTCGAATAGCATGGGATCAAATTTATATACGCGCGCTCTAAGGGGTGCCCTCTCGGTCCCAACAGGAAACACCCATGCCCCCTGACCGGATGAAAGGCTTTAATCCAGGGCCATGGAACCCTCATCCCGGCCTCTCGATTTGGTGTGTACCAGGAAGTGGTTTGCAACTTACTAAGCCGTATCCCTTGCGGAAAACATGTGGTAGTACAAAAGGGGAGATGGACGGGAATTTGACTGATTTATGTTGTCACTGGGTCAACGATCTAGCATAAGACTGGCATGCTACAACACTGCCATCTTACCCATTCTCATGCCATCTCATGGCCATGCAACATATTTCCAACAACTCATGGATTTCCCGAAACTCACTTGCCTCAACTCTTACGAGACAAACTTTCATCGAGATGCTCATGAACATGCCATGATACTAAATTAATGCAAACATGCCCAAACACTCATCATATCAAAAGTTCAAACATGCTTTCCTGGTTCGGAGTAGTCGGGGCCTAGCTCGGTGAAGTTCGCAGTCCCGTCACCTCCTTCGGTATCTATGGTATACAAAAAATATACGCACTAACGTAAATACAAAGGGGTGCTCAAGAACTATTCCAAATATTTTTCAAATAAATCTGATAAGAAACTAGACAAAATTTTGAAGAGGATAGAAAAGGAATCACTCAAAAATCCTTTTCTATTTTAAAGTTAAAAGAGTTTTGGTCCAAGGACCTTTCTGGAATGAAACAGAAAATACTCAGGGGGCAGAACAGGAAAGATCAGAAAACGATTCGGTTTGGAAAGCGTATTTATCAGAATACGCTTTCCGAAAACGTTTCAAAAAAGACAGAGAGGCTGACGGGCGGGTCCCACCCGTCAAGTTTAAAAATTTAAACGAGGCGGCAGAGCTCGTCGGCGCCCGAGAGCCGCGGGGGTCGCCGGCGGCGATCCACGACGAGGCAGGAGGATCAGTTGGTACCTCCGTGCTCAGGGCGCCATTCCGCGTTGGTGGTTGGTGGTGGTGGTCGCCGGCGAGTACCACGTCGACGGCGGCCCTTGCTCCGGCGGACGGCGGTTCGGGAAGTCGTGGGTCTCGTCGGAGAGAGCTGCTGGGGTCAAATTGGAGTGGGGGTTAGTCTCCTAGAGGTGCCATGAGGCTACGGTCAAGCCTAGGGCGGTGGAGGAGCTCTCACTAGCGAGAACGCTGCGGAGCCAGGCGGACGGAGGTGGCCGGTGTTGAGGAAGAAGGGCCCCTCGAGGCTCTTCCAGTGGCTGGGCGGGGTCTAGTGAGGTGGTGGAGGTGCGCAGGGTCGAGAGTGAGCTTGGAGGCGCTATGTATAGCCGGCCCGAGGCGGTTGCCGAGAACGGGATAAGTCCGGCGAGTGATTACGGCGGTGCTGTGGTGGGACAGTAGGTTTAGGAGCTTGAGCATCGACTAGACGGAGCACTGAGTCCATCCCGGTGCCTAACTCAGCGAGGTAGGCGGTTTACGGCTGTCCCCAATGGAACAGCCGTGCGGCACGTCGGCGGCAGAGGGCGCGCCCCGTGCGTGCCAGGCCACGGCAACGTGCTGCATGCGTGCACTGGCAAGGGAGACGGCCACACGGAGCTCCCAGGTGGCGTGGGCGGTGCCGAATGGCGTTGTGCCACAGGGTGCCCCCTGTTGGCCGCCACGGGAGGTCCCGACGCCGCAGAAGACGCCGGCGCGGACGGGCCATGGCGCCACCCATGCCAGGAACCAGCCAAGTGCCCGTGCGGCGCCTGGACAGGGAGGAGGAGCCACGCAGCAGCAGCGCCAATGTGCTGATTGACAAGTGACCAGCCTCTGACGAAACTGAATTTCTGAAAGTCTGAATTTTTTCTGAAAGTGCAAGGTGGCAGTGCATGCTAGGTGTTCGACAGAATGATTTTGGTATGTGGGGATTTTTCCTTGAGCTGATTTTTGGTGGAGTGGCTACTCATTGAAACTGGAGGTTGCCTGAATTTTGGTGGAATTTTTGGAGAAGAGGAGATATGAATTTCACCAAATTTGACAAATCTGGTCCAAACTTGCAGAAGCTGAAACTTGAAATTTTTGAAAAGAAGAAGAGTGGATCTTGATGGTTCTAGGTTGTGGGTGCCAGGGACTATCCAGAATAGTTGGTTTGAGAACAAAACTCAAAGGCATTTAGGTACTTGCTTTGCAAATCACCTAGGCTCAAAATAATGGACATAATTGTTTTGGGAAAAGAATTTAATGAAATAAAATCCAAAAATGAGTTGGACTTGTTGGGACAGAGTATTTGAATTGTCCCAAAGGGGAAGGAGGGGTTTTGGGAAGATTTTCCACATGGGGCATGGTAAAACCATGGATGGTTTCAAAATAAGAGAAGACCCAAAAATCCCTAGGGTTTCCTTCTAAAAGAAAATAAATTCCAAAAACAAATCTTGAGAAGGGGGAAAAATCAGAAGAAAGGTTTTTAATAACCAACACCAGAGTTGAAGAAGATACCAAAATAAAATCTTTTGTCAAAGGGAAAATTCTTGAGAGAAGGAGATTTTTGGAAGGGTTTAAATGACCTCCTTCAAAACCAACCAAGTTTTTGCTGAAAATCAAATTTTTTTTGGGAGTGTCACAATAAGCCCTTTCTGCGATGTCGTTCAGATGTCCGACTGTGGCATGCATGTTATTTACTTTCAATATAAGCCCTTTCTGCGATGTCGCTCCGACGTCCGACTGTGGCACGCATGTCATTTACTTTTCAATATAAGCCCTTTTCGTGGTGTCGCTTAGACGCCCGACTGCGGCATGATTATTTAATTGTTCACCCTTCGAGGCGTCGCTCCAGACACCCGATCGGTTTTCAGTTATTTTTGTTGAAATTTCGGGAAGACTGCCGCCCGAATCCCTTTTTACTCATCATGTTGTGCCAATAATTATTGAATCGTATGTGCATTACTTATTGCTCATGACGCATTCATGCATGCATTTGTTATATCTTATGTCCGAACTGTCTTGCGAGTACTTTCAAAGTACTCACGGCTTGTTGATTTGGCGGATGTTGACGGCGATCTCATGGATGAAGAGTTCGAAGCGAGTCCGACGCCTAGAGGAGTGGGTCGATCTCGTGCGACCCTGGATTTGGTCACTGTATTATATCCGCTTCCGCTACCCGAATAAAATTCATCGAGTCTCACCTCGACTCTCGATGAACTGCCAGTTTAGGAGCCATGTTATCCACTCCACTGTGATATTTCCACCACCACTTTTACCTCGAGTCAGTAGTATGCCACCACACCATTGTGTCATATCCGCCATTATGTATAATTATTGGCGTGCTTGTAATAAAATTGTTGAGCACACTCAGCTCGACCCTGTAATATATTTTAATGCTACTGGCTTACTGTATCAAGATTTTGTCTACTAGTAAGGAGGATTTTTCCTTATACTGGACTCAGAAGGTCGGTTTCTCAATAAGCATTTTATTGAAAAACCGGTCGTGACAATCTTGGTACCAGAGCCAGGCTGACTGTAGGAAGCCACTAGGTGCGATCGCTAATCGGTTATTAGCATAATAGAGTTAATTCATATTTTTGCAAATGTAGTCATTTTCTGACAGTCAACATGGATTTATGACCTGACCACTCAGAATTTTTGCCTACTTTTGTAGATGGCTGGCAACGACTGCGAGTCACAGATGTTCGCCAACGTGCCTAAGGGGTTCGTCAAGCTCCTCTCCTTCATCGTCCAGGTCGCGATGGGGCCATCAATGCGCCCAGTCTTCACACTCTATCAGCACAAGGTCAACAACAGTCTGACCATGCACCAGGCCGCGGTGCAATTCAAGGGAGGGCGTGTTGAGTTACGCCGCTTCCGGTTCTTGGGGAGAGCCATGCCTACGGAGAAGCATGCAATGCAGATGGCCGCCCGTGAGGCGATAGCTCGTCTCCGGGATGTTCTTCCTTCGATGAAGACTCGTCGTTACCGCTACCTTCCTTGTCACGTGCCATACACCTGTCACTACGCATTCTCTTGCCCCAGAGGAGAACGAGACGAGGCTTTTGAGATGCTTGTCAAGTACCTCCGGGCTCTGGAGGCAGCCTTCGACAACCTGGTGGACGACCTTGTGGCTGCCCGCATGGATTCAGTCCATGGCTGTGCCGCCAACAGGAGGGAGCTCCTGCACACCACACCGCCACTGACTTTCGTCTCGTCCTCGGCATCTTATTCACCTACCACTATCGCCACTGCTCGTCGCCTGCCTACCACTGAGGAATTCAACCAAGTCATTGCGCCCACTCCAGTCCGCTCTGCACCACCCATTGTGCCCACTCCTGTTCGTGTTGCTCCGCCAAAGGCACCCGCTCCATCTACTCAGCGCAGCACTTCACGTCTGGAGCCTATTAGCGAGGAGGAGGTTGAGTCCCTAGCCTCACTGTGCCTCACCCTCGGCAGGGCAAGGGAGATCCTTGCCATCTCCGACTGAGTATGCTTAGTCACCATGCGATGTACCGACTTGTACGATATGTTTATATGTACATAGGTTGTGAGAAGTAGCTTGTTTGCGCATCATGTAGGAACTGGGAGAAGTGCACTAGCCTAAATAACATGTCAGGAATATGTACGCATATCCTGAGTGATGTACTGTATAATTACTTCTTGCGTGTAAGATATGTAATGAGCAGTCCTTCTCCGTGCGCAATCGATTTCTACCTTGAAAAATCCTGGAGCATTTAAAATTTCCCCGTCTTTGTGAATTTATTGATTTTTGCGAATCTTTTCCCTTTCTTATGAGTTTTACAAAATATCCCCAGAGTGAAAAATGTCTCGTCCTTGGACGCTTTTCGTGCCAAATCCGCCAGAGGAAAATTATGGCACACAACCAAGCAACAATTTCACACAGGGGCAGTCAAGTCAATAGGACAGTGAAACAACATTTTCCCAAGTATGCCGCCTTTATGAGCAAAGTCAGCAACAATACCAGGAGATGATGAACCAAGTCATCAATATGGGAAATCATCGTGGACAGTATCAGCAGCAATCCAAGTTGTCTGAGCTACAGAAGACGCGTCCCCCAACATTTTCTCATACTGACAAACCTCTTGAGGCCGATGATTGGCTTCGAGACATGGAAAGAAAATTAATTATTGCACAGTGTTCAGACCTTGAGAAAGTACTATATGCACCACACTATCTCCTTTGGAGCAGCTGCATCATGGTGGGAAAATTTCCTACACATGCACCCCAACGAAAATGATATAACCTGGGAGGAGTTCAAAGAAGGTTTTCGTGGGGCGCACATTCCTAAAAGTCTTATGAAGATCAAGAAGAGAGAGTTTGATGACCTCAAACAAAGGACCATGACGGAGTCAGAATACAAAAGTCAGTTTATTCTGTTGTCTCGCTACACGAACGAAGAGCGTATGACTGAAAGCAAGAAGATGGAAAAATTCCTAGATGGTCTGGCACCCGCGCTTAAATGCCAGCTGGTTGTGCACACCTTCCCAGATTTCAAAACGCTGGTGGATAAGGCCATTACCTTGGAAAATGAAAGATGCAACTTGGAGGATTTCTGCAAGCGAAAAAGGGACCAGACTACTCTTGCTCGCAACCACCGAAGCAAGACGGATTTTCAGAAAGGTGGGACACACAAACCCACGACAAACGTCTCACGCCCAATCAAGAACTTCCATGCAAGGGACACGGAGTTCACATATCGCCCAGGCGTTACTTGCTACACTTGTGGAGAGGAAGGGCACTATGCCAAACAGTGCCCCAAGCCAAGGAACTCGACCCCAAAGCCGAATAACGGTGGCAATAATTCAGCGCCCAAGCGAAACAATTTCAACCCCAATAACAACCACAGGAAGGGTCATCTGAACCACGTGACCAGAGAGGAAGCACAAAATACCCCGGATATCGTACTCGGTACGTTCCCTGTCAACACAATACCTGCCACAGTTTTGTTTGATTCTGGAGCTTCTCACTCATTCATTTCGAAGAGTTTTTCTTTGCAAAATAATTTTTCGATGCTTCCCTTGGAAAAATCCATGATCATCAAGTCCCTTGGGATTAAGCAAGTTACTCAAAGTTACTACCAAGGTGTGGTTATTGAGTTTGAGGGATTTAAGTTTCACGCCAACCTTATTGTATTGGAAAATAAAGGACTGGATGTCATCTTGGGGATGGATTGGTTAACCACCAACAAAGGTTTTATTGACTGCTTCAACCGGGCCGTAATTCTCACCCACCACCACGGGAAGACAATAAGAGTTTCAGCCAAAGAAAGAAAAATATCCCGGCAACCGAGATTGAACAAGGTGGACGTTTCTGAATTAAGCAAGGTTCCAGTAGTGTGAATTTCCACGTATTTCGAAGAACTACGGCATGCCACCGCACCGAGAGATAGAATTCAGCATTGAGCTAGCACGGAACCGCCCCATATACAAGAAACCATACAGAATGGCACCATCCGAGTTGGTAGAGTTGAAGAAGCAAATAAAAGAATTACTGGACAAAGGATATATACGAGCCAGCTCCTCACCTTGGGGTTCACCAATTTTATTTGCCAAGAAGAATGATGGGACACTGAGATTGTGTATAGACTATCGAGCACTTAACATAGTCACAATCAAGAACAAATACCCGATGCCAAGGATAAATGATTTATTTGATCAGCTCGCTCAGGCCAAGGTCTTCTCAAAAATTGACTTAAGGTCGGGATACCATCAGTTAAAAGTACGAATGTAAGATATCCCCAAGACAGCCTTCACCTCCGTGACACGGATTGTATGAGTTCACAGTAATGCCATTTGGACTAACAAACGCCCCCGCATATTTTGTTCACCTCATGAACAAAGTATTTATGAAGTTTATGGACAAGTTTGTTGTGGTATTCATCGACGATATTCTGATATACTCCAAGACACCAGAAGAGCACGTTGAACATCTCAGAATTGTACTAGGAGAACTCAGGAAACATCAATTGTATGCCAAATTCAGCAAGTGTGAATTTTGGCTAAGACAGGTAGGTTTTCTGGGCCACGTACTGACCCAAGAAGGTATTGCCGTAGACCCGGAAAAGGTCAAGGCCGTGCCAACTGGAAATCACCAGCCAAATGTAATGCACGTCTGAAGTTTCTTGGGAATGTCCGGATACTACCGAAGATTTATTGAAGGATTCTCCACCATAGCAAAGCCAATGACGCAGTTGCTCAAGAAAGACAAGAAGTTTGAATGGACGGAAGCTTGCGAGAAAAGTTTCCAAGAACTAAAAAGGAAATTAACGACAACACCAGTATTAATTATGCCAGACATACACAAGAATTTTGAGGTGTATTGTGACGCTTCCCGGAAGGGCCTCAGATGCGTATTGATGCAAGAAGGCAAGGTAGTCGCATATGTTTCCAGACAACTTCGCAAGCATGAAGAAAATTATCCTCCTCATGACCTGGAGTTGGCAGCAGTCATTCATGCACTCAAGGAATGGAGACACTTTTTACTTGGAAATCGTTGTGAAATATACACGGACCATAAAAGCCTCAAGTATATTTTCACACAACCGGAACTCAATTTACGGCAACAACGCTGGTTAGAACTAGTGAAGGATTATGATGTTGGAATCCACTACCATCTAGGGAAAGCAAATGTAGTGGCAGATGCTCTAAGTCGGAACCCTAGCCCGAACAACGACAACCTACCAAACCTAAGACCTGAATTTCGGCAGGAGTTTGCAAAACTCAACTTGATGGTGGTCACCGAGGGCAGTGTGTCGAATTTAGAAATACTGCCTACCCTGATAGAAAAGATTAAAGAGGCTCAGCATGGGCACCCCAGCATTGAAGGCATAAAACGGAAAGTGAGTTTGGGCAAGGCCTCGGAGTTCGTTATCGACGAGCAGGGAATATTGTGGTACGGAGATAGACTTTGCGTACCAAATATCGAGGACCTTAAACAGCAAATCTTAGCTGAAGGCCACACCGCTCCGTATTCAATCCATCCTGGAGGAACAAAAATGTACAAGGATCTTCAGGAAATTTTTTGGTGGCACGGTATAAAAAGGGACGTAGCCACGTTCATTGTGTGTTTTGACTCATGTCAACGCATCAAGGCCGAGCACCAGAAACCGGCCGGACTATTACAACCAAATAAGATACCGGAGTGGAAATGGGACGAGATTGGAATGGATTTTATTGTTGGGCTACCTCGGTCTCGGCACGGGAATGATGCCATATGGGTCATCACAGATAGACTGACTAAAGTGGCACACTTCATCCCCGTGAAGACAACCCACACCACTCAGAAGCTTGCCAGGCTTTATCTTTCTCGTATCGTCTGCTTACACGGAGTTCCAAGGACTATAATATCTGACAGGGGCACACAATTCATCTCCAGATTTTGGGATCACCCACAACAGGCTCTGGGAACCCAACTAGCTTTCAGTACAGCATACCACCCCTAGACGGACGGACAAACTGAACGGGTAAACCAAATTCTAGAGGACATGCTGAGAGCATGTGTCCTCACCTATGGAACCAGTTGGGAAGAAAGCTTGCCATACGCAGAGTTCGCATACAACAACAGTTACCAGGCCAGCCTGCAAATGGCACCATTTGAAGCTCTATACGGACGGAGATGTCGTACCCCACTAAATTGGTCAGAGACCGGAGACAGCCGTATCTTCGGCCCAGACATGCTCAAAGAAGCCGAGGAAAAGGTCAAGCTAATCAGGGACCGATTCAAGACAACTCAAAGCCGACAGAAGAGTTATTACGATCAGAAACATCGTGGAGTCGGTTTTGAACCCGGTGAGTATGTGTACCTACGAGTATCTCCTATGAGGGGCCTACAACGATTCAAGATTAAGGGAAAGCTAGCACCAAGATTCATCGGACCATTCTGTATAATGGGACGAAGAGGCACGGTAGCCTACCAGCTAGACTTACCCGAAGAATTATCCGATGTCCATGACGTGTTCCACGCCTCGCAATTGAGGAGGTGCGTAAGCAACCTAGAGAAGCAAGTATCCCATGAAAACATTGACGTGCAACCAGACCTCACCTATCGGGAACATCCAATAAAAATATTAGAGGAGTCTGAAAGGAGGACCCGATAGAAAACCATCAAGTTTTTCAGAGTTCAGTGGAGCAATCACACCGAGAGTGAAGCAACTTGGGAAAGAGAGGATTTTCTTCGGACAAAGCACCCACACTTATTTGAGGATCAGCTGAAATCTCGGGGACGAGATTTTTCCTAAGGGGTAGGTGTTGTGACACTCCAATTTTTTTATTTGGTTTTCATCAAAAACTTTGTTGGATTTGAAGAAGGTCAGTTAAATCCTTCCAAAAACCTCTCTCTCAAAAACTTTTCCCCCTTGGCAAGGATTTTAAATTTTTGTATCTTCTTCAACATTGGTGTCTGGTTATTAAAAACCTTTCTCCTGACTGTTCCTTTCTCAAATAATTATTTTTTTGGAATTTCTTTTCTTTTAAAAGAAACCCTATGAGTTTTGGGGCTTCTCTTATTTTGAAACCACCCATGGTTTTACCATGCCTCTTGTGGTAAATCTTCCCAAAACCCCTCCCTCCATTTTTCGGGACATCCAAATTTTCTGTTCCAACAAGTCCAAACCATTTTTGGATTTTATTTCATTTATTATTATATTCCCCAAAACAATTCTGTCAAGTTTTTTAAGCCTAGATGTTTTACAAAGGAAGTACCTGAATTCCTTTGAGTTTTAATCTCAAACCAACTCCTCTGGATAGTCCTTAGCACCCTCAACCTAGATCCATCAAGATCCACCCTTCCTTTTTTTCAAAAATTTCAAATTTCGACCTCTGCAAGTTTGGACCAGATTTGTCAAATTTGGTGAAATTCATATTTTCTCTTCTCCAAAAATTCTACCAAAATTCAGGCAGCCCCCAAATGCAATGAGAGGCCACCCCACCAAAAATAAGCTCAAGGAAAATTCCCCACATGCCAAAATCATTTCGTCGATCACTTGGCCGGCACTGTTCCTGTACACTTTCAGAAAGTTCAGAGTTTCAGAGATTGCAGTGTCGTTTTTCGTCAGAGAGTTGTCATCGATCACCTGAGCGCTCTGGCGCGTTGCGCACGGCCTCTCCCCCTTGACCAGAGCACCGCATGCTCTCTTGGACGGGCGCAGGTGTCGGTGGCGGCGAGCATCACCGACGCCGGCAGCTTCTGCGGTGGCAGAGCCACCCGTGGCGGCCAACGCGAGCCAGCGCCGCCCAACGCCCCCTAGTCCTCCGCGTGGCCTCATGCATGCCAGCACACACCGCAGCACCGTCGCCGTGGCCTGGCAAGCACAGGGCGCGCCCTCTGCCGCCGATGGGCCCGCGCCGCCCCGTTCCGTCGAAGCCACCCAGAGAGCCTAATCCAAGCTTGTTTAGCACCTAAATGGAACCGGTGGACCTCCACGTTGACGCCCAACCCCCTTAACTCTCCCGACCAAGCACTGCGCCGTCGTAACCATCGCCGGAGATCTCCGTTCATGGCCACCGCCTCGGATCACCTATAAAAAGGAGTCCCGAGCTCGTTCTCGAGCACGCACCACCTCTGCACCCCACGAGAACCCCGCCGAGTCACTAGGAGGACCTCGAGGAGGTCTCCTCCCCCGACTCCGGCCGCCCCGATCCGCCTCGGCCACTAGCTCGATCCACTCCGGTGAGACCATCCCCGGGGCCCAAACCTCGTCACTAGCCTCCTCGAGCACCCAGTGAGCTAACCCAAGCTTCAATTTGACCTTCGCGGCCCTCCCCGGCGAGATCCAACTCCACCCGAGCCACCGTCCGCCGGAGCAAGGGTCGCCATCGACGTGGTGCTCGCCGACGACCACCACCACCACCCACCGACAAGGAAGGACACGCTGAGCACGTAGGTACCACCCGATCCCCCTACCTCGCCGTGGATCGCCGCCGGCGACCACCGCAGCTCTCGGGCGCCGACGAGCTCTGTTCTCCCCGTTTGAAATTTCAAACCTGACGGGTGGGACCCCCCGTCAGCCTCTCTATTCTTTTTTTTGAAACGTTTTCTGAAAACGTATTCGGGCAAATACGCTTTCAGTCTGAAGTGTTTTTCTGGCTTTTTCTGTTCAGCCCCCTGAGAAGTTTCTGTTTCATTATAGAAAGGTCCCTGGATTAAAACTCTTATAACTTTTAAGCAAAAAAGGAGTTTTGATTGATTCTTTTTCTGTCCTTTTTTAAATTTTGTCTAGTTTTTTATCAGATTTATTTGGAAAATATTTGAAATACTTTCGTGCACCCCACGGTATTTACGATAGTGCGTGTGTTTCTTTATACCGTAGATATCGAAGGAGGTGACGGAACCGCGAACTTCGCCAAGCTAGACTCCGACTACTCCGAACCAGGCAAGCATGTTTGAACTTTTGATATGATGAGTGTCTTTGGCATGTTTTGCAATAAGTAGTTTCATGGCATGTTTATGAGCATCTCGATGATGGTTATATTACTTGCAAAGTTGAGGCAAGTGAGTTTCGGAAATCCATAAGTTGTTAGATATGAGTTTGAATGGTCATGTGATGGCATGAGAATGGGTAAGATGGCAGTGTTGTAGCATGCCACTCTTATGCCGGACTATTTGACTCTAGTGTCAACATGAATCAGTCCAGTTCCATCCGTTTTCCCTTCCTGTACTACCACATGTTTTCTGCAAGGGATATGGCTTAGTAAGTTGCAAACCGCTTTCCTGGTACACACCAAATCGAGAAGCCGTGATGAGGGTTCCATGGCCCTGGATTAAAGCCAGTCATCCGGTCAGGGGGCATGGGTGTTTCCGGTTGGGACCGAGAGGGGGGCACCCCTTAGAGCGCGCGTATATAAATTTGATCCCATGCTATTCGAGATTGTGATCTCCCCGTCTCAAAGTTTTTCTTGAACGCTGTCTAGGGTGATTCTTGGCATCGTGAGGTGGGATGGGTGTGTACTGGTTAGATGTGTTTCTTCCGAAATACCGTAAACGGAACTAGTCCTTCGTGACTACGGAAATCCGTTGGCTGTGGGCAAATTAGTACAAACTCTGCAGAGTCAAAATCCTTGAATCATCTTATCCATGTCCTGATACTGTGTTCAATTTATCTTGTCAAGTGTCAGTCTCAGTGACAAAAACTCCGGTGAACCACATGAGTGTTAAATCCGGTTAAATGTTTATTCATGTGGATGGACAAACCCGTTTATTATTGTGTGCTGAATATTGCTTATGAGTATTATATCCTTGTGAATTCATCAGACATGAGTAATGAAACTTAAGCCCTTTCTGTGATGTCGCTTAGACGTTCGACTGTGGCACGATTGTTATTTACTTTTGATATAAGCCCTTTCTGTGATGTCGCTTAGACGTCCGACTGTGGCACGCTTGTTATTTACTTTCAATATAAGCCCTTTCTGCGATGTCGCTCAGACGTCCAACTTTGGCATGCATGTTATTTACTTTCAATATAAGCCCTTTTTGCGATGTCGCTCCGACGTCCGACTGTGGCACGGATGTCATTTACTTTCCAATATAAGCCCTTTTCGTGGTGTCGCTTAGACATCCGACTGCGGCATGATTATTTAATTGTTCACCCTTCGAGGCGTCGCTCCAGACACCCGATCGGTTTTCAGTTATTTTTGTTGAAATTTCGGGAAGACTACCGCCCGACTCCCTTTTTACTTATCGTGTTGTGCCAATAATTATTGAATCGTATGTGCATTACTTATTGCTCACGACGCATTCATGCATGCATTTGTTATATATTATGTCCGAACTGTCTTGCGAGTACTTTCAAAGTACTCACCTGGCTTGTTGATTTGGCCAGATGTTGACGAAGGCGATCTCATGGATGAAGAGTTCGAAAGCGAGTCTGATGCCTAGAGGAGTCCCAGTCAGTCTCGTGCGACCCTGGATTTGGTGACTGTATTATATCCGCTTCCGCTACCCAAATAAAATTCATCGAGTCTCACCTCGACTCTCGATGAACTGCTAGTTTAGGAGCCATGTTATCCACTCCACTGTGATATTTCCACCACCACTTTTACCTCGAGTCAGTAGTATGCCACCACACCATTGTCTCATATCCGCCATTATGTATAATTATTGGCGTGCTTGTAATAAAATTGTTGAGCACCCTCAGCTCGACCCTGTAATATATTTTAATGCTACTGGCTTACTGTATCAAGATTTTGTCTACTAGTAAGGAGGATTTTTCCTTATACTGGACTCAGAAGGTCGGTTTCTCAATAAGAATTTTATTGGAAAACCGGTCGTGACACGAGCCGGCGTCATCTCTCCAGCCGCCTTCTTCTCAGAAACCGAAAGCGACGAAGAACTGCTAGGCTAACTACCAGACCAGATTCTCGCAATTGCGCCCCCTACCTAGCGCGCCAAAGATGTCGGTGTGGAAAGACACCTATGGGATCACAAGAATCCCTACTACGGTTGTCGGGGCGGATGGTTGCGAGGAGAGCAGGGCTAGTAGATAGCACAAGGATCGTTTACTCGGGTCCGGGCCGCGAGGATGCGTAAAACCTTAGTCCTGCTTTGGTGGGTGTATTTCTGAGAGTTCTTGAGCTCTCAAACTAGTTGTGGTCAGCGCGTGGTTCGAAAGAGCCGAATCCTACTCTGGTATGCCGTCGGCCTCCTTTTATAGTTGAAAGGGGTTGCCACAGTGACACACAGGAGGTGGAAAGGCATACAATGCCCTGAGCTTATCGCTCGTATTAGAGGACAAGACACATTAAATGCGTAGCTTAGGTGTCCCCTTGCTTTATTGGGGATGGGGGCGAGGCCCGTCTCGTCCGTCACCGCTCCTCCTTGCTTCGACACGCGCCCTGGCCAGCAATGCGTGCGGCGCCATGTAGGCAGGCAGGCAGCCGAGGTGGCGCGGTGGTGGAGTCTTCACGAAGATCTGCATGCCGCCACGCAGGCGCTTGACGAGTTGGCCTGGGAGCTGCATGTTGCCACGCAGGTGCCCGCCCAGCTGGTTGGGCTGGCAGATGCAGGTGAATGGCGGTGGAAGCTTGGTTGGTGTGGACCTGGCGGTGGCCCTGCTGGCGTCCTTGGTGAGGGCCTTGCCGGGTGGCCCGGCAAGGGTCTTGCCGGGTGGCCCGGCAAGGGTCTTGCCGTGGCGCGCTGTCGTCCCCGGCAAGGGCCTTGCCGGGGGTCTGGTGGCCTTCCTCGGCAAGAATCTTGCCGAGGATTGTCGTCTTCTAATCTTCATCTGATCTTGAATATGTCTTCACAAAGATCTGCATGCCACCATAGAGGTGCCTTCCTGAGCCCTGGCCCCACGTGGATGGTGGCGTTGGGGACCGTGGGCTCAAGGGTGGCTCGCTCTGTTGGTGTGGGGCGAGCTGCCCCGGCAGGGGTCTTGCCGGGGCCGCCGAGGCCGCCCGGCAAGGGTCTTGCCGGGGGAACCTGCTTCGTCCCTCTGCTCTTTGTGGTCTTGGCCTTGGCGTTGCCTTGATTGTCTTGGGCTTCGGTCTTACCTTGGCTCACCTCCCCTGTTCTGCTTGGTGTGGTCGTGGGCGCAGCTCTGACTGCCCGTGCACAGGTAAAGGGGTACAAAAGCGTGCCCCTCTTTTTGTACACCGACACGCTCCATCATTGTCATATTGCTTTGCATGATCTTGTAGTTGACATCGTATTTGTGGCAAAGCCACCATTCATAATTTTTCATACATGTCACTCTTGAATCATTGCACATCCGATTACATCACGGAGGCATTCACATAGAGTCATATTTTGTTCTAAGTATTGAGTTGTAATTCTTGAGTTGTAAGTAAATAAAAGTGTGATGATCTTCATTATTAGAGCATTGTCCCAGTGAGGAAAGGATGATGGAGACTATGATTCCCCCACAAGTCAGGATGAGACTCCGAACGAAAAATAAAATGAAATAAAATAAGAGGCCATAAAAAGAGAGAGAGAAAGGCCCAAATAAAAAAAATAAAATGAGAGAAAAAGAGAGAAGGGGCAATGCTACTATCCTTCTTCCACACTTGTGCTTTAAATTAGCACCATGATCTTCATGATAGAGAGTCTCGTATGTTGTCACTTTCATATACTAGTGGAATTTTTCATTATAGAACTTGGCTTGTATATTCCAATGATGGGCTTCCTCAAAATGCCCTAGGTCTTCATGAGCAAGCAAGTTGGATGAACATCCACTTAGTCTCTTTTGTTGAGCTGTCATACATTTATAGCTCTAGTGCATCCGTTGCATGGCAATCCCTATTCACTCACATTGATATCTATTGATGGACATCTCCATAGCCCATTAACACGCCTAGTCGATGTGAGACCATCTTCCTCCTTTTTGTCTTCTCCACAACCACCACTCTATTGCACCTATAGTTCTATGTCCATGGCTCACGCTCATGTATTGTGTGAAAGTCGAAACAGTTTGAGAATACTAAAGTATGAAACAATTGCTTGGCTTGTCATCGGGGTTGTGCATGATTAAATACTTTGTGTGATGAAGATAGAGCATAACCAGACTACATGATTTTGTAGGGATAGCTTTCTTTGGCCATGTTATTTTGAGAAGACATGATTACTTTGTTAGCGTGCTTGAAGTATTATTATTTTTATGTCAACATTAAACTTTTGTCTTGAATCTTTCAGATCTGAACATTCATGCCACAATAAAGAAAATTACATTGATAATTATGTTAGGTAGGATTCCACATCAAAAATTCTGTTTTTATAATTTACCTACACGAGGACGAGCAGGAATTAAGCTTGGGGATGCTTGATACGTCTCCAACGTATCTATAATTTTTTATTGTTCCATGCTATTATATTATCTGTTCTAGATGTTTAATGGGCTTTAATATGCTCTTTATATTATTTTTGGGACTAACCTATTAACCGGAGGCCCAAAGTGCGATTTACATTTTTTTGCCTATTTTGGAGTTTTGCAGAAAAGGAATACCAAACGGAGTCCAAACGGAATGGAACCTTTGCGATGATCTTTCTTGGACCGAAAGCAATCCAGAAGACTTGGAGTCGAAGTCTGGAAATCCACGAGGAAGCCATGAGGCAGGAGGGCGCGCCCGGGGGGGGGGGGGGGGAGGGTGGGCGCGCCCCCACCCTCGTGGGCCCCTCATAGCTCCACCGACGTACTTCTTTCGCCTATATATACACTTATACCCTAGAAACATCAGAGGGGGCCACGAAACCACTTTTCCATCGCTGCAACCTTCTGTACCCGTGAGATCCCATCTTGGGGCCTTTTCTGGCGATCTGCCGGAGGGGGAATCGATCACAGAGGGCTTGTATATCAAGACCATTGCCTCTCCGATGAAGAGTGAGTAGTCTACCACAGACCTTCGGGTCCATAGTTATTAGCTAGATGGCTTCTTCTCTCTCTTTGATTATCAATACAAAGTTCTCCTCGATGTTCTTGGAGATCTATTCGATGTAATACTCTTTTGCGGTGTGTTTGCCGAGATCCGATGAATTGTGGATTTATGAACAAGATTATCTATGAATATTATTTGGTTATTCTTTGAATTCTTATATGCATGATTTGATATCTTTGCAGGTCTCTTCGAATTATTAGTTTAGTTTGGCCTACTAGATTGATCTTAATTTCTTGCAATGGGAGAAGTGCTTAACTTTGGGTTCAATCTTGCGGTGTCCTTTCCCAGTGACAGTAGGGGCAGCAAGGCACGTATTGTATTTTTGCCATCGAGGATAAAAAGATGGGGTTTATATCATATTGCTTGAGTTTATCCCTCTACATCATGTCATCTTGCTTAATGTGTTACTCCGTTCTTATGAACTTAATACTCTAGATGCATGCTGGATAGCGGTCGATGTGTGGAGTAATAGTAGTAGATGTGGAATCATTTCAGTCTACTTGACACGAACG
This sequence comes from Aegilops bicornis, assembly GCA_021605145.1. Classification (NCBI taxonomy): domain Eukaryota; kingdom Viridiplantae; phylum Streptophyta; class Magnoliopsida; order Poales; family Poaceae; genus Aegilops; species Aegilops bicornis. The sequence continues at coordinate 128,064,816 of CM038672.1, read as the reverse complement.
TGATGCCTATATTCATGATCACTGCCTTAGATATCTTCATAACTATGCGCTTTTCTATCAATTGCTCGACAGTAATTTGTTCACCCACCGTAATACATGCTATCTTGAGAGAAGCCACTAGTGAAACCTATGGCCCCTGGGTCTCTTTCCTATTATATTGCATCTCTTTTATTTACATCGCATCTCATTTACTATTTTGCAATCTTTACTTTCCAATCTATACAACAAAAAGACCAAAAATATTTATTTTACTATCTCTATTAGATCTCACTTTTGCGAGTGACCGTGAAGGGATTGACAATCCCTTTATCGCATTGGTTGCAAGGTTCTTGATTGTTTATGCAGGTACTAGGTGAGTTGTGTGTTTTCTCCTACTGGATTGATACCTTGGTTCTCAAAACTGAGGGAAATACTTACGCTACTTTGGTGCGTCACACTTTCCTCTTCAAGGGAAAACCAACGCATGATCAAGAGGTAGTAGCTGATGACCCACAAGTATAGGGATCTATCATAGTCCTTTCGATAAGTAAGAGTGTCAAACCCAATGAGGAGCAGAAAGAAATGATAAGTGGTTTTCAGCAAGGTATTCTCTGCAAGCAATGAAATTATCGGCGACAAATAGTTTTGTGATAAGGTAATGGGAAACAAGTAACAAGTAATGAAAGTAAATAGGGTGTAGCAAGATGGCCCAATCCTTTTTGTAGCAAAGTACAAGCCTGGAAAAACTCTTATATAGAGAAAAGCGCTCCCGAGGACACATGGGAACTATCATCAAGCTAGTTTTCATCACGCTCATATGATTCACATTCGTTACTTTGATAATTTGGTATGTGGGTGGACCGGTGCTTGGGTACTGTCCTTTCTTGGACAAGCATCCCACTTATGATTAACCCCTATTGCAAGCATCCGCAACTACAAAAGAAGTATTAAGGTAAACCTAACCATAGCATGAAACATATGGATCCAAATCAGCCCCTTACGAAGCAACTCATAAACTAGGGTTTAAGCTTCTGTCACTCTAGCAACCCATCATCTACTTATTACTTCCCAATGCCTTCCTCTAGGCCCAAAAAATGGTGAAGTGTTATGTAGTCGTGTTGGGGAACGTTGCAGAAAATAAATTTTTTCCTACGGTTTCACCAAGATCCATCTATGAGTTCATCTAAGCAACGAGTCATGGGAGAGAGATTGCATCTACATACCACTTGTTGATCGCGTGCGGAAGCGTTCACTAGAACGTGGATGATGGAGTCATACTCGCCGTGATCCAAATCACCGATGACCGAGTGCCGAACGGACGGCACGTCCGCGTTCAACAAACGTACGGAGCGGATGACGTCTCCTCCTTGTTGATCCAGCAAGGGGGAAGGAGAGGTTGAGGAAGATGGCTCCAGCAGCAGCACGACGGCGTGGTGTTGGTGGAGAAGCAGCACTCCGGCAGGGCTTCGCCAAGCACGTGACGGAGGAGGAGAGGTGTAGCAGGGGAGGGAGGCGCCAGAGCTTGCAGTGCGGCTGCCCTCCCCCTCCCTTTATATAGGCCCCTGTGGGCGCTGCCCTGGAGATCCAATCTCCAAGGCGGCCAAGGGGGTGGAGTGCCCCCAAGGCAAGTGGGCGCCCCACCCTAGGGATTCAACCCTAGGCTAGCAGTGGTGGGCCAAGGGGCGCACCAGCCCACTATGGGCTGGTTCCTCCCCACTTCAGCCCATGGGGCCCTCCGGGATGGGTGGCCCCACCGGTGGACCTCGGGACCCTTCCGGTGGTCGGTACAATACCGGTGACCGAAACTTTCCCGATGGTCAAAACAATACTTCCTATATATAATTCTTTACCTCCGGACCATTCCGGAATTCCTCGTGACGTCCGAGATCTCATCCGGGACTCCGAACAACATTCGGTTTACTGCATACTCATATTCATACAACCCTAGCGTCACCGAACCTTAAGTTTGTAGACCCTACGGGTTCGGGAGACACGTAGACATGACCGAGACGGCTCTCAGGAAATAACCAACAGCGGGATCTGGATACCCATGTTGGCTCCCACATGCTCCTCGATGATCTCATCGGATGAACCACGATGTCGAGGATTCGAACAACCCCATATACAATTCCCTTTGTCAATCGGTATGTTACTTGCCCGAGATCCGATCGTCGGTATCCCAATACCTCGTTAAATCTCGTTACCGGCAAGTCACTTTACTCGCATCCGTAATGCATGATCCCGTGACTGCACACTTGGTCACTTCGAGCTCATTATGATGTTGCACTACCGAGTGTGCCCAGTGATACATCTCCATAACATGGAGTGACAAATCACAGTCTCGATCCGTGTCAACCCAATAGACACTTTCGGAGATACCTGTAGTGCACCTTTATAGTCACCCGGTTATGTTGTGACGCTTTGGTACACCCAAAGCACTCTTACGATATCCGGAGTTACACGATCTCATGGTCTAAGGAAGAGATACTTGACATTGGAAAAGCTCTAGAAAACGAACTACACGATCTTGTGCTATGCTTAGGATTGGGTCTTGTCCATCACATCATTCTCCTAATGATGTGATCCCGTTATCATTGACATCCAATGTCCATAGTCAGGAAACCATGACTATCTATTGATCAACGAGCTAGTTAACTGGAGGCTCACTAGGGACATATTGTGGTCTATTTATTCACACGTGTATTACGATTTCCGGATAATACAATTATAGCATGAATAAAAGACAATTATCATGAACAAGGAAATATAATAATAATCCTTTTATTATTGCCTCTAGGGCATATTTCCAACAGTCTCCCACTTGCACTAGAGTCAATAATCTAGTTACATTGTGATGAATCGAACACCCATAGAGTTACGGTGTTGATCATGTTTTGCCCATGGAAGAGGTTTAGTCAACGGATCTGCGACATTCAGATCCGTATGCACTTTGCAAATTTCTATGTCTCCATCTTGAACATTTTCACGGATGGAGTTGAAGCGACGCTTGATGTGCCTGGTCTTCTTGTGAAACCTGGGCTCCTTGGCAAGTGCAATAGCTCCAGTGTTGTCACAGGAGAGTTTGATCGGCCCCGACGCATTGGGTATGACTCCTAGGTCGGTGATGAACTCCTTCACCCAAATTGCTTCATGCGCTGCCTCCGAGGCTGCCATGTACTCCGCTTCACATGTAGATCCCGCCACGACGCTTTGCTTGCAGCTGCACCACCATCGCTTCCACCATTCAACATATACACGTATCCGGGTTTGTGACTTAGAGTCATCCAGATCTGTGTCGAAGCTAGCGTCGGCGTAACCCTTCTGACGAGCTCTTCGTAACCTCCAAAAACGAGAAACATGTCCTTTGTCCTTTTCAGGTACTTCAGGATATTCTTGACCGCTGTCCAGTGTTCCTTGCCGGGATTACTTTGGCACCTTCCTACCAAACTTACGACAAGGTTTACATCAGGTCCGGTACAGCATGGCATACATAATAGATCCTGTGGCTGAGGCATAGGGGATGACGCTCATCGCTTCTTTATCTTTTGCCGTGGTCGGGCATTGAGCCGAGCTCAATCTCACACCTTGCAGTACAGCAAGAACCCTTTCTTGGACTGATCCATTTTGAACTTCTTCAAAATCTTATCAAGGTATGTGCTTTGTGAAAGACCTATGAGGCGCCTTGATCTATCTCTATAGATCTTGATTTCTAATATATAAGCAGCTTCTCCAAGGTCCTTGGTGAAAAACTTTTATTCAAGTAGGCCTTAATGCTGTCCAAGAGTTCTATATCATTTCCCATCAAAAGTATGTCATCTACATATAATATGAGAAATGCTCTGAGCTCCCACTCACTTTCTTGTAAACACAGGCTTCTCCATAAGTCTGCATAAACCCAAACGCTTTGATCATCTCATCAAAGCGAATGTTCCAACTCCGAGATGCTTGCACCAGCCCATAAATGGATCGCTGGAGCTTGCATACTTTGTTAGCATTCTTAAGATCGGCAAAACCTTCCGGCTGCATCATATACAACTCTTCCTTAAGATAACCGTTAAGGAACGCTGTTTTGACGTCCATCTGCCATATTTCATAATCATAGTATGCGGCAATTGCTAACATGATTCGGACGGACTTAAGCTTCACTACGGGAGAGAAAGTCTCATCGTAGTCAATCCCTTGAACTTGCCGATAACCCTTAGCGACAAGTCGAGCTTTATAGATGGTGACATTACCATCCGCGTCCGTCTTCTTCTTAAAGATCCATTTGTTTTCTATCGTCGCCGATCATCGGCAAGTCTGTCAAAGTCCATACTTTGTTTTCATACATGGATCCTATCTCGGATTGCATGGCTTCAAGCCATTTGTTGGAATCTGGGCCCGCCATCGCTTCTTCATAGTTCAAGGTTCACCGTTGTCTAACAACATGATTTCCGTGACAGGGTTGCCATACCACTGGGTGTGGAGCGTGTCCTTGTGGACCTCTGAAGTTCAAGAGCAACTTGATCCAAGTACCTTGATCATCATCACTAATTTCCTCTCCAAGAGGTGTAGGCACCACAGAACATTTTCTGAGCTGCACTACTTTTCGGTTCAAGAGGTAATACTTCATCGAAGTTCTACTTTCCTCCCACTTACTCCTTTCAAGAGAAACTCTTTTTCCGTAAAGGATCCGTTTTTGGCAACAAAGATCTTGCCTTCGGATCTAAGGTAGAAGGTATACCCAATGGTTTCCTTAGGGTATCCTATGAAGACGCATTTTTCCGATTTGGGTTCGAGCTTTTCAGGTTGAAGTTTCTTGACATAAGCACCGCATCCCCAAACTTTTAGAAACGACAGCTTAGGTTTCTTCCCAAACCATAATTCATACGGTGTCGTCTCAACGGATTTAGAGGGTGCCCTATTTAAAGTGAATGTAGCTGTCTCTAGAGCGTATCCCCAAAATGATAGCGGTAAATCTGTAAGAGACATCATAGATCGCACCATATACAATAGAGTGCGACACTGACGTTCGGACACACCGTTATGCGAGGTGTTCCAGCGGCGCGTGAGTTGTGAAACGATTCCACATTTCCTCAAGTGTGTACCAAATTCGTGACTTAAATATTCTCCTCCACTATCTCGATCAGAAGAACTTTATTTTTCGGTCACGTTGATTCTCTACCTCATTCTGAAATTCCTTGAACTTTTCAAAGGTCTCGGACTTGTGTTTCATCAAGTAGACATACCCATATCCACTTAAGTCGATGCGTGAGAGTGAGAACACAACGATATCCTCCATGAGCCTCAACGCTCATTGGACCGCATACATCGGTATGTATGATTTCCAATAAGTTGGTTGCTTGCTCCATTGTTCCGAGAACGGAGTCTTGGTCATTTTGCCCATAAGGCATGGTTCGCATGTGTCAAATGATTCATAATCGAGAGACTCTAAAAGTCCATCGAATGGAGCTTCTTCATGCGCTTGACACCAATGTGACCAAGGCGGCGGTGCCACAAGTATGTGGGACTATCGTTATCAACTTTACATCTTTTGGTATTCACACTATGAATATGTGTAATATTACGCTCGAGATTCATTAAGAATAAACCATTGACCATCGGAGCATGACCATAAAACATATCTGTCATATAAATAGAACAACCATTATTCTTGGATTTAAATGAGTAGCCATCTCGCATTAAACGAGATCACGATACAATGTTCATGCTCAAACTTGGCACCAAATAACAATTATTGAGGTTTAAAACTAATCCCGTAGGGTAAATGTAGAGGCAGCGTGTCGACGGCGATCACATCGACCTTGGAACCATTCCCGACGCGCATCGTCACCTCGTCCTTCGCCCGGTCTCCGTTTATTCCGCAGCTCCTGTGAGTTACAAATATGAGCAACGGCACCGGTATCAAATACCGGGGAGTTACTAGAGTAATCGGTAAGGTACACATCAGTTACATGTATATCAAATATACCTTTAGTGTTTCCGGCCTTCTTGTCCGCTAAGTATTTGGGGCAGTTCCGCTTCGATGGCCCTTCCTTTGCAATAAAAGCACACTGTCTCGTGCTTGGGTCCATTCTTTGACTTCTTCCCGGCAACTTGCTTATCGGGCGCGGCAACATCCTTGCCGTCCTTCTTGAAGTTCTTCTTACCCTTGCCCTTTTTGAACTTAGTGGTTTTATTGACCATCAACACTTGATGTTCTTTCTTGATTTCAACCTCTCACGACTTCAGATTGAGAATACTTCGGGAATGGTCTTCACCATTCCTTGCATGTTGTAGTTCATTACAAAGCTCTTGTAGCTTGGTGGGAGCGATGAAGGATTCTGTCAATGACCGCCTCGTCCGGGAGGTTTATGTCCACCGGGACAGGCGGTTGTGCAACCCAGACATTTTGAGTATGTGTTCACCGACAACTGTTTTCCTCCATCTTACAACTATAGAACTTGTCGGAGACTTCATATCTCTCGACCGGGCATGAGCTTGGAAAACTAGTTTCAGCTCCTCGAACATCTCATATGCTCCGTGTTGCTCAAAACGCTTTTGGAGCCCGGTTCTAAGGCTGTAAAGCATGCCACCGAACGAGGGAGTAATCATCAAGACGAGGCTGCCAAGCATTCATAATGTCTTGGTTCTCTGGGACGGGTGCATCACCTAGCGGTCCTTCTAGGACATATTGTTTCCTGGCAGCTATGAGGATGATCTCGTGTTAGGACCCAGTCCGTATAGTTGCTGCCATCATCTTTCAGCTTGGTTTTCTCTAGGAACGCGTTGAAGTTCATGTTGACATGAGCGTTGGCCATTTGATCTACAAGACATATTTGCAAAGGTTTTAGACTAAGTTCATGATAATTAAGTTCATCTAATCAAATTATTTTAATGAACTCCCACTCAGATTAGACATCCCTCTAGTCATCTAAGTGTTACACGATCCGAGTCGACTAGGCCGTGGTCCGATCATCACGTGAAACGGACTAGTCATCATCGGTGAACATCTTCATGTTGATCGTATCTTCCATACGACTCGTGTTCGACCTTTCGGTCTCCGTGTTCCAAGGCCATGTCTGTACATGCTAGGCTCGTCAAGTTAACCCTAAGTGTTTTGCATGTGTAAAACTGTCTTACACCCGTTGTATGTGAACGTAAGGATCTATCACACCCGATCATCACGTGGTGCTTGAAACGATTTAACTTTAGCAACGGCGCGGTTAGGGGAGAACACTTCTTGATATTGTTGTAAGGATCATCTTATTTACTACCGTCGTTCTAAGTAAACAAGATGCATAAACATAATAAACATCACATGCAATTATATAGTAGTGACATGATATGGCCAAATCATATAGCTCCATTGATCTCCATCTTCGGGCTCCATGATCATCTTGTCACCGGCATGACACCATGATCTCCATCATCATGATCTCCATCATCGTGTCATCATGAAGTTGTCACGCCAACGACTACTTCTACTTCTATGGCTAACGCGTTTAGCAATAAAGTAAAGTAATTTACATGGCGTTCTTCAATGACTCGCAGGTCATACAAAAATAAAGACAACTCCTATGGCTCCTGCGGTTGTCATACTCATCGACATGAAAGTCGTGATTCCTATTACAAGAACATGATCTCATACATCACAATATGTCATTCATCAGTCATCACAACTTTGGCAATATCACATCACATGACAATTGCTGCAAAAACAAGTTAGACGTCCTCTAATTGTTGTTGCATCTTTTACGTGGCTGCAATTGGGTTCTAGCAAGAACGTTTTCTTACCTACGAATAACCACAACGTGATTTTGTCAACTTCTATTTACCCTTCATAAGGACCCTTTTCATCGAATCCGCTCCAACTAAAGTGGGAGAGGCAGACACCGGTCACCTTATGCAACTAGTGCATGTCACCGGTGGAACCGGTCTCACGAAGCGTACGTGTAAGGTTGGTCCGGGCCGCTTCATCCCACAATACCGCTGAAGCAAGATAAGACTAGTAGCGGCAAGCAAGTTGACAAGATCTACGCCCACAACAAAATTGTGTTCTACTCGTGCAAAGAGAACTACGCATAGACCTAGCTCATGATGCCACTGTTGGGGAACGTTGCAGAAAATAAAATTTTTCCTACGGTTTCACCAAGATCCATCTATGAGTTCATCTAAGCAACGAGTCATGGGAGAGAGATTGCATCTACATACCACTTGTAGATCGCGTGCGGAAGCATTCACTAGAACATGGATGATGGAGTCGTACTCGCCCTGATCCAAATCATCGATGACCGAGGGCCGAACGGACGGCACCTCCGCGTTCAACACACGTACGGAGCGGATGACATCTCCTCCTTCTTGATCCAGCAAGGGGGAAGGAGAGGTTGAGGAAGATGGCTCCAGTAGCAGCACGACGGCGTGGTGTAGGTGGAGAAGCAGCACTCCGGCAGGGCTTCGCCAAGCACGTGACGGAGGAGGAAGAGGTGTAGCAGGGGGAGGGAGGCGCCAGATCTTCAAGGTGCGGCTGCCCCCTCCCCCTCCCTTGATATAGGCCCCAGCACCGGCCCTGGAGATCCAATCTCCAAGGGAAGGCGGCGGCCAAGGGGGTGGAGTGCCCTAAGGCAGTGGGCGCCCCACCCTAGGGTTTCAACCCTAGGCGCAGGGTGTGAGCCAGGGGCGCACCAGCCCACTATGGGCTGGTTCCTCCCACTTCAGCCCATGGGGCCCTCCGGATGGGTGGCCCCACCGGTGGATCCTCGGGACCCTTCCGGTGGTCCCGGTACAATACCGGTGACCGAAACTTTCCGATGGCGAAACAATACTTCCTATATATAATTCTTTACCTCCGGACCATTCCGGAACTCCTCGTGACGTCTGGGATCTCATCCGGACTCAACAACATTTGGTTTACTGCATACTCATATTCATACAACCCTAGCGTCACCGAACCTTAAGTGTGTAGACCCTACGGGTTCGGGAGACACGTAGACATGACCGAGACGGCTCTCGGGCAATAACCAACAGTGGGATCTGGATACCCATGTTGGCTCCCACATGCTCCTCGATGATCTCATCGGATGAACCACGATGTCGAGGATTCAAACAACCCCGTATACAATTCCCTTTGTCAATCGGTATGTTACTTGCCCGAGATTCAATCGTCGGTATCCCAATACCTCGTTAAATCTCGTTACCGACAAGTCACTTTACTCGTACCGTAATGCATGATCCCGTGACCAGACACTTGGTCACTTTGAGCTCATTATGATGATGCACTACCGAGTGGGCCCAGTGATACCTCTCCGTAACACGGAGTGACAAATCCAGTCTCGATCCGTGTCAACTCAACAGACACTTTCGGAGATACCTGTAGTGCACCTTTATAGTCACCCGCCACGTTGTGACGCTTGGTACACCCAAAGCACTCTTACGGTATCCGGAGTTACACGATCTCATGGTCTAAGGAATAGATACTTGACATTGGAAAAGCTCTAGCAAAGCGAACTACACGATCTTGTGCTATGCTTAGGATTGGGTCTTGTCCATCACATCATTCTCCTAATGATGTGATCCCGTTATCATTGACATCCAATGTCCATAGTCAGAAACCATGACTATCTATTGATCAACGAGCTAGTCAACTAGAGGCTCACTAGGGACATATTGTGGTCTATTTATTCACACGTGTATTACGATTTCCGGATAATACAATTATAGCATGAATAAAAGACAATTATCATGAACAAGGAAATATAATAATAATACTTTTATTATTGCCTCCAGGGCATATTTCTAACAAGTCGACGTTCACATAACACCACTTGATGGAGTCCTGGATTAGGGGGTGTCCGGATAGCCGGACTATAACCTTTGGCCGGACTCCTGGACTATGAAGATACATGATTGATGACTTCGTCCCGTGTCCGAAAGGGACTTTCCTTGGCGTGGAAGGCAAGCTTGGCGATACGGATATGTAGATCTCCTACCATTGTAACCGACTCTGTGTAACCCTAGCCCTCTCCGGTGTCTATATAAATCGGGGTTTTAGTCCGTAGGACGAAGAACAACAATCATACCATAGGCTAGCTTCTAGGGTTTAGCCTCCTTGATCTCGTGGTAGATCTACTCTTGTACTACCCATATCATCAATATTAATCAAGCAGGAGTAGGGTTTTACCTCCATCGAGAGGGCCCGAACCTGGGTAGAAACATCGTGTCCCTTGTCTCCTGTTACAATCCGCCTAGACGCACAGTTCGGGACCCCCTACCCGAGATCCGCCGGTTTTGACACCGACATTGGTGCTTTCATTGAGAGTTCCTCTGTGTCATCACTTTTAGGCCCGATGGCTCCTCCGATCATCAACAACGACGCTGACCAGGGTGAGACTTTTCTCCCCGGAAAGATCTTCGTATTCGACGGCTTCGCACTGCGGGCCAATTCGCTTGGCCATCTGGAGCAGATCGAAAGCTATGCCCCTGGCCATCAGGTCAGATTTGGAAATCTGACCTACACGGCTGACATCCGCGGGGACTTGATCTTCGACGGATTCGAGCCACAGCCGAGCGCGCCGCACTGTCACGAAGGGCATGATTTAGCTCTGCCGCCGAACAGTGTCCTGGAGGCCGCACCCGCATCAGCTCCGACCCTTAGTTCCGAGCCAACTGCGCCGATCGAGGACGAGTGGTTGGACGCCACCTCGGAGGCTGCAATCTCTATGGCGATCAAGCCGAACACCAGTCTTGTCCCCTGCGAAGCCCGTGACTCCAAGGTGCCGGACTCCTCTCTGGACTCCGAGCCCCCCGCGCCCCTGCCGATCGAATCCGATTGGGCGCCGATTATGGAGTTCACCGCCGCGGACATCTTTCAACACTCGCCCTTCGGCGATATTCTGAATTCACGAAAGTCTCTCTCTTTATCAGGAGAGCCCTGGCCGGACTATGGTCAGCAAGTTTGGGATGCGGGTGATGAAGAAATTCAAAGCCCACCCACCACCCACTTCGTAGCCACTGCCGATGATTTAACCGACATGCTCGACTTCGACTCCGAAGACATCGACGGTATGGACGCCGACGCAGGAGACGATCAAGAACCAGCGCCTATATGGCACTGGAAAGCCACCTGGTCGTATGACATATACATGGTGGACACCCCAAAAGAAGGCAATGGCGATGGAACAACGGAGGACGACCCCTCCAAGAAACAGCCTAAGCGCCGGCGTCAGCGGCGCCGCTCTAAATCCCGCCAAATCAAAAACGGTGATTCCGGCATGGGAGATAATAACACTCCGGACAGTGCCGAAGAAAACCCCCTCCAGCAAGATTCAGCACAGGAGGATGGAGAAGCCAGCCCTCATGAGAGAGCGGCCGACAGAGAGGTCGAGGACGATAATTATATGCCTCCCTCCGAAGACGAGGCAAGCCTCGACGACGACGAATTTGTCGTGCCGGAGGATTCCGTCGAACAAGAGCGTTACAAATGCAGGCTTATGGCCACGGCGAGCAGCCTCAAGAAAAAACAGCAACAGCTTAGAGCTGACCAAGATTTGCTAGCCGACAGATGGACTGAAGTCCTTGCGGCCGAAGAGTATGAACTCGAACGCCCCTCCAAGAGCTACCCAAAGCGCAGGTTGCTACCCCGATTAGAGGAGGAAGCACCTAAACCTACATCACCAGCGCATGATGCGGCCGACCGGCCACCTCGTGGCCGCGACAGAGAGGCCTCTCGACCCTCCACTCAAGCCGCACCCCGACGCCGCTCAAAAAATACCAAGGCATGGGAAAATGCGCAGACCTGCGAGATATATTGGAGGACAAGGCAAGGCAAACAAGATCGATCTATGGATCACTGGGCGCCCCACAACACGAGACGATAATCGTCACGCCGGATACAGTAAATCAGGCCGGGCCGAACACAATAGACAAAGCTCATTTGAGCTACGTCGTGATATAGCCCAGTACAGAGGCGCCGCACACCCACTATGCTTCACAGATGAAGTAATGGATCATCAAATCCCCGAGGGTTTCAAACCCGTAAACATTGAGTCATACGATGGCACAACAGATCCTGCGGTATGGATCAAGGATTATCTCCTTCATATCCACATGGCCCGCGGCGATGATCTACACGCCATCAAATACCTCCCACTCAAACTTAAAGGACCAGCTCGACATTGGCTTAACAGCTTGCCAGCAGAGTCAATTGGTTGTTGGGAGAACCTGGAAGCCGCATTCCTCGACAATTTCCAGGGCACCTATGTGTGACCACCAGACGCCGATGACCTAAGCCACATAATTCAGCAGCCAGAGGAATCGGCCAGGAAATTCTGGACACGGTTCCTAACCAAGAAAAATCAAATCGTCGACTGTCCGGACGCAGAGGCCCTAGCGGCCTTCAAGCATAATATCCGTGACGAGTGGCTTGCCCGACACCTTGGACAGGAAAAGCCTAAATCTATGGCAGCACTCATGACCCGCTTTTGCGCGGGAGAAGACAGCTGGCTGGCTCGTAGCAATAACATGATCAAGAGCCCTGGTAATTCGGATACCAAGGACAACAGTGGCAGGTCGCGTCGTAGCAAGCAAAACCGCAGCATTAACAGCGACAACACTGAGGATACGGCAGTTAATGCCGGATTCAAAGGCTATAAATCTAGTCAGCGGAAAAAGCCATTTAAAAGAAATACTCCGGGCCCATCCAGTTTGGACCGAATACTCGACCGCTCGTGCCAGATACATGGCACCCCCGAAAAGCCAGCCAATCACACCAACAGGGATTGTTGGGTGTTCAAGCAGGCAGGCAAGTTAAATGCCGAAAATAGAGACAAGGGGCTGCATAGCGATGACGAGGAGGAGCCCCGGCCGCCAAACAACAGTGGACTGAAGGGTTTTCCCCCACAAGTGCGGACGGTGAACATGATATACGCAACCCACATCCCCAAGAGGGAGAGAAAGCGTGCGCTACGGGACGTATACGCGATGGAGCCAGTCGCCCCAAAGTTCAACCCATGGTCCTCCTGCCCGATCACTTTTGATCGAAGGGACCACCCCACTAGCATCCGTCATGGTGGATTCGCCGCATTGGTTCTAGACCCAATTATTGACGGTTTTCACCTCACTAGAGTCCTTATGGATGGCGGCAGCAGCCTGAACCTGCTTTACTGTGATACAAAGGCGGAAAATGGGCATCGATCCCTCGAGGATTAAACCCACTAAAACGACCTTTAAAGGCGTCATACCAGGTGTAGAGGCCAACTGTACAGGCTCAGTCACACTTGAAGTGGTCTTCGGATCTCCGGATAATTTCCGAAGCGAGGAGTTAATCTTCGACATAGTCCCGTTCCGCAGTGGCTATCACGCACTGCTCGGGCGAACCGCATTTGCCAAGTTCAACGCGGTACCGCACTACGCATACCTTAAGCTCAAGATGCCAGGCCCTCGAGGAGTAATTACGGTCAATGGAAACACCAAACGCTCTCTCCGAACGGAGGAGCATACGGCGGCTCTCGCAGTGGAAGTACAAAGCAGCCTCTCAAGGCAATTCTTCAGTACGGCCATTAAACGTCCGAACACCGTCAAGCGCGCCCGGAGTAACCTACAACAAGACCGCCTGGCACATTCCGAGCAGGTGTAGCAATGCGGCCCCAACCCCAGCCCACGCGAAATTGCGAAACCAGTGCTGCGCGTACACAACTATGCTCTGGAAATACCATGGGCACTGGGGGAGGGGCACCATCACGGCACGTCCGAACCACGACTTAAACCGCACTAGGGGCTGCCGATTTCTTCATTTTCTCTTACTTTCAGGACTCCCCTCTTCAGAAGGCCTATCCGGCAGTACAATTGCCGCACAAACGATGCAAGAACCAGGGAAGCAGAAAGCTATGCCACATTATGGAACTCCCATGTGGTCTCTATAACGAGCAGTACCTATTTCGCATACCATTCCGCAGCCTGCCCCTGGAAAGGACATGTTAAATAGTCCCACCTTTTGCTTATCGCACTATTTGTATCGTTCTGCTTTGATCGCAGCTCTCTCAAATAAACAATGCATAGCTTTTGTCTATTATTGCATTAATCTATTTTATGAATATATGTTTATTAATGGCATGTTGCACCCGTACACTTTGGTACGGCCAATATGCCCGGGGCTTAAGTACCCCACAATATGGTGTGAGAAGTCCGAACACTTTCACAAGTGCGGCACCCCGAACTTATAGCATTCTATGCATCGGCTCCAAATCATGTCTTGGGTCAATAGTTGGGTTTTCTCGGCTCCTGTGTTTTGGTGCCTTACGTTCCGCTATATCGGCTAAGGTAGCACTAGGAGAACTACTGCGATTGTGCCCCAGTTGAGCTGGGCTAAGCACCTCAGTAGAGAAAGCTAAAACTGACCGTCATGATGAGGCGAGAGCTGGTCGCTGTTCAAGAGGTTTTCGAGTCCCTAAAGACTTATGCCGCTTAGAGCGATGAGTTGGCTTTGTCCGGCCTAGGCGTGGATAGCGCCCCGAACTCGGTCTTCCGAATAATAGGGGCTTCGCCGAAATTTAAAATTATAGAATTCTATGGCTAAGTGAGAGTGTTCAAGCATTATAGTCTGATTGCTTTGTTCGTTGTGTTGAGCGCCTCCCTCGAAGGACCCAAGAATGGGAAAAAGAGCGCTCACGTTTATCCCGAACACCCCAGCACTAGTGGCATGGGGGCAGAAGCCGACGACTCGCCATCTCTCAAACTTGATAAACGACCGCACAGAAGGTAATATTTTAAATTCGAAAAAGCGTTGCTTAGCGCACATGAACAAGTTTTTAGCGCACAGGATAAAACGAGCGGGTTTACTCAAAAATTACATCCCTGGAACATTCATCCGCCATAAGGCGGGCACCCTTCAGAACGCCCTCATAATACATCTCGGTCTTGCGATGCTCTTTGCCCGGCGGCGGCCCGTCCTTCACAAGCTTCTCAGCATCCAGCTTGCCCAAGTGCACTTTCGCACGGGCAAGCGCCCTACGGGCACCCTGGATGCATACGGAGCACTTGATGACTTCGAGGCTTGGACAGGCCTCCACCAGTCACCTCACCAACCCGAAGTAGCTCCCAGGCATGGCCTCCCCAGGCCACAGCCGGACTATGAGGCCTTTCATGGCCTGTTCGGCCACCTTATGGAGCTCGACCAGCTGCTTCAGCTGGTCGCTCAAGGGCACCGGGTGTCCGGCCTCAAAGATCTTGAGACTAGAACACCTTCTCCGTCGAGCTCCCTCCTCGGCTCGGTAGAGAAGGCGGCGGCATCCGACACGCCACGGGCAAATCTGCGAATGCTCTTGGAGAGCTCGGATTCGGTAAGTAACAAGTAACTCACTTTCACATGTTTGCTTTGCATAAAAAATGCCTTACCCGCCGCTATCTTTTCATCGCCTCCACCTCTGGATGGCCTTACAGGCTTCGGCCTTGGCAGACTTGGCATTTTCAATGGCCGCTGTGAGCTCGGACTCTCGCGTCTTCGAGTCAAGCTCCAAACTCTCATGTTTTTTCATGAGAGCTTGGAGCTCTTGCCGCACCTCGCCAACCTGCGCCTCATACTTCTCCCGCTCGGTGCACTCCGTGGCCGCCCTCTTCTCGGCCTCGGACAGCGCTTGCTTAAGGGTCGCCACCTCAGTTATGGCCCCTACAATAGCCACGTTAATCCTGTCATTTTTTGCAATTGCACCTTTTATATATTTAAATAAGGTATCTCTTACCTTCCCTATCCTTGAGCTGCTGCTTGGCAAGGCCGAGCTCTTGCTCGGACCGCTCGAGGTTCTGCTTCAGCGTGCCCACCTCCGTAGTCAGTGCGGCGGATTCTAGCATCGAAGCCTACATACGCATATTGACTTACTTTTGTTAGACTCCTGCGAATGTTATTAGATCCTCTATTCGGCTTTTCTTTCCGAACGCCAAACAGAGCATCAGGGGCTACTGTCTATGCGGTAATATTTTTACATATTCTTTACTTACCTCAAAGCCTGTTAAAAGGCTGGCACAAGCTTCAGTCAGTCCGCTCTTGGCGGACTAAAACTTCTGGATCACCGTACTCATCATAGTACGGTGCTCCTCGTCGATGGAGGTGCCGTTAAGCACCTCCAGCAGATTGTCCGGCGCCTCCGGTTGGACGGGGGCCACCGGCTCAGTAGGCTTGCTCCTCTTGGAAGGAGGTCGCCTGCCGCAGTCCGGAACCGTTGAAGATTCCGGCGCGGTGTCCGGCTCAAGGCCGGACTTGGAGCCTTGGGGGGTTCTATCCCCCCTTACTCCTGGAGTCCGGGAGGTCGCCTTGCGGCGCCTCCAGGACCACCACCTCCTGGCTTGGAACCTGTTGGGACGCCACCTCGGCGTCGTCCGTAGGGCGGGGGGAGGTAGCCGTCGGAAGCGAATTTACATCCGACGAGTCCAGGGAACCGCTCGACGACACGTCGAGCCGGTCTTTGGGTGGACTGCATAATCATGTTCGACATAAGGAAAAGCTGTGCAATGAAGGAATACTATGAATCACTCTGGTATCCGGATACTTACGATTCGCCAGGGGCTTGGCCCTGTGCGGCCACTCCTCTTCGCCATCGTCGGCGTTGGTGGAGTAGTCCGGAGGAAGGGTCTTCCCCTTCTTGGACCCTTCGGCCTCCCCAGTTGGGGGGCCTTCCTTTTCTTTCCTCCTCCCGCTGGAGGGGGAGAGGCTTCTTCTTCCTCCTCCTCTTCTTCACGAGAGGAGTGCGTCTCGGAGTCGTCGGACGATGAGTCCGACACCACCGGGCGCCGGGAACTCTTTCGAGTTCCCGTGGTCTTCTTCTTAACCTTCTTCTCCGGCACCACATAAGGGGCTGGAGCCAGCAGCTTCACCAAGCGAGCATCGGTTGGGTCTTTAGGCAGAGGGGCCGGACAGTTAATCTATTCGGCCTTCTTCAACCATTCCTGTCAAAGGCACGGGAGTTTAGATCCCGCATAGAGTTAAACTATGAAAGTCAAATATCCTGTAAAAGGTAAATCAGCTTACCGCGCCGGCTTGACGCTGCGTGCTGAATCCGCGATCCTCGGTAGCGGATGCGGGAGCCTCAGCGCCCTTAAATAGCACCTTCCAGGCATCTTCATATGTCGTGTCGAAGAGCCTGTTTAGAGTTCGGTGCTGCGCTGGGTCGAACTCCCACAAGCTGAAGGCCCGTTGTTGGCACGGGAGGATCCGGCGGACGAGCATGACCTGGACTACATTAACAAGTTTGAGCTTCTTGCTCACCAGGTTTTGGATGCATGATTGCAGTCCAGTCACCTCTCCTTTTTCGCCCCACGACAGGCCCGTCTCCTTCCAGGAGGTGAGCCGCATAGGGGTTCCGGATCAGAATTCGGGGGCTGCGACCCACTCAGGGTCGCGCGGCTCAGTGATGTAGAACCACCCTGATTGCCACCCCTTTAGGGTCTCCACGAAGGAGCCTTCGAGCCATAGGACGTTGGGCATCTTGCCCACCATGGCGCCTCCGCACTCCGCCTGGTTGCCGCGCGCCACCTTTGGCTTGACATTGAAAGTCTTGAGCCATAGGCCGAAATGGGGGCGGATGCAGAGGAAAGCCTCGCATACCCACGATAAACGCCGAGATGTTGAGGACGAAGTTCGGGGCCAGATCGTGGAAATCCAGGCCATAGTAGAACATGAGCCCCTGGACAAATGGGTGGAGAGGGAAGCCCAGTCCATGGAGGAAATGGGGGAGGAACACCACCCTCTCATGGGGCCCGGGGGTGGGGATGAGCTGCCCCTCTTCGGGAAGCCGGTGCGTGATGTCGTTGGACAAGTATCCGGCCTTCCTCAGCTTTTTGATGTGTCCCTCCGTAACGGGGGAGACCATCCACCTGCCTCCCGCTCCGGACATGGCTGGAGAAGGTCGAGGTGGGAAGTGCGGACTTGGGCGCTGGAGCTCGAGTGCGCGGGAATGGATGAGCAAAGGAGGAAGAAGGCGTGGATGAAAAAGGTGGATCCTTATCCCCTTATATGGGCGGACGCAACTATGCGTCCCCACCAGCCTGGTAAAACTCGCTTATCTCCCAAGCGCCATGATCAATGGCGCGGTTGGGTTACCCACGCCCGTATTGATGAGAATCCCGGAATAAGGGGACACAATCTCTGCTTCGACAAGACGTGCCAAGGAAACCACCTCAAACGCGCTGAGGTTGGATAATAAAACGATTCGAATAAAGGCTTGGTCATGGTGTGATGTCACGCTACGGAATACATCAGCAGATTAGATTTGTGTAAATATTATTCTCTATATGGCAATATGTGGAAACTGATTTTGCAGAGCCGGACACTATCCTTGTGTTTGAAATCTTCTATGAAGTACTTGGAGGAGGAACCCGCCTTGCAATGCCGAAGACAATCTGCGCGCCGGACTCGTCGTCATTGAAGCCTGGTTCAGGGGCTACTGAGGGAGTCCTGGATTAGGGGGTGTCCGGATAGCCGGACTATAACCTTTGGCCGGACTCCTGGACTATGAAGATACAGGATTGAAGACTTCGTCCCGTGTCCGGAAGGGACTTTCCTTGGCGTGGAAGGCAAGCTTGGCGATACAGATATGTAGATCTCCTACCATTGTAACCGACTCTATGTAACCCTAGCCCTCTCCGGTGTCTATATAAACCGGAGGGTTTTAGTCCGTAGGACGAAGAACAACAATCATACCATAGGCTAGCTTCTAGGGTTTAGCCTCCTTGATCTCGTGGTAGATCTACTCTTGTACTACCCATATCATCAATATTAATCAAGCAGGAGTAGGGTTTTACCTCCATCTAGAGGGCCCGAACCTGGGTAAAAACATCGTGTCCCTTGTCTCCTGTTACCATCCGCCTAGACGCACAGTTCGGGACCCCCTACCCGAGATCCGCCGGTTTTGACACCGACACCACTAGAGGAAAGACAACATACATCTCATCAAAATATCGAACGAATACCAAATTCACATGACTACTAATAGCAAGACTTCTCCCATGTCCTCAGGAACAAACATAACTACTCACAAATCATATTCATGTTCATAATCATAGGGGTATTAATATGCATAATGGATCTGAACATATGATCTTGCACCAAATAAACCAACTAGCATCAACTACAAGGAGTAATGAACACTACTAGCAACCCACATGTACCAATCTTATACTTTGGGACCAAGATTGGATACAAGAGATGAACTAGGGTTTGAGAGGAGATGGTGCTGGTGAAGATGTTGATGGAGATTGACCCCCTCCTGATGATAGGATTGTTGGTGATGACGATGGCGATGATTTCTCCCTCCCGGAGGGAAGTTTCCCCGGCAGAACAGCTCTACCGGAGCCCTAGATTGGTTCCGCCAAGGTTCCGCTTCGTGGCGGCGGAGTATCTTCTCGAAAGCTTGCTTATGATTTTTTTTCCAGGGTAGAAGACACCATATAGCCAAAGATGGGCACCAGAGGCCTGCCAGGGAGCCCACGAGGCAGGGAGGCGCGCCCAGGTGGGTGGGGCGCGCCCCCACCCTCTGGTATTTTCTTCGCTCATTATTTTTTATAAATTCCAAAAATGACTTCCGTGAAGTTTCAGGACTTTTGGAGTTGTGCAGAATAGGTCTCTAATATTTGCTCCTTTTCCAAATTTCAAAATTCCAAATGCCGCATTCTCCCTCTTCATGTAAACCTTGCAAAATAAGAGAGAATAGGCATAAGTATTGTGACATAATGTGTAATAATAGCCTATAATGCAATAAATATCGATATAAAAGCATGATGCAAAATGGACGTATCAACTCCCCCAAGCTTAGACCTTGCTTGTCCTCAAGCGGAAGCCGATAACGAAAAATATGTCCACATGTTTAGAGATAGAGGTGTCGATGAAATAAAATACGGACATGAGGGCATCATGATCATTCTTATAACAACAACATATATATATATATATACATATATATATATATATATATATATTGTCATATGATTTCTTATGCTCAAGTAATAATCTATTCACAATGTAAAGTATGAATCAGAAACTTCATTGAGAACTAACAAACTATAATATCAGTCATTGAAGCAATTGCAATTTGTCACAACATCAGAAAGAGTCAATATAAGAGCTTTTCAGCAAGTCCACATACTCAACTATCATTTAGTCTTTCACAATTGCTAACACTCACACAATACTTATGTGTATGGAGTTTTAGTCGGACACAGAGAAAGATAGGGGCTTATAGTGTTGCCTCCCAACCTTTTACCTCAAGGGTAATGTCAACAATAATGATTCATGTTAACTTACATCCAATTGGATATATATATATATATATATATATATATATATATATATATATATATATATATATATATATATATATATATATATATCAGGATCTTTCCAACACAATGTGCTTGCCAAAGGATAAAATGTAAAAAGGAAAGGTGAAGATCACCATGACTCTTGCGTAAGGAATAAGACAAAAGTAAAAGATAGGCCCTTCGCAGAGGGAAGCAGAGGTTGTCATGCGCTTTCATGGTTGGATGCACGAAATCTTAATGCAAAATAACGTCACTTTATATTGCCACTTGTGATATGGACCTTTATTATGCAGTCCGTCACTTTTATTCCTTCCACATCACAAAATCATATAAAGCTTATTTTATCCACACTAATAAATATACATATTTAGAGAGCAATTTTTATTGCTTGCACCGATGACAACTTACTTGAAGGATCTTACTCAATCCATAGGTAGATATGGTGGACACTCATGGCAAAACTGGTTTTGAGGGTATTCGGAAGCACAAGTCGTATCTCTACTTGGTGCAAAGAATTTGGCTAGCATGAGAGGGAAAGGCAAGCTCAACATGTTGGATGATCCATAACAATATACTTTATTTCAGATATAAGAAAACATAACCCATTACGTTGTCTTCCTTGTCCAACATCAACTCTTTAACATGTCATATTTTAATGAGTGCTCACAATCATAAAAGATGTCCAAGATAGTGTATATATATGTGAAAACCTCTCTTTCTTTATTACCTCCTATTAATTGCAACGATGACCAAAACTGGGTTTGTCAACTCTCAACAACTTTTATTCATCATACTCTTTATATGTGAAGTCATTACTCTCCATAAGATCAACATGATCTCTTTTATTTCTTTTTATTCTTTCTCTTTTCTTTGATTCCCTCGAGATCATAGCAAGATAATCAAGCCCTTGACTCAACACTAATCTTTATTATATATAGCTCACAGACTCGATTACATAGAGGGATCATAAGGCAAAACTCAAAACTAAACATACTAAAACTTTATTCTACTAGATCAAGATATTACTAAAAGGATCGAACTAAGAAAAACGGTAAAGATAGGAGTGTGATGGTGACACGATACCGGGGCACCTCCCCCAAGCTTGGCAGTTGCCAAGGGGAGTGCCCATACCCATGTGATTATGTCTCTTTCTTCGGAGGTGGTGATGATGGAGTCGTTGACGAGTAGTCGCACATTGAGCGTAGGAGATCCTCCAATTTGCGGATAATGCCTTTAAGTGCGATGATATGATCCTTCAACAAGATATTTTCACGTGTGAGATACTTGTTTTGTATACGAGCTAATCAATCATCTTGAAAGCTTCAATCTCGGTTGGTGTAAAGAGAGGTGGAAGTATGTCTTCTTCTTCTGCTGCCGGCACTCGATCCTCCTTGGCCTTCTTGATTCCTTCATCCTTGTTGATCCCCACGGGTTCTTCTCTCTTCAGCTCCATCTTCATTAGCCAAGCCTCGTTGCCCTCATTGTTGGAGGAGGGTGATGACATGATGCCTGGCCTTGAGAACTCTGGTAGAAAACAACTCGAAACAAAAACAGAGGATATTTGCGTGGTACGGTGGTCAGAACCTTCGGGAGATTATATAATGAATTTTTACCGACCAAAAGAAGTATTGTGCAAGAAAACAGAGTCCGGAGGGCACACGAGGTGCCCACGAGGCAGGGGGCGCGCCCAGGGGGGTAGGGCACGCCGCCCACCCTCGTGGAAGCCTCGTGTCCTTGCCGGACTACTTATTATTTTCCTATTTTCTTAAATATTCTAAAACGGAGAAAAATTGCCATTAGAACTGTTTTGGAGTCGGTTTACTTACTGTACATACCTATTCCTTTTTGGAGTCTGAAACGTTCAGGAAAGTGTCTCTTATGTATTCCTCCGGGTTTACAGTTTCAATAACGTTAATTTCAACATTTATAGGATTATCTGAGATATAATGTTTGATTCTTTGACCGTTCACCACCTTCGGATTTGTGCCTTCAAAGTTGTTGATTTTTATGGCACCGAATTATAGACCTCCTCGATAACGTAAGGACCTTCCCATTTAGAGAGAAGTTTTCCTGCAAAAAATCTTAAACGAGAGTTGTATAGCAACACATAATCACGTACATTAAACTCACGCTTTTGTATCCTTTTGTCATGCCATCTTTTAACCTTTTCCTTGAACAGTTTGGCATTCTCATAGGCCTGGGTTCTCCATTCATCAAGTGAGCTAATGTCAAATAGCCTGTTTTCACCGGAAAGTTTGAAATCATAGTTGATCTCTTTAATAGCCCAATATGCCTTATGTTCTAGTTGGAGAGGTAAGTGACATGCTTTTCCATAAACCATTTTATACGGAGACATACCCATAGGGTTTTTATATGCAGTTCTATAGGCCCATAGTGCATCATCAAGTTTCTTGGACCAATTCTTTCTAGATCTATTAACAGTCTTTTGCAAAATTAATTTGAGCTCTCTATTACTCAATTCTACTTGACCACTTGACTGTGGGTGATATGGGGATGCGATTATATGATTAACATCGTACTTAGCAAGCATTTTACGAAAGGCACCATGAATAAAATGTGAACCACCATCAGTCATTAAATATCTAGGGACTCCAAACCTCGAAAAAATAACTACTTTAAGCATCTTAATAGAGGTGTTATGATCAACACTACTAGTTGGAATAGCCTCTACCCACTTAGTAACGTAATCAACAACAACTAAAATATGCGTATACCCATTAGAGGAAGGAAACGGTCCCATGTAATCAAAGCCCCAAACATCAAATGGTTCAATAACAAGTGAATAATTCATAGGAATTTCTTGACGTCTACTAATATTACCAATTCTTTGACATTCATCACAAGACAAGACAAACTTACGGGCATCCTTGAAGAGAGTAGGCCAATAAAAACCGGATTGCAATACCTTATGTGCAGCTCTATCTCTAGCGTGGTGCCCTCCATAAGCCTCGGAATGAGACTTGCGTAGGATCTGTTCCTGTTCATGCTCAGGTACACAACGTCTAATAACACCATCTACTCCTTCTCTATAAAGATGTCGGTCATCCCAAAAGTAATGTCTAAAATCATAGAAAAACTTTTTCTTTTGCTGGTATGTGAAACTAGGTGGTATAAATTTAGTAACAATGTAATTAGCATATTCAGCATACCATGGAGCAGTTCGAGAAGCATTTATGACAACCAATTGTTCATCAGGAAAGCTATCATCAATAGGTAGTGGGTCATCAAGAACATTCTCTAACCTAGACAAGTTATGCAGCAGGGGTCCTCAGCTCCCTTTCTATCAATAATATGTAAATCAAATTCTTGTAGCAAGAGAACCCATCTAATAAGTCTAGGTTTAGCATCTTTCTTTTCCATAAGGTATTTAATAGCAGCATGATCAGTGTGAATAGTTACTTTAGAATCAACAATATAAGGTCTGAACTTATCACAAGCAAATACAACTGCAAATAAATCTTTTCAGTAGTAGCATAATTTCTCTGGGCATTGTCGAGAGTTTTACTAGCATATTGAATAACATTTAATTTCTTATCGACTCTTGGCCCTAGAACAGCACCTATAGCATAATCACTAGCATCACACATAATTTCAAAAGGTAAATTCCAATCAGGTGGCTGAATAATAGGTGCAGAAATCAAAGCTTTCTTAAGTATTTCAAATGCCTCCACACAATCATCATCAAAGACAAAAGGAATATCTTTTTGTAATAGATTAGTCAGAGGCCGAGAAATTTTTGAGAAGTCCTTAATGAACCTCCTATAAAAACCGGCATGACCCGTAAAACTTCTTATACCTTTGATGTCCTTAGGACACGACATCTTTTCAGTAGCATCAACTTTAGCTTTATCAACTTCAATGCCTCTTTCAGAAATTTTATGCCCCAAGACAATGATTAACCATAAAGTGGCATTTCTCCCAATTCAAGACAAGATTAGTTTCTTCACATCTCAGCAAAACTCAATCAAGGTTGCTCAAGCAATCATCAAAAGAGGATCCATAAACGGAGAAATCATCCATGAAAAACTCACAAATCTTTTCACAAAAGTCAGAGAATATAGCCATCATGCATCTTTGAAAGGTAGCAGGTGCATTACATAAACCAAAAGGCATACGTCTATAAGCAAAAGTACCGAAAGGCAAGTAAAAGTGGTCTTTTCTTGATCCTCAGCTGACACAGGTATTTGAGAAAAACCAGAGTAACCATCTAGAAAGCAAACGTATGTATGTTTGGATAATATTTCTAGCATTTGATCGATAAAAGGGAAAGGGTAATGATCTTTTTAGTAGCTTTATTTAGTTTGCGGAAATCAATTACCATTCTATAACCTGTAATAATTCTTTGCGGGATCAATTCATCTTTATCATTAGGAACGATAGTAATACGTCCCTTCTTAGGGACACAATGGACATGACTCACCCACTGACTATCAGCAACGGGATAAATTATACCTGCCTCAAGGAGCTTTAATATTTCCTTTCTTACCACTTCTTTCATCTTAGGATTTAGCCGTCGTTGGTGATCAATAACTGGTTTGGCGTCTTTCTCTAAATTTATTTTGTGTTGACATAGAGTGGGACTAATGCCCTTAAGATCATCAAGAGTATATCCAATAGCAGCACGGTGCTTCTTTAGAGTTTTCAATAATTTCTCTTCCTCCTTCTCTGAAAGGTTAGCACTAATAATAACAGGATATATCTTCTTTTCATCAAGATAAGCATATTTAAGAGTATCAGGTAATGGTTTAAGCTCAAACACGGGATCACCCTTGGGTGGAGGAGGATCCCCTAGAATTTCAATAGGCAAGTTACTTCATCTATTTCCCTTCTTTCATTCATAAACGTATCATTTTCATGGTCTAGCAAATATTGTTCTAAAGGATCACTAGGAGGCACGGCAATAGAAGCAAGACCAATAATTTCATCTTTCCTAGGCAATTCCTAATCACGGGGTTGTCTACTAAATTTAGCAAAATTGAACTCATGAGACATATCCCCCAAACCAATAGTAACAACATCCTTTTCGTAGTCTATCCTAGCATTAATAGTGTTCAAGAAGGGTCTACCAAATATAATGGGACAAAAGCTATCTTGTGGGGAACCAAGAACAAGAAAATTGAAAGTGCTAGTTATCGACTAGAGGGGGGTGAATAGGCGATTTTTATAGAAGTCTTCAAAACATGGAAGTTTCAAAGACAAACAATTGAAATGACCCTATTGATATGCAGCGGAAGATAAACTACACTAAGCAAGCCATAGTTAAGTATGCAATAACGTGAAAGTACGAAGACTAATAGCAGCTTAGTAGTAAGGATCAGGATGGAAGAGGGTATGAAGCCAAACAACAATAGTAGTCAAGCAGTGAAGTCAAACAGGTACAACAAACATGCAAGGACTTCACGAAGACAAATTCTAAGTAAAGAGAGGGAGAGGATAGAACTAGTCACTTGTTGAGGACACAAGATTTGTTGGACCAGTTCCAGTTGCTGTGACAACTGTACGTCTGGTTAGGGAGGCTGAGATTCAACCCAGAAGACCGCATCTTCACCTTATTCCCCTTGAGCTAAGGACACCCAGTCCTCGCCCAATTACTCTGGTAAGTCTTCAAGGTAGACTTCCAAACCTTCACAGACTTCGTTCACCGGCGATCCACAATGACTCTTGGATGCTCAGAACGCGACGCCTAACCGGCTGGAGAATTCACAGTCCTCAAGTGTAATAAGTCTTCGTGTCACGCAGATGTAAAGACTTCAGTGATGCCTAACACTCTTTGGCTCTGGGTGTTTGGGCTTTGTCCTCGCAAGGATTTCTCTCTCTCAAAGGCTTCGAGGTGAGTTGCTCTCAAAAGACAGAAGCCGTGCACTAACTCTGAGCAGCCACCAATTTATGGTGTAGGGGGTGGGCTATTTATAGCCACTAGGCAACCTGACCTGATATGTCCGAAATGACCCTGGGTCACTATGGAACTGACACGTGCTCCAACGGTCGAATTTCAAACACACACGACAACTTTAATTGGGCTACAAGCAAAGCTGACTCATCCAGCTCTGGATAAGATTTGCTCTCATTGTCTTCGCTGGAAGACATAGGATTTGGGTTGAGCATCACTTCAGTCATTCTGACTTTGTTCACTTGGGCCCCACTTAACAGTACGGTGGTTCCTATGACTCAACAAAGAAGAAAAGGAAACAACGAAACGACTCAGTCTTCGTGCTCCGTAGTCTTCACTCAATGTCTTCTCATGCCATAGTCTTCAATATGAATATCTTCTCATACCACCATTGTCGTCAATGTCTTCATACATTTTTAGGGGTCATCACCGGTAGGTAAACCGAATCAATGAGGGGCACTACCTGTGTTATCCTGCAATTCTCACAAACACATTAGTCCCTCAACCAAATTTGTCGTCAATACTCCAAAACCAACTAGGGGTGGCACTAGATGCACTTACAATCTCCCCCTTTTTGGTGATTGATGACAAACTGGTTGAAGTTTTCAACGGGGATATAGTATGTGAAATGTAAAGAATTTAGGAATTGTCTTCATAAGTGGTAAAGGCTCCCCCTGAAGATGTGCATATAAGTAATTTGCTTTTGGAATGCAAATGCACATGGCAGGTTGTACTTGTGGAGATCCTCTTCAACTTATGAAGATAATTCATCATGCATGATATGATTTAACAAATAGAATGGCATGCATAATGAAAAATGGACATCTGCAGAATGATCTAAGTGCGGAAGTTATCATCGCACATGCGGAATTTATCATCGCATCACAGAGTAGCAAATAAGTAGCAGACGACCATCGAGTTTAAGTGTTACAACTCAAAGAACCAAATGAACCCGCTCGAAGACTATCAAACTCATATGCTTCTCCCCCTTTTGTCAGTAAGGACCAAAAAGGTAAGAAGACATAGAGCATCTACTCGTTCCCATGAGGAGTAGGTGAAGCAGCAGGGTCGTCGGTGTTGTTTGGCGGTGCAGACGAACTTGGTGCAGTGTTGATGCGTGCAGAAGTAGGGGGCGGTGAAGTAGCATCATCTTCATCATCGATCACTCTGGCATTTACAGTTGCCGTGGAGGAAGAATAGTCAGCGTCTTCAAGGGATGGAGTTCGACGTAGGACAGCATTTTGTGGAGGAGTGGAGTCAAACTTGAATTTTTCAGTGAAACCATCGTCTTGAAGATCTGCTTCAGCACTGAGCAGTGTCAAACTCTTCCATGATCGTCGACAGGTCTCATGAGTGACAAAAGCGTTCTTGGTGGCAAGATTGCGAATGCGATTGACGTCCACCAATAGACTTTGCATCCGTCGTTTGAGCCAGTCATGATGCTTATCTTGTTTCTGATGCAGTGCCACAAGAAGTTCTCGGTCATTCAATACACGAGAGCACTTGCGAGGCCTTTGGGCAACGGTGCTATTAGTAGCTTCAGTCTACGCACGGTGAGGCAAGCGAGTAATTCCAGCCAATGGATAGACACGAGTGACAGCTTGAACTCCTTCAACATTTTGCGAGAAGCTTTGGTGGTCAACATTCTGAAGACTAAGAGGCTCCTTGGCAGGCTCTGGATATATAGCTTCAACAGACAGATCAACGTCTGGCAAAAAGATGATATGATTGCGTGCAGAGGGTTGATAGTTGAAGGCAGAGTGGAGCTTGATCAGACGCATGATCCAGGGAGCATAGAACTTCAGACCAAAAATGTCAGATCCTGATGCAGCAAGTTGGCGGATAAAGAAGTCTTGTGCATTGAAGCTCTTGCCATGAAGAATATGGAAAACCAAAGTCTTCATTGCACCTTCTAGCTTTGCATTAGGAGAATGTCCTTTGATGGGCCAGTGAGTTCGCCTTATGATGTGATAGATAGTACGTGGCAGATACTCAAGGTCTTCAACAAAGAACTCCTTAGGATATTCAGCATCTGGAGGCAAAGGCTTCATCATGCTAAGCATCTGGCTCATATTTGGCTCAGGCTTGTGAAAGATGCTTTCCAAGGCAGCACTGTGAAGCTGACAACCAGGTTCATAAAGATCACCTAGAGTGGGCAGGCCAGTAAGCTCAATGACATCAAAGGCTTTGGCTTCATGATGGACATTGCCTGTCAACCACTCAAGGACCCAAGTCTTCGGATCCCTGTTGTAGCCACGAATATGAAGAGTGGCATAGAATTGGAGCAGTAATTCTTCATTCCAGTGCTCCTTATCGGTGATTTAACTGCAGCAAGCGGACTCTGAAGCAATCCAGAGCTTCTTCCAAACAGGGCAGACCAGTTATGGCTTCAGTGTCAAGACGCATATGTGGGAAAATGCGACCTTGATTGTACAGAATGCATGAGTAATAACTGCGCTGCTGGTAGCTCCAGAACCGATCAGAAGATATTCTTGCCTTGGAATAGGGGTTCTTGGCGCTATGGAAGAAGGTGTTGTGTGCCTTGAAGCCATTGATATTGAATGATCCGGGTGCTGATGCAGTACCTGGAAACCTAGGCAGCCTTGGCATTGGCTTCTGAACCTGAGGCCTGTGCTCGACGCGATAGTCAAATTGGGGACCAGCACCAGGCGGAGGAACAAGAAGAGGCCATTTGACAGTGATAAGCTGGCCGTAGTTGAATGCTTGCTTGATAGTGTGTGGCCTTGGTGGCGGAACATGATCAGTGGCATCAACATTTGCTTCATTAGCTTCATTAGCTTCTGGCACAGTGTTTGGTGCAGGCTCCACATTTGCTTCGGCCATGACTACGTCATTGGCTTCATTGGTGTTGGTGGTGGCAGCCTCAAGATTCTCAACCTCCACTTGATGAGCTGGAGGGTCGGGCACAGACACGTTCACTTCAGGAACAACTTCTTCAGAGATTGGGGGAGTAGGGACACGATCTTCTTCTTGTTTTTCATCGGCTGATGCAGCCGGATTGTCTTCAGCAGCTTTAGCTTCAGACTCGGAGACATTCATGAGGGAGTGGCTTCGGGAACACTTGACGGCAACAGATTGGTGGTGCACTTCTCCTTCCGAACGCCTCGAAGAGGGACTTGGGGCCTTGGTCCTTTGCGAAGCCTCATGTATTGGCGGCCTTTGAGGAGATGGAGTTGGCTGGGCCTCAAAGTCATCCTCTTCTTCTTGCACAGGTGGTGTGACTTGTTGTTGGGGAGTACGCGGGGTGTCTTGTTGTTGTGGGTGATCAGCCCATGATGCATCCTGAGCAATTGGCGTTAGAGGACGACCAATGCTGATGAGTTCGCTGTTCGTGAGAACAGGCGATGATACCAAGTTGTGCTCGATCTGAGGAAGAAATACATCATCTTCAACATTGTCATCGTGACCAATGTCTTCAGCAGAAGTGGGGTCAACTGCTGGAATGTCTTCAGCTTCAGGAGCCTCTGTGGAAGCAGGCTCATGAACTATCCTCCGTCGTTCCTGATGCGAAGAGTCAGGACGAGCAACTGAGATGGGTTCAACAACTAGGGGCTCTGTGGTAGCAGCCCAATCCTTCTTGGTTTTGCGCTTCTTCGTGGAGGGAGCAACATCAGAGGCTTCAGGATTTTTCCTCTTCGGCTTCACCTCGGCGATCCTCGTCTTCTTGATTCTCAGGCGGTTGACCTGACCTTTGGCTTCGAGCCAGTCATGCTGCTTGGGAAGACTATGCGAGGTTCTTCCTGCCTTGAAGGTGCAGATTGGTCAGTTGATGGCTTCTTCTTCTTTGCAGCCATTCTTGGGTCGATGCCAGGACGACCAAGAGCCTTGCGCTTTTCAGCCTCATTGTAGGCTTGCACACACTTGTCAGCCAGACTCTTCATGCGCTCACGAGAACCTTTAGCTTCTTTGCGCTTCTTGAGAAAGGCTTCTTTGAGCTCGTGCAGCATAACCTTGAAGTTTTTGACATCTTGCACGCTGAGCTTTGCCATGTGCTTCTTGAACTGAGCTTTCTCATAGTCAATTTTGTGCTTCAGTTCAACTATGCGTTGAGCTAGAGCTAGCTCAGAAGCAATGGTGCCATTGAAGGAGACGCTGAGACCAATGGGAAGTTGCAGATCTTCAAAGCTGAGGTTGGGAGTGTCAAACCACTCATCAATGAAGTTATGGATGATTGCCACATCAAAGAGAGGCAAATCATTGAAGATTTCTGCTTCTTCCTTGCTCTTGATCAGTTGCTCAAGAGCGTCATCTGCAAGGTCTTCATCACTAGACAAATCAATGTGTTCATCTCGCAGAATGGCAGCAGGGGTCAAGGTCTGATCAGTATTCTTGACGATTTCCTTTTTCTTCTCCGTCTTCTTGGATATACGTGACAAATCTTCAGACTGCACACTGTCTTCAGGAGGTGCAGTGGCCAGTGGCTTCACACGTGAAGCTTTAGGAGGAGCAGCTGATCTTGACGCTTTCTTTGGCTTTTGCGGCTTTGGAGTAGGAGCAGGGGCTTCATCCATGTCAGCATTATCATCAGAATGATCCACTTTGGCACCTTGAACAGAGATGTGGGTGATGAGGCCATCAAGGTTGTAGAAGGGTCCGATGACATTGGGTTCTGCATCACGTGTGCCGTCAGCTCGGGGAGCAGAGGGACCAGGGTTGAAGTCTAATCCCAATGACTTCTTGTTTTCCTTGGCCGATGCCTTTGCGTGCTGGAAGTTGTGCTTGAAGAGATTATCGTCACGACACCAGAGCAGTGATGACGGGTCGGCATTATCAGGCTGTGGTCCACGGACCATACAGGGATAGAAACCCTGAGCAATAGCTTCAGCTCTGTTCTTGGGTGGAAGGCTTCTAAAGAGAATATCACCCCAAGGACTCTTGATAGCATTCTTCTCAGCGTATTCCTGGGTCACGAACTTGTACTTAAACCACTGTTCGGCCCAATATATTCGAATCCATTGGATTCGGGTCTTGCGCTGATTGTAATCCTCTTCTGGATCTGTCTTGTAAAGCTCTGAGAGGTCATCAGGCAAATCTCGTGATGTTCCCCCACGACGCTGTCTGCCACCCTTCCTTATTGATTTCTCCGCAGCCATGAACTTCAAACTGAAAGGCTTCAACACGTTCAAAGGCTTCAAAGGCTTTCGCTTGCTGGACAAACAGGAACTGCTTTCGGGAGAGTTAATGTGATGCTGTAAGAATTCTGCAAACGAATGCAGACTATGAGAACCAAGGGATTCTCCCACGGACATGTAACTGTGACAGCATTAGAGATGCGAGGGAAGGGGAAGAGGTCATATGCATTCTCAGAAGATTTTGAAGATAAATCAGTTTGAAGACATTGACCTCATGATGCGAAGACATTCACTTATATGTTGAGAGTTGGTTCCAGATTTGTACGAATCCGCGAATAAGTACAAGTGAGGAATCTAACTAGATGTGAAGCTTAAGTGAATATACTAGGCAGTATGAGATGCAGACAGGATAGATTTAACATTGTATAGGCAGAAACCTATTTTGGCAAACAGGATGAATCTTTGAGGATCAAAAAGACGGTAAAAATAGAGTTGTATTTACCACGTGAAGAACTGCTAGATGGGATGAGTAGGAGACCGAGCAGTTCAATCCACCGTGCCCTAACTTGGCGATGGAGGACACCTACGGTGGCGACGGAGAGGACGATGTCCCCGGCCGGCATGAGGACGACGTCGGAGAAGTCGCGGCAGCTAAGCGCTTCGTCGCCGGCGTCATCGAGAGCTAGCGGTGGCGCTAGGGTTTTGACGAGGTGGAGAGGTGGAAGAAGGTTTTCTTGACCGTAGGGGACATGTATTTATAAGGAAGTGTGCGGCACAGCGCAATTAAGCAGGTGCCCCTGGCGGTTCACATCTAAGGAACACGTGGCAAACATGCAACATACTTGGAGTTGTCCCACGTTCCCACGCCCGCCAGGTTTGTCGGATGGTCGTTCCGGCTTCTCCGGATATCAAGCAATAAGGATGAATCATTTAAAACAGACTTAATGTTTGTCTCTGTATCTTCTGCTGACAAGGACGCAGAGAAGACATTCGACAGTTTCAATAGAATGCATATGATTTGGACAGATAGAGTTTGAGATAGGAAGCATAGAGAGATTAGGGTCCGATCACATTCACTTAGTTCAAAAGATTCCACTAGGAAGACATAGCTATAAGTGAATGTTGTAGAGGACAGAACACTAGTATATATATCAGAAAGCAATCAAATCAACATAGTGAAGATAATCATGAAGACAAGTTGAAATTGAAGACAAACCAAATGCGAAGACATATCAAATGTAACGCCATGAGTGAAACACTTCAAACAAAAAAATTTGGTGGTGGCGTTACCCACCGTATAGGAAGTATTAGACCCAGACACGACGCACAATTATCGTGGCGCTCTGAAGTCAAATTCCACATTAATGTATTCACACTTAGAATGTAAGTCTTCATTGATTGAAGATATACTTTACTTCGTGTGTTGCACATCTAAGTCATCAACATGCATAAGTGTTAGGATGTGTGCCTGATTACAGGACATTTGAGGATTCCAAGATATTTAGCTCACACCGTAACTTGCAAAACCTTTTCTCATCCAAGGGCTTTGTGAAGATATACGCCATTACTCTTGATTGTTGACGTGAATGATATCAATATCTTTCTTCATGACATGATCTCTCGAGAAAGTGATGACGAATTTCAATGTGCTTTGTCTTCGAGTGCTGGACTGGGTTGTTGGCAATCTTGATGGCGCTTTTCGTTGTCGCATGAAGAGAGGTACTTGTTTCAGATTGATGCCATAGTCCTTGAGAGTTTGCTTCATCCATAGAAGCTGAGCGCAAAGAAGATCCAAAGACAATGTATTCAGATTCAGCGAAGGAGAGTGATACAGTTACGCTTCTTTGAAGACCAACGGACAAGTGATCGTCCCAGAAAGTGACATGTGCACGATGTAGACTTGCGATCCACCTTGTCACCGGCATAATCAGCATCCGAGAATCCAACCAGATCAAATTTCGAGCCCTTTGGATACCATAATCCGAGTGTTGGGGTGTGAGCCAAATATCGAAGAATTCGCTTCACGACTAAGTGATGTGATTCCTTTGGTGCCGCTTGGAATCGAGCACACATGCAAACACTAAGCATAATATCTGGCCTAGATGCACATAGGTAAAGTAAGGAACCAATCATGGAGCGGTATACCTTTTGATCGAACTCTTTACCATTGTCGTCGGGACCCAGATGGTGTTTGGCTGGCATTGGCGTCGTGTAACCTTTGCAATCTTGCATTCCAAACTTCTTCAGGCAATCTTTGAGGTATTTTTCTTGAGATATGAAGATGCCATTCCTTTGCTGACGAATTTGAAGACCGAGGAAAAACTTCAGCTCACCCATCATGGACATCTGATATTGCTCTTGCATCATATATCCAAACTCATCACTATATTTCTGATTGGTGCAGCCGAAGATAATATCATCCACATAGATTTGACACACAAACAGTTCACCATCATATGTCTTCGTGAAGAGTGTGGGATCGAGGGATCTAGGTTTGAAGCCTTTGCTCTTCAGGAAGTCTTTGATCATATCATACCAAGCGCGAGGAGCTTGTTTGAGGCCATCTGATGCTTTGTTTAGCTTGTACACCATATCAGGATGTTTTGGATCTTCAAAGCCAGGAGGTTGTGCGACGTATACTTCTTCAATCTTGCCGTTGAGAAATGCACACTTCACATCCATTTGATATAGCAAGATGTTGTGATGGTTAGCATAGGCTAGCAGTATGCGAATAACTTCAAGCCTAGCCATAGGAGCAAATGTTTCATCGAAGTCAATCCCTTCAACTTGAGTATATCCTTGAGCGACGAGACGTGCTTTGTTTCTGACGACTTGACCATGCTCATCTTGCTTGTTTCTATATATCCATTTTGTGCCTATAATGTTATGCTTGCGAGGGTCAGGACGCTTGACAAGTTCCCAAACATTGTTCAGCTTGAACTGTTGAAGCTCTTCTTGCATTGCTTGAATCCATTCAGGTTCCATAAAGGCTTCAACAACTTTCTTGGGTTCTGTTATTGACACAAAGGCAAAATGCCCACAGAAATTTGCTAACTGTCTTGCTCTTGAGCGAGTAAGTGGACCAGGTGCATTGATGCTATCAATTATCTTCTCAATCTGTACTTCATTTGCAACACGAGGATGAACTGGACGAAGACTTTGCTCTTGCTGATCATTGTCATCATTGGGAGGATTGTCTTCAGGCTGAGCATTGTCTTCAGGTTGGTTAGGTGCAGAAATGATAAGTTCCTCTTCAGGCTGTGCTTCAGAAGGCATGATTTCACTAGTTCCCATTAGCTTGATAGATTCGCTGGGTGGATCTTCGTCTAGTGTACTTGGCAGGAGCTCTCTTTGTGAACCATTGGTTTCATCAAACCGCACGTCCACAGTTTCAACGATTTTGTAGAGATAGAGGTTGAAGACTCTATAAGAGTGCGAGTCGTTTCCGTAACCGAGCCTGAAGCCTTCGTGAGCTTTAGGTGCAAATTTTGACTTGTGATGGGGATCCTTGATCCAGCACCTAGCTCCAAATACTCAAGTAATGGAGACATCGGCTTCTTGCCAGTGAGGAGCTCATAGGATGTTTTATTCAGAAGCTTATGGATGTAAACACGGTTGAGATGTAGTCATGATTGTCTTCGAGGGATGCTTGTCCCTTGTCATCTTTCCAGCTTCGCAGGCACCACACAAATGATCCTTCTTGAACTTGACGCCCTCGATGCCTGTGACATGCTTCTTCTTGGCGAGAGTGTGTAAGTTCCTCATGCCAGCATGCCCCAGCCTCCGATGCCGTGAGCCAAAGATTCAAGCTTTTGCAAGAAGACATACGGCAAGATGTGGACCTGCTGAGAATTCTACCATGTATAGATCATCTTTCCGGTACCCTTCAAAGACTAGAGACTTGTCAGATTCCATTAGTACAAGGCAACGATATTTTCCGAATAGCACAATCATGTTCAAGTCACAAAGCATCGAGATGACATTAAGTTGAAACCAAGGGATTCAACAAGCATCACTTTATCCATGT
This sequence comes from Aegilops bicornis, assembly GCA_021605145.1. Lineage (NCBI taxonomy): Eukaryota > Viridiplantae > Streptophyta > Magnoliopsida > Poales > Poaceae > Aegilops > Aegilops bicornis. The sequence goes on along the minus strand of CM038672.1, from coordinate 128,029,523 downwards.
GTTGATCCTTTGAGATTGCAACTCTACCTAGACCCAATACCTTGCTTTTACCAAAGGTCAAAGAAATGTGATGTGACTCTTGTCCGATGGATGTAAGGTTGAGTCCATGAGAAGACTTGATCACCAAATATATGATTAGTGCATCCGCTGTCCATAATCCATTCTCAAGCATGAGGTGTCATACCCTACAAGATGCAGTTAGGGGATAGGCTTCACCAAGAGTATTGTGAAGCATAAACATTTGACGGCAAGAGGATTATTGAAGCTCGAGATCAAGATTAGGACTGATAGGATGAATGGCAAACGATTCAGAACAAAATACATAGTGAGACCATTTGGACATTTGATCTTGCCCTACAAGATGTTTTAGGTCCCCAAAGAATAGCAACAGACGCCTTTGATTTTCGGCCGAGACCTTTCCTGCAAAAGAAAGTTAATTCTTCTTAACCACCCACATCTTCGGGGTGGCTTAGAAGCAATGAGTCTAAGTGCAGCATCTCGTAACTTCGCTTTGGAGCCCTAGCAAATAGCCTTGCAGGAGATGAATGATACTCATATGAATAAGCGTAAAAGTTCTTAGTTCTATGAACATAGCGGTTTGAAGACACACGCTCATATTCATAAGTTTGAGTACGGTTTTCCTGCAAAACATTGGCGTTAGGGTGACTCAGGTGAGTCCTCTATCTGTATGAAGCCTTTGGACCATATGACGCCTTAGGTCTGGGGTTTGTCTTCTTCCCAGGTGGTGTCATGATGACATTCACTAGAAGATTCTCAAGACAGCTTTTGGGAACGCAGATCTTCTTCATAGGTGGTCCATTCCTGCAGTTAGTACCAATGTACCTGGCGAACACTTCACCATTCTGATTCTTGAATAGCTTATAGTTTGCATCAAATGATTCATCAATGATAATAGGGTTAGCATAGGTAAAGCTAGATAAGGTGGATGGACCCACTGAAGGTCCCTTTGCAGCAACCCATGTGGTTTTGGGATACTGCTCAGGTTTCCAGTAGGAACCATCAACATTCATTTTCCTCTCGAACCCAACACCCTCTTTCCTAGGGTTTCGGTTCAGAATCTGCTTTTTGAGGACATCGCAAAGTGTCTGATGCCCTTTCAGACTTTTATACATCCCTGTTTCAAACAATGTCTTCAACCTAGCATTTTCATCAGCAATAGTAGTGGTATCCTCCGTAGAGGGGTTAGTTACCACATCAGTAGTTGAAGACAATGCAACAGATGGCGCAGAGAACATTCAAAGAACGGAGGTAGCGTTGTCATGCTCAAGGCATTTTAGACATGGTGGTTCAAATCCATCCTGAGCGGGACTGATTTGTTGAGCGCGAAGTGACTCATTCTCTTTTTGAAGATCTTCATGAGCCGCTCTCAATTTCTCAAGCTCTTGCTTCCTTTGAAGATAATCATAGGAGAGCTTTTCATGAGTGGTTGAGAGCGTTTCATGACGACTTTCAAGTTCTTGGTACTTAGCATGAAGATTTTTATGTCTTCAACTAAGGACTGTGAACGTGTCATTTCCGCGTCCAACAGGTCATCACTTTGTCTAACAGTTTTTGAGTATGTTCCATAGCTTTTTGTTGTTCAGTTGCAATTTTAGCAAGTGTTTTGTAGCTGGGTTTGGATTCACAATCAGAGTCATCTTCACTTGATGTTTGAAAGTAAGCATCACGTGATTTTACCTTGGCACCACGTGCCATGAAGCAAGAGGGTGGGAGCAGGGTCGTCCTTGTCATCGCCTTGACGTTGGTGTGGAAGTCATTGTCTTCAGTGTTGAACATGGACTTGGCAACATAGGCTGTGGCTAGAGCCAGACTTGCAACGCCAGGGTCGGACTCCTCCTCAGACTCCACCTCCGCCTCCTCAAAAGCAGACTCCTCCTCTAAATCCATCTCCTTGCCAACAAAAGCACGAGCCTTGCCAGATGAGCTCTTCTTATGAGATGAAGACTTTGATGAGGACTTGGAAGAAGACTTTGAAGATTTCTTCTTCTTCTTGTCATCAGAATCATATTCCTTGCTCTTCTTCTTCTTCTTCTCATTGTCCCACTGTGGACACTCAGAGATATAGTGTCCAGGTTTCTTGCACTTGTGACATGTTCTCTTCTTGTAGTCATGAGTGGAAGCTTCATCATTTCTTGAGCTGGATCGTGAAGACTTTTTGAATCCCTTCTTCTTAGTGAACTTCTGGAACTTCTTCACAAGAATAGCACGTTCCTTTCCAATGTCTTCGTGGATCATCGAACTACGATCGATTCTTCTTCGATGAGGAAACAACTTTTGCCTTCAAAGCGCGAGTTCGGCCATAGTTGGGACCATAGATATCTCTTTTCTCGTAAATTTGGAACTCATGTGTGTTGAGCCTCTCAAGTATATCAGACGGATCGAGTGTCTTGAAGTCGTATGCGTTCTTGTATCATGAGGGAAAGGGTGTCAAAGGAGTTGTCAAGTGATCTCAGTAGTGTCTTGACGATTTCATGCCTGGTAATCTCAGTGGCGCCGAGAGCACGACGCTCATTTGTGATGTCGGTGAGGAGATCAAACGTGAGCTGGACATTTTCATTGTTGTTTCTCTTGAAGCGGTTGAAGAGGTTGCGAAGAACAATGATCCTTTGATCTCTCTGGGTTGAGACGCCTTCGTTGACCTTGGAGAGCCAGTCCCAGACTAGCTTCGACATTTCCAGAGCACTCACACGGCCATACTGTCCTTTGGTCAGATGACCACAGATGATGTTCTTGGCAGTAGAATCCAGTTGAATGAACTTCTTGACATCAGCAGGGGTGACACCTTCACCAGTCTTGGGAACGATGTTCTTGACGACATACCAGAGGTCGACATCAATGGCTTCAAGATGCATGCGCATCTTATTCTTCCAAAGAGGGATATTCAGTTCCATCGAAGACGGGCAAGCAGCGGAGACTTTGATTATCCCTGCAATCGACATAGCTAAAACTCCGTGTGGTTAAACCAAATCACACAGAACAAGGGAGTACCTTGCTCTGATACCAATTGAAAGTGCTAGTTATCGACTAGAGGGGGGTGAATAGGCGATTTTTATAAAAGTCTTCAAAACATGGAAGTTTCGAAGACAAACAATAGAAATGACCCTATTGATATGCAGCGGAAGATAAACTACACTAAGCAAGCCATAGTCAAGTATGCAATAACGTGAAAGTACGAAGACTAATAGCAGCTTAGTAGTAAGGATCAAGATGGAAGAGGGTATGAAGCCAAACAACAATAGTAGTCAAGAAGTGAAGTCAAACAGGTACAACAAACATGCAAGGACTTCACGAAGACAAATTCTAAGTAAAGAGAGGGAGAGGATAGAACCAGTCACTTGTTGAGGACACAAGATTTGTTGGACCAGTTCCGGTTGCTGTGACAACTGTACGTCTGGTTAGGGAGGCTGAGATTCAACTCAGAAGACGCGTCTTCACCTTATTCCCCTTGAGCTAAGGACACCCAGTCCTCGCCCAATTACTCTGGTAAGTCTTCAAGGTAGACTTCCAAACCTTCACAGACTTCGTTCACCGGCGATCCACAATGACTCTTGGATGCTCAGAACGCGACGCCTAACCGGTTGGAGGATTCACAATCCTCAAGTGTAACAAGTCTTCAGGTCATTGAGCGAGAAAGACTTGATGATGCCTAACACTCTTTGGCTCTGGGTGTTTGGGCTTTGTCCTCGCAAGGATTTCTCTCTCTCAAAGGCTTCGAGGTGAGTTTCTCTCAAACGACAGAAGCCGTGCACTAACTCTGAGCAGCCACCAATCTATGGTGTAGGGGGTGGGCTATTTATAGCCACTAGACAACCCGACCTGATATGTCTGAAATGACCCCGGGTCACTAAGGAACTGACACGTGTTCCAACGGTCAGATTTCAAACACACACGACAACTTTACTTGGGCTACAAGCAAAGCTGACTCATCCAGCTCTGGATAAGATTTGCTCTCATTGTCTTCGCTCGAAGACATAGGATTTGGGTTGAGCATCACTTTAGTCATTCTGACTTTGTTCACTTGGACCCCACTTAACAGTACGGTGGTTCCTATGACTCAACAAAGAAGAAAAGGAAACAACGAAACGACTCAGTCTTCGTGCTCCATAGTCTTCACTCAATGTCTTCTCATGCCATAGTCTTCAATATGAATATCTTCTCATACCACCATTGTCGTCAATGTCTTCATACATTTTTAGGGGTTATCTCCGGTAGGTAAACCGAATCAATGAGGGGCACTACCTGTGTTATCCTGCAATTCTCACAAACACATTTGTCCCTCAACCGAATTTGTCGTCAATACTCCAAAACCAACTAGGGGTGGCACTAGATGCACTTACAAAAATCAGCAGGATATTTAACCTTCCCACACAAGACTTCAACATCTCTAACAATCCCAATCAGTGAAATAGTATCTTTATTGGCAAGCTTAATGGTAACATCGATATCTTCTATCTCAGCAGGTGCAATGTCATGCATAATTTCTTCGTATAAAGAATGAGGTATTGCACTAGCACTAGCACCCGTATCAGACAAGCCATGATAACAATGATCTCCTATTTTAACGGAAATAACAGGCATGCCTACCACAGGTCTATGTTTATCTTTAGCACCAGGTTTAGCAATTCTAGCAGTCTCATCACAGAAGTAAATAACATGATTCCCATCGATATTATTGGCCAATAGATCTTTAACCATAGCAATTTTAGGTTCAACTTTAACTTGCTCAGGGGGTTTGTGTGTCCTAATATTACTTTTGTTGACTACAGTTGAAGCTTTAGCATGATCCTTTATTCTAACAGGAAAAGGTGGTTTCTCAACATAAGTAGTAGGAACAATAGGATCATTATAAGTGATAGTCTTTTCTTCAACTTTAATAGGTGCAACTACTTTTACTTCAATAGGAGGATTATATTTAAACCACTTCTCCTTAGGGAGATCAACATGAGTAGCAAATGATTCACAGAAAGAAACTACTATCTCAGAGTCAAGTACATATTTAGTGCTAAATTCACGGAAAGCATCAGTATCCATAAAAGATTTAACACAATTGAACTTAGGTGTTATACCTGACTCCTTACCTTCGTCGAGGTCCCAATCTTCAGAGTTGCGTTTAATTCTTTCCAATAAATCCCATTTGAATTCAATAGTCTTCATCATAAAAGAGCCAGTACAAGAAGTATCGAGCATGGAGCGATACTGAGAGAAAGCCGAGCATAAATTTTTTGAATAATCATTTCTCTTGAGAACTCATGATTGGGGCATGAATATAACATTGACTTAAGCCTCCCCCAAGCTTGAGCGATGCTTTCTCCTTCGCGAGGCCAAAAATTATATATATAATTATGATCACGATGAACAAGATGCATAGGATAAAACTTCTGTTGAAATTCCAATTTCAATCATTTGTAGTTCCATGATCCCATATCATCACATAGCCTATACCATGTCAATGCCTCTCCCTTCAAAGATAAAGGGAAAACCTTCTTCTTGATAACATCCTCGGGCATACCTGCAAGCTTAAATAATCCACAAACTTCATCCACGTAGATTAAGTGTAAATCGGGATGCAATGTTCCATCTCCTGCAAAAGGATTAGCTAGCAGTTTCTCTATCATACCCGAAGGAATTTCAAAGTAAACATTTTCAGTAGGTTAAGTAGGTTGAGGGGTAGCTAATTGTGGTTCCAGACGAGGTGAAGATACCCCGAACAAACCCCTCAAAGGATTATATTCCATAGTAACAAGTGATAGTAAATTTCAGCACACTATATAAATTTTTCCTTACCAAATTCCACCTACCAAAGGCGCTTCACTCCCCGGCAATGGCGCCAGAAAAGAGTATTGATGGCCCACAAGTATAGTGGATCTATCGTAGTCCTTTCGATAAGTAAGAGTGTCGAACCCAACAAGGAGCAGAAGGAAATGATAAGCGGTTTTCAGCAAGGTATTCTCTGCAAGCACTGAAATTATCGGTAATAGATAGTTTTGTGATAAGGTAATGGGAAACAAGTAACAAGTAATGAAAGTAAATAGGGTGCAGCAAGATGGCCCAATCCTTTTTGTAGCAAAGGACAAGCCTGGACAAACTCTTATATAGAGAAAAGCGCTCCCGAGGACACATGGGAACTATCATCAAGCTAGTTTTCATCACGCTCATATGATTCGCGTTCGTTACTTTGATAATTTGGTATGTGGGTGGACCGGTGCTTGGGTACTGTCCTTTCTTGGACAAGCATCCCACTTATGATTAACCCCTATTGCAAGCATCCGCAACTACAAAAGAAGTATTAAGGTAAACCTAACCATAGCATGAAACATATGGATCCAAATCAGCCCCTTATGAAGCAACTCATAAACTAGGGTTTAAGCTTACATCACTCTAGCAAACCATCATCTACTTATTACTTCCCAATGCCTTCCTCTAGGCCCAAACAATGGTGAAGTGTCATGTAGTCGACGTTCACATAACACCACTAGAGGAAAGACAACATACATCTCATCAAAATATCGAACGAATACCAAATTCACATAACTACTAATAGCAAGACTTCTCCCATGTCCTCAGGAACAAACGTAACTACTCACAAATCATATTCATGTTCATAATCAGAGGGGTATTAATATGCATAATGGATCTGAACATATGATCTTCCACCAAATAAATCAACTAGCATCAACTACAAGGAGTAATCAACACTACTAGCAACCCACAGGTACCAATCCGAGGCTTTGGGACCAAGATTGGATACAAGAGATGAACCAGGGTTTGAGAGGAGATGGTGCTGGTGAAGATGTTGATGGAGATTGAGCCCCTCCCGATGAGAGGATCGTTGGTGATGACGATGGCGATGATTTCCCCCTCCCGGAGGGAAGTTTCCCCGGCAGAACAGCTCTGCCGGAGCCCTAGATTGGTTCCGCCAAGGTTCCGCCTCGTGGCGGCGGAGTTTCTTCCCGAAAGCTTGCTTATGATTTTTTTTCCAGGGTAGAAGACACCATATAGCCATAGATGGGCACCGGAGGCTTGCCGGGGGGCCCACGAGGCATGGGGCGCGCCCCCACCCTCGTGGCCAGGGTGTGGGCGCCCTCTGGTATTTTCTTTCCTCATTATTTTTTATAAATTCCAAAAATGACTTCCGCGAAGTTTCAGGACTTTTGGAGTTGTGCAGAATAGGTCTCTAATATTTGCTCCTTTTCCAGCCTAGAATTCCAGCTGCCGGCATTCTCCCTCTTCATGTAAACCTTGCAAAATAAGAGAGAATAGGCATAAGTATTGTGACATAATGTGTAATAACAGCCCATAATGCAATAAATATCGATATAAAAGCATGATGCAAAATGGACGTATCAGCATCCCTCTTCTTGCCCTTGCGGGGAGGATCTTCTTCTTCCTCCTCCTTGTCGTCGTCGTCACCCTCGTGAGATGACTGGCATCAGCTTCTCCGGAAGCTGCGTCCGAAGTGCCCTCCTCTTTCTTGTTCTTCTTGTCCTTCTTTACCGGCTCCTGGTATGGCGCCGGGACCAGCATCCTCATTAGTAGAGGATTGGTTGGGTTTTCGGGGAGCGGAGCGGAACATCGGATCTGCTCTACCTTCTCGATCCAGACCTGTTTGGGGATGGACTACTTAATACTTCTCCTTTGGATGGACGAGTCAATTCGTCTTCGGAGGTTTTAGAATTTACCTTGGAGGTCGGATGGATGCAGTCTAGGCTGGTGTCGTCCGATGACTTTGGCCACGACTTCTGCTTCTTAAAAAGCAGCTTCCAGATCCCCTTATGCGTTGTGCCATAGAACCGTTGTAGGGGCCGCCACTGGTAGGGAAGTGCTCGACGGATCAACATCGCCTGGATCACGTCAGCGAGGGTTATGTCCTTCGTTATCATGCCTTGGAAGCGTTTCTGCAGTAGCACCGCCTCATTGACCGACCGCCAGTCCGGACCCTTGTCGGTCCAGGATGTGAGCCTCCGCGGGGGTCCGGATCTGAAGGCTGGAGCGGCTGCCCATTTAGGGCTGCGGGGTTCTATGATATAGAACCATTCCTGTTGCCATATCTTGACGGTGTCCACAAAGACTCCCTTTGGTTAACTGACTTTGGGGAGCTTGCTCACCATGGCGCCACCATAGTCCGCATGTTGCCCATTGACCACCTTCGGATTCACGTTGAAAATCTTGAGCCATAAGCCGATGTGTGGAGGGACGCAGAGGAAGGCCTCATACACGACGATGAACGCCGAGATGTGGAGGAACGAATTTGGGGCCAGATCATGAAAATCCAGCCCGTAGTAGAACATGAGACCCCTCACAAAGGGGTGGAGGGCGAACCCGAGTCCGCGGAGGAAGTGGGGGATGAACACCACCCTCTCACCGGGCCCCGGAGTGGGGATGACTTGCGCCAGATCGGGAAGCCTGTGCTTGATTTCCGCGGTTAGATACCGCGCCTCCCGCAACTCTTTGATGTTCTCCTCCATGACGGAGGAAGCCATCCACTTGCCTTGAGAGCCGACCATGGTCGGAAGAGTTTCGGAGGGGAGAAAAGCTTGGAACTTGGGCACTGGAGCTCGAGGATAGGGAGGCAGAGAGAGAATAAGGCGTGGGACGAACGAGTTGGATTCTATCCACTTATATGGACTGCGAATATCAAGCGACCCCCTCCCTTGAGCCTTAAAACTCGCCTGTTCCCAAGGGGTCGTGCGAACAACACGGTTAGATTACCAAAACTCATATTGATGAGAATCCCGCAATAAGGGGACACGATCTTTGCTTTGACAAGACGTGTCAATGGGAGTTGCGTATTGAAACGCGAGGCGAGAGCCCCGAAAACGATTCGAAATGATGGCAGAGCTAAGCATGACGTTCCGCCGGAAAAAGCTGTCGATGGATATATCTCATTTTAAGTATTATACCTTTATGGTTGGAGGGTTAACCTATTATACAAATCCAGATATAGATCTCTTGTTCAGAAGACTACTTTGGAGTATTCGGAGGAGGAACCCGCCTTGCGATGCCGAAAACAACTTGCCTGCCGAACTCATCGTCATCGGAAGACTGGTTCAGGGGCTACTGAGGGAGTCCTGAATTACGGGGTCCTAGGGTGTCCGGATTACCCAAGATAGGCCGGACTGATGGGCCGTGAAGATATAAAGACCGAAGGCCCTCCCTCGTGTCCGGATGAGACTCTCCTTTGCGTGGATGGCAAGTTTGGCGTTCGGATCTGTAGATTCATTTCTCTGTAAACCGACTCTGTACAACCCTAGGCCCCACCGGTGTCTATATAAACTGGAGGGGTTAGTCCGTAGAGACAATCACAACCATACATGCTAGACATCTAGGGTTTAGCCATTACGATCTCGAGGTAGATCAACTCTTGTAACCCCTATACTCATCAAAGTCAATCAAGCAGGAAGTAGGGTGTTACCTCCATCAAGAGGGCCCGAACCTGGGTAAACATCGTGTCCCCTGCCTCCTGTTACCCTCGATCCTTAGACGCATAGTTCAGGACCCCCTACCTGATATCTGTCGGTTTTGACATCGACATCGGGTCCAATGAAAATCTTTTGTGACAATACTGGAACAATAGCCTTGGCGCAGGAATCCAGATTTCACAAGAGAACCAAACACATCAAGAGATGCTTCAATTCCATCCGCGATCAAGTCAAGGAAGGAGACATAGAAATTTGCAAAATACATACGGCTCTGAATTTTGCAGACCCGTTAACTTAGCCTCTCTCACGAGCAAAACATGATCAACACCAAGACTCCATGGGTGTTAGAATCATTACTATGTAATCTAGATTATTGACTCTAGTGCAAGTGGGAGACTGAAGGAAATATGCCCTAGAGGCGACAATAAAGTTGTTATTTATATTTCCTTATATCATGATAAATGTTTATTATTCATGCTAGAATTGTATTAACCGGAAACTTAGTACATGTGTGAATACATAGACAAACAGAGTGTCCCTAGTATGCCTCTACTTGACTAGCTCATTAATCAAAGATGGTTAAGTTTCCTGACCATAGACATGTGTTGTCATTTGATCAATGAGATCACATCATTAGAGAATGATGTGATGTACAAGACCCATCCGTTAGCTTAGCATAATGATCGTATAGTTTTATTGATATTGCTTTCTTCATGACTTATACATGTTCCTCTGACTATGAGATTATGCAACTCCCGAATACCGGAGGACCACCTTATGTGCTATCAAACGTCACAACATAACTGGGTGATTATAAAGATGCTCTACAGGTGTCTCCGAAGGTGTTTGTTGAGTTGGCATAGATCGAGATTTGGATTTGTCACTCAGTGTATCAGAGAGGTATCTCTGGGCCCTCTCGGTAATGCACATCACTATGAGCCTTGCAAGTAATGTGACTAATGAGTTAGTTACGGGATGATGCATTACGGAACGAGTAAAGAGACTTGCCGGTAACGAGATTGAACTAGGTATGAGGATGCCGACGATCGAATCTCGGGCAAGTAACATACCAATGACAAAGGGAAGAACATATGTTGTTATGTGGTCGGACCGATAAAGATCTTCGTAGAATATGTAGGGGCCAATATGAGCATCCAGGTTTCGCTATTGGTTATTGACCGGAGATGTGTCTTGGTCATGTCTACATAGTTCTCGAACCTGTAGGGTCCGCACGCTTAACGTTCGATGACAATTTGTATTATGAGTTATGTTATTTGATGACCGAAGTTTGTTCAGAGTCCCGGATGAGATCCCAGACATGACGAGGAGTCTCGAAATGGTCTATAGGAAAAGATTCATATATTGGAAGGTTACATTCGGACACCGGAAATGTTTCGGGAAGTTTCGAAGTAACGGGGGTTATCGGAATCCCCCTGGAAGGTAATGGGCCAAGAGGAGAGAGGGCCGGCCGTAGGATGTGGCGCCCCCCCCCCTTGCCAATCCAATTTGGACAAGGGGTGTGGGCGGCGCCCCCCTTTACCTCTCCAACTCCTTCTCTCTTTCCCCCTTTGCTACTCCGGAAAAGGAAAAAAAAGGAGAGGGGAATCCTACTAGGACTAGGGAGTCATAGTAGAACTCCCCACACTTGGCGCGCCCCTAGGGGGCCAGCCTCCTCCTCCTCCCTCCTTTATATACGAGGGCAGGGGGCACCCCAATACACAAAAGATCAATTGTCTTATCCGTGTGCGGTGCCCCCTCCGCAGTTACACACCTCGGTCATATTGGCGTAGTGCTTAGGTGAAGCCCTGCGCCGGTAACTTCATAATCACCATCGCCACGCCGTTGTGCTGACAGATCTCTCCCTCATCCTCAACTGGATCAAGAGCTCGAGGGATGTCATCGCGCTGAACGTGTGCTGAACACGGAGGTGCGGTACGTTCGGTACTTGGATCGGTTGGATCATGAAGACGTTCGACTACATCAACCGCGTTACTAAACGCTTCCGCTTTCGGTCTACGAGGGTACGTGGACACACTCTCCCCTCTCGTTGCTATGCATCTCCTAGTTAGATCTTGCGTGATCATAGGATTTTTTTTGAAATACTACATTCCCTAACAAATAGTTTGTTGAATCTCAATCGTGGTGATACACATATTCATAATATTGATGTCAAAAGATGCAAAGCTGATAATGATAGTGCAACATATTTGTGGCACTGCCATTTAGGTCGTATTGGTGTAAAGAGCATGAAGAAAATCCATGCAGACAGACTTTTGGAATCACTCGATTATGAATCATTTGATGCTTGCGAACCATGCCTCATCGCCAAGATGACTAAAACTCCGTTCTCCGGAACAACGGAGCGAGCCACTAACTTATTGGAAATAATACATACCGATGTATGCGATCCGATGAGTGTTGAGGCTCGCGGCGGGTATCATTATTTTTTCACCTTCACAGATGATTTGAGCAGATATGGGTATATCTACTTGATAAAACACAAGTCTGAAACATTTGAAAAGTTCAAAGAATTTCAGGGTGAAGTGGAGAATCATCATAAGAAGAAAATAAAGTTTCTACGATATGATCATAGAGGCAAATATTTGAGTTACGAGTTTGGCCTTCATTTAAAACAATGTGGAATAGTTTCACAACTCACGCCACCTGGAACACCACAGCGTAATGGTATGTCCGAACATCGTAACCGTACTTTATTAGATATGGTGCGATCTATGATGTCTCTTACCGATTTACCACTATCGTTTTGGGGTTATGCATTAGAGACAGCTGCATTCACGTTAAATAGGGCACCATCTAAATCTGTTGAGACGATACCGTATGAACTGTGGTTTGGCAAGAAACCTAAGCTGTCGTTTCTTAAAGTTTGGGGTTGCGATGCTTATGTGAAAAAGCTTTAGCCTGATAAACTCGAACCCAAATCGGAGAAGTGCGTCTTCATAGGATACCCAAAAGAAATTGTTGGGTACACCTTATATCACAGATCCGAAGGCAAGATCTTTGTTGCTAAGAATGGATCCTTTCTAGAGAAGGAGTTTCTCTTGAAATAAGTGAGTGGGAGGAAAGTAGAACTTGATGAGATAATTGTACCTTCTCTCGAATTAGAAATTAGCTCATCACAGAAAACCATTCCTGTGATGCCTACACCAACTAGAGAGGAAGCTAATGATAATGATCATGAAACTTCGGATCAAGTTACTACTGAACCTCGTAGGTCAACCAGAGCACGTTCCACACCAGAGTGGTACGGTAATCCTGTTCTAGAAGTCATGTTACTGGACCATGGCGAACCTACGAACTATGAGGAAGCGATGATGAGCCCAGATTCCGATAAATGGCTTGAGGCCATGAAATCTGAGATGGGATCCATATATAAGAACAAAGTGTGGACTTTGGTGGACTTGCCCAATGATCGGCAAGCCATTGAGAATAAATGGATCTTCAAGAGGAAGACAAACGCTGATGGTAGTGTTACTATCTACAAAGCTCGAATTGTGGCAAAAAGTTTTTTGACAAGTTCAAGGTGTTGACTACGATGATTTTTTTCTCACTCGTATTGATGCTTAAGTCTGTCCGAATCATGTTAGCAATTGCCTCATTTTATGAAATCCGGCAAATGGATATCAAAACTACATTCCTTAATGGATTTATTAAATAAGAGTTGTATATGATGCAACCAGAAGGTTTTGTCAATCCTAAAGGTGTTAACAAAATGTGCAAGCTCCAGCGATCCATCTATGGACTGGTGCAAGCATCTCAGAGTTGGAATATACGCTTTGATGAGTTGATCAAATCATAGTTTTATACATACTTGCGGTGAAGACTGTATTTACAAGAAAGTGAGTGGGAGCACTACAACCTTTCTAATAAGTATATGTGAATAACATGTTGATCGGAAATGATGTAGAATTTTCTGGAAAGCATAAAGGAGTGTTTGAAAGGAGTTTTCAAAGCAAGATCTCGGTGAAGCTGCTTACATATGGGGCATCAAGATCTATAGAGATAGATCAAGACGCTTGATAAGATTTTTCAATGAGTACATACCTTGACAAGATTTTGAAGTAGTTCAAAATGGAACATTCAAAGAAGGAGTTCTTGCCTGTATTGCAAGTTGTAAAGTTGAGTAAGACTCAAAACCTGACCACGGCAAAAAATAGAAAGAGAATGAAAGTCATTCCCTATGCCTCAGCCATAGGTTCTATAAAGTATGCTATGCTGTGTACCAGACCTATTGTGTACCTTGCCATGAGTTTGGCAAGGGGATACGACAGTTATCCATGAGTGGATCACTGGACAGCGGTCAAAGTTATCCTTAGTTACCTAAGAGGACTAGGGAAATATTTCTCAGTTATGGAGGTAATAACGAGTTTGTCGTAAATAGTTACGTCGTTGCAAGCTTTTACACCGATCCGGATGACTCTGAGTCTCAATCTGGATACATATTGAAAGTGGGAGCAATTAGCTGGAGTAGCTCCATGCAGAGCATGGTAGACATAGAAAATTTACAAAATACATACGACTCTATGTGTCAGACCCATTGACTAAAACTTCTCTCACAAGCAAAACATGATCACACCTTAGTAATCTTTTGGTGTTAATCACATAGCAAAGTGAACTAGATTATTGACTCTAGTAAACCCTTTGGGTGTTAGTCACATGGCGATGTCAACTAATCACATAAAGATGTGAACTATTGGTATTAAATCACATGACGATGTGAACTAGATTATTGACTCTCGTGCAAGTGGGAGACTGAAGAAAATATCCCCTAGAGGCAATAATACAATTGTTATTTATATTTCCTTATATCACGATAAATGTTTATTATTCATGCTAGAATTGTATTAACCAGAAACTTGATACATGTGTGAATACATAGACAAAATACAGTGTTCCTAGTAAGCCTCTACTAGACTAGCTCGTTAATCAAAGATGGTTAAGTTTCCTAACCATAGACATGTGTCGTCATTTGATGAACGGGATAACATCATTAGGAGAATGATGTAATGGAGAAGACCCATCCGTTAGCTTAGCATAATGATTGTTAAGTTTTATAGCTATTGCTTTCTTCATGACTTATACATATTCCTTTGACTATGAGATTATGCAACTCCCGAATACCGTAGGAACACCTTATGTGCTATCAAACGTCACAACGTAATTGGGTGATTTTAAAGATGCTCTATAGGTGTCTCCTAAGGTGTTTGTTGGGTTGGCATAGATCGAGATTATGATTTGTCAATCCGAATATCGAAGAGGTATCTCTGGGCCCTCTTGGTAATGCACATCATAATAAGCCTTGCAAGCAATGTGACTAATGAGTTAGTTACGGGATGTCGGTGGGAAACGACACCTATGGGATCACAAGTATCCCTACTGCGGTTGCGGGGCGCGGGGTTCAAAGAAGAGCGGGTCTAACAGAGAAGCATGCGGTTCGATTATCCAGGTTCGGGCCGCGAGGATGCGTAAAACCCTACTCCTGCTTTGGTGGTTGTATTCTGTGTTCTTGAGCTAGCTACGGAGTGTAACGAGCTCCAAAAAGCCGAATCCTTCTCCTGATCGCCTCGGGCCTCCTTTTATAGGAAAAAGGGGCTGCCACAGCGGCACACAGGAGGTGGAAAGGTCTACAGTGGCACGAGGTTATCCCTCGTATTACAGGACAAGGTGCATTTAATGCATCGCTTAGGTGTCCTCTTACTTTATCGGGGACGGGGGCGAGGCCCGTCCCGTCCGTCCCCGCTCCTCCAGGCTTCGACACACGCCCTGGCCAGCGGTGCATGCGGTGCCATGTAGGCAGGCAGGCAGCTGAGGTGGCGCGATGGTGGAGCCTCCATGAAGGGCTGCATGTAGCCACACAGGTGCCTGCCCAGCTGGTTGGGTCGGCAGCTACATGCAAACGGCGGCGGACACTTGGCTGGTGCGGGCCTGATGGTGGCCTTGCTGGCGCGCTTGGCGAGGGCCTCGCCGGATGGCCCGACAAGGGTCTTGCCGTGGCGCATAGGCGTCCCTGGCAAGGATCTTGCCGGGGGTCTTGTGGGTTCCTTCGGTGAGGATGGCTGCCTTCCCATCCTCACTTGATCTTTACTATTCTTTATCTTCACAAAGATCTGCATGCCACCACAGAGGTGCCTCCCGAGCCCTGTCCCAACGCATGTGTTGAGTGTTGGTGAGCTCGAGGGTGGCTCGCTTGGTTGGCGTGGGCGAGCTGCCACGACAAGGGTCTTGCCGGGGCCGCTGGGGCCACCCCGGCAAGGATCCTTGCCGGGGAAACCTGCTTCGCCCATCTGATCCTTGTGGCCTTGGTCCTTGTTGTTGCTTTGCTTCGTCTTGGGCTTCGGTCTTACCTCGGCTCACCTCCTCCGCTCTGCTTGGTGTGGCCGTGGGCGTGGCTCCGACTGCCCGTGCACATGTAAAGGGGTACAAAAATGTGCCCCTAGTTTTGTACACCGATAGGAGCCCCCGGTCCTGGGCCACACATAAGCACGACATGTTGTTGGGTCAGGCCCAAAACGGTGCGCGGGCAGGCGGGGCTGTTTTTACCGCTGTAAGATTTTTCGCACGTTGTGCTTCCCACGACCCGCGCGCGCGGTGCAGCATGGAGGGGCGTGCGTGATGTGGGCGGCATGGGAGGGGCGGTTTCCGCAAGCATGCGTCACATCACAGTAAATGGGCGGCGCGACCCGCGGCTTCCACATAAAAAGGGATAACCGTGGGCGCACTGTTCCTTTTACCCTTCGCGCAACCCAATCTTGGAGACCTCCGCCTATCCCCCTCTTCTTCTCCAAGATTCGTCTTCGCTCGCCGCCGTCGTGCTTCTGCTGCCCTCCGCTCCTCCCTCCTCCTTCACCATGGCGCCAAAATCCACCAAGGGCAAGGGGGTGGCCAAGGACGCCGGGGCTGTGGAGCCGCCGGAGAGCGCGCTGTCGGGGGACCGGACGCAGTCCGCCTTCTTCTTCCCCTCGACGGTCGACGTGTTCGAGCTTCGGGACCTCTTCAGGCCCCTGTGGGGAGTGAAGACGGGGGGGGGAGGATTCGGGCACCCGGCTACGCGCGTCATCCCCGCCGCCTGCGCCGAGCCTGTCCCAAATCGGTATCCCTTCTTTGTTGATTACTTTTCTTGCGGGCTCTGTCCTCCTTTTTCCGATTTCTTCAGCGACATATTGCACACCTTCGGCTTCCGTCTTTTGGATTTTACTCCGAACGCGGTGGCGTGCATGGCCCTTTTCGCGCATCTTTGTGAAGGCTTCGCCGGGGTGCACCCCAACACGGTGCTCTTCCACCACTACTTCTACCCTCGGATCCAGATAGGGGGTGCCATCCTGGTTGCATCACCTGGATCCCAAGATCCAAGGAGGCGTACCCAGACGGTGCCATGAAGGACAGGTGGGATGAGTGGCGGGGCCGGTGGTGCTGGATTGAAGAGGAGGACCCACCGGCGTTCTGCAAAGTTTGCCGGGCGCCGCCAGTTCACGGCAGCGATTGGAGCGATGTCGATGCCGCTGACGGAAAGCTCTCTGTTGCCATCACCAGGATTCTCCGGCTTACCCAGGCCGGGCTCACCCTCGAAATGATCAGGGCGGACTTCATCCACTGCCGGATTGCTCCGCTGCATAACAAGGGGAGGCCAGCCTGGCTTTTCACGAACCCTACTGACATCAGGCGACTCCGCCCAGGCCTCGACCACAACTTTACGATGATGGCGCACGCCCACTTCTGCCAGCGGCTCTTCCAGCTTGGTGGACCGCGACGGCGAGGTCGAGCGGACCGACAAGATTGTGAGGGACGCTGTGAAGGCCGGCAAGGTCCTCAAGGGGCCGTTGTTCAAGCTGCCAACGGGAGTGGTCCCGTTGTGCAACAACCCGCGTCGGTCCGCGATCATTGCCATGATGCCGGACTGCAACACGCACGGCCCCGTCCTGCTCTAGAAGGAGCCGAAGGACACAGAAGTGCAGCAGTTCTTTGACACCCTACACGAGAGGAATGTTGATGCCGATGCCGATGCCGAGCGGCTGCTTGTCTAGGACACCTCCCAGGCGGAGCTGGACTACATCGCCACCAGGGCGAGGGAGGCACAGCTCGCCAGGGAGGCCGGCGACGATGGCGGTGTGGAGGACAAGGCCGCGACGGCCGCGGAGGAGGAGGAGCTTGCCCGGTGGGCGGTGGCCGCCGGGGGAGCTAGCAGCGCCGGCACCGAGGCTCCACTGGTTGAGGATGTGACCGGCGAGTCGTCGTCGTCGGAGGAGGAGGAGACCGCAGACCCGGCGCCACCTGCGGGGAGGGGGCGAGTCTGCGGCGGGCCAGTTCCAGCGAGCAGTTCGCCTGTCGGGACCCGATCCTAAGTCACACCGATCTAGCATGTAACACATCATATCACTTTGCGGCCTCACGCACGGTATTCCCACGGTGTCGCCTTACCATGGCAGGACCGTTTTAAGCCTTTTGGCTCACGTATATGATAGTGTCGCTAGCATCCATATGACAAAGAACCGGGCCGACATGGCTAGTCGTGAACCCAAAGCGGCGCTAACCTATGGGGACAGGCATACATGAATCACATCGAGCATGTCGGTCATCAACGTATAAATTCGGGCTGTAGCACTGGGCTAACAGGACTCCGGTATCCCGGGCTGTAGCAGGCTAGGTAGGACTCCGAATAACACCGCGTGACATTTCCCCGAAGGGACAGACATAGGAACGAAGTGAAACACATGCCGGCCAGTCATGTGTCCAAGCAGTAGTGCTGGGCTAGCAGGACTCCGGTGAACCGGGCTGTAGCGGACTACTATCGCTCAGAAGCACGAGACTACATTTCCCCATATGAGAGGCTGCCAAGGATAAACAACTAGTTTGTCGGATCCCACACATACCAAGCATTTCAAACATTCACACAATATGCTCAATATGTGTAGATACAACATGGCATCACAACATAACTCTACGACTCAAATATTTATTCAATAGGCTCCGAGGAGCGAGATATTACAAACATGGGTCTCATGACCCAACACTCGTGAGCATACAAGTCGAAGCACAAGCGGAAGCTAAACATGTCTCGAGTACAGACAACTATAAACGAAGAAGGCCGAGAAGCGACTATCTACCAGATCTGCCGAGGGCACAAGATCGTAGCTGAGGTAACAAGCTAACCGTTGAAGTCCAAGCGGAACTACTAGCGAGACCAAGTCTCTCTCGCAAAACATAAAATAAGCAAACGTGAGTACAAACGCATTACTCAGCAAGACTTACATCGTAACTAGCTACATATGCATCATTATCAAAAGGGGTGGTGGAGTTTGACTGCAGCAAGCCAGCTTTGACTCGGTGGCTATCCTGAACTACATCGCAAATAACTCTTTTGAGGTGGCGCTTTACGAGTCCACATATTCACCATATCAATACACTACTATGGACCCGCTCCCGTCTCCCTACGAGAACGCCATCCATAGCACTCACACTTATCTTGCGCATTTTAGAGTATCCGCTTTCACTTGTCTATGAACTGGTATAGGCAACCCAGAAGTCCTTCTCCGTGGACACGGCTATTCGAATAGATCATATTAACCCTGCAGGGGTGTACTTCTTCACACGCTCTCACCACTTACCGCCGTTTACGACATGTACTTGGCAACCTTCAAGCGGAAGCCCAACATGGGTGTTGGCCACGGCCTACCTAAACACTCAAGTCCCTAGTCCGGGTTTATCGCCTATTCGGGTTCCATCCGCAGGGAGTCCGGCCGAGGTTTCCCATACAGCCCCGAACGATGTGTGCAGGGTTCCCGAGACACCAAACGGGCGAATCGGTACACCGGGCCACGGTGCCTACCGCAACACAACCCACCCCTACGGTCAGCGTTGCATGCGGCCCCCAGCATACTACAAACACCAGAAACTACTTGCAACTCCTGGACTGAGGACAAGGGTGGTTAAGAAGCCGAGAGGGTCAATTAAGGATCCCAATGCGTGGTAGTAACTGTTTCATGGATCACAAACACGTAACTCAGTTCACGAGGACGGCTGCAATGAGACAACCCACCATGTACTCCTACACGGCCTCTCACCGCTACCTTTACCAAATCGTGTTCACACACTTAGCTCACACACGAGGACATGTTCACACAACCATTCCAATTCATTCCCGATGAATCAGACTGACTCAACTCTAAGCGATGAGGCATGACAACAAGCATGAATGAGTAGGCACAACATGGCTCAAACAACTCCTACTCATGCTAGTGGGTTTCATCTAATTCTTGTGGAATGATAGGTCATGCAGAGGATAAAGGGGTTCGACTACCGCAGCAAGTAACACATGAGTCGTTGTTGTCCTAATGCAGTAAAATAGAGCAGGAGGCGAGAGAGTGGGATTATATCGGAATGGACAAGGGGTTTTGCTTGCACGGCACTTACGAAGATAATATAGTTCTTCATCGGTGTCATCGAACAATCGTCAACGCCGCTCATCGAGAGGGGCAAACACCGCAAGCGAGAAGGAACACAATCAATGCAATGCACAATCACATGAATGACATGTCATGTTAAGGTACTGAATTCACCTAATGCAAAATCTAGCCAAGCTAATTGAAGTGGAATTCAAACAAGAACAAATTCCAACTCCAAATGTTATTTCATAAATTGCCCTAATCAGGATTCATCCTATTCAGTGAGGTTAACTTGTTTAATCATGCATGAAAGTGCCATAAACAGATTCTTCATATTTTTCTGATCATTTTTCATATATAAATTATTTAATTTGGAGTTCTGATTAAAAGTTATGAATATTTGAAGTTTGGGGTATTTTCAAATTTCCTGAATTAAATTAAATCCAGAAAAGGGGTATTCTTTGCGTCGACTGACGTCGATGTGGCGTCGATTGTCAACGGAACATGGTCCGGTCAAACCTGACAGTGGGTCAGCGTGTCAGTATAATTAGCTTAACTAAATTTTAATTAAACTAAACCTATTTAGTTAACAGGGCTGGGCCCCACCTGTCATTGACTTAGGAGAGTCAACCAGGGCCCACCCATGGTCAAAGTCTACATCGGCTGCACCGGCGTCTAGCCGCCGGCGAGCCCGACGCGGCGGCGAGAGTGGTTTTGGCCACTCCGGCGACCAAATGGGCCGCGGAGGGCATCTAGGAGGAGCTGGGAACATGCCACAGCTCTTGGTGGGGTTAGCTGGGGTTGGGATGGCCGGAATCGGCGCCGGCGACGACCTAGGCGGCCGCCGGAGTTCGGCCGAAGGCGAACTCGGGGCTAGGGTGTTTGGTGAGGTGCGGGGAGTGCATGGTTAGGTGCTTGGCCTTGATGCGGTGAGTGCGTTAGACACCGAGAGTTGGCGGTGGGTGGCCGGGAGCACGTCGGCTGACGAGCTCCAGGCGGTGAGTGCGGTTGAGCTCCGGGAGGTCACTACACAGCTCAGGAGCAAGAAAGGAAGGGAGGGAAAGGTAGCTAGGCTCACAGGCAACTCGGAGAAGCACTCGGTGCGGTCGGGGACGGACCGGAGCGACGACGGCGTTGAAAGGGATCTCCGGCGACGGCGAACTCGGGCGAGGTCGGTGCGGTGGCCTCGGTTCACTTGAGCATGCGGGGCTCGGCTATCTCGGGGTAGAGGAGGGTGGCGGAGCTCCTAGACACGGCGAGGAGGGGTGAAGACGGCGGGGAGCGCGTCTATGGCGGCAAGCGTGGCTGCGGTGGCGTCGGCCATGGCTGGGAGCGCTTGAGGAGAGGAGCCGGGAAGGAGAGGAGGTGTCCGAGGGATTCGGGGAGAGAGGGAGAGCGAACCACGCCGGGTAGCCGGGCGAGGGAGCGGCAAGGCGGCGACCAGGTCGTGGCACCCATGCGGTGCTCGCCGCCGAGCACTGGCTACTGCTGGCCGAGCCAAGCAGCTCATTGAAAGGTTCTTGGGCTGGGCAGGGTAGGTGGCGCCAGTAAGTTTTTCTAAACTGTTTTTCTTTTTCTATTATTCTGCAACTTTGTGGAGTTTTTAAAAATACCAAAACAGTTTCAAAAATCACCAAACTGCTCTGGTCCATTGTTGGAATATTTCCAACATGAAACATTTTAGTTTAGGAATATTTGGGCATTTGAAATATTTTATATAATTTTAAATGCCCAAACTCAAATACTTATGATTTAATTCAAAGACCTTAGGATGACCTAGAAAATTGTGCACCACTTTTGGCAGAGGCTCTGAACCAAAGCAAAAATGATGAGCATTTTAGAAGGCATTTCAGGTTCATTGAAATAATTTTTAGCAAACCCTAGTTGGATTCAAAAGGGGTTCTGGGGGTTTCTGTCTTCCCCATTTCAAATTCAAATGAAATTTAAACATGATGCACACACTAATGCTTGGTCTAACTGGGATGTGACAACTCACCCCCACTAAACAAGAATCTCGCCCCGAGATTCAAGACGTGAGGTAAGAGGAAAAGGGGAGTCACAGAACTATCACAATCTTCATGATCCATTTGCCCTTCTCGAAAATGTTGATTCATTCCATCATCTTGGTCTTGACGTCTTTGCTTTCGAGATCTTCACTCGACACGACAATAGCAAGAGGGGGAAACCCTACAGGATTTAATCTTCTTGAAGATCGAGCAAATCAAGATCAGTTCATGGAGAGACGTAAGAACAACTCTTGAGTTGAGACACCAAACACACATTAGGAATGATGGAGAAGCAATGGATGACGAAGGTTCAAATTGGTAGGCAACCATTGCACGCTTAAGTAAAATGGTGCATGTTTCAAAGTAACAAGGAGATGATTGCCATGATTCCATAACGGGACACCTTAGGAAAGGTGACTCATAGAATTATTCCCTTAAGTGGCAAAAAGAATTACTTTTGAATCAGAGATCATTGAAACTCTTCATACCAGCCTAAGGCAATTCACAAAGATCGTTTGGTGGAGTGCAAAGGAAAGGCATACCCAGACTAGAATGGTCGATGTGGACTACCTTGTTGAAAACAACGCAATGGATGATTTTGCTTATCACCGGAAATGGATGGGACCCATGGTAAGTCCACTTTTGAGGATGATCCTAGACATCAAGTACTGAGAAGGACATCCCATGGAAAAATTTGGCACAATGGGGTGCAAGTTGGGAACAACATGCAAATGTTGGGAAGGTTCCAACCATCACATCTTCCTGAGATTCAGATTTGGTTGGTGTTAGGATATTCCAGACTCATCGAGTCTAGAAAGAAAAATGAAAGTTTGCAACACAAATCGACGAGAGGATGTTGCGAGATTCTCGGGAATGAACTACGATAGCAAGCTCCAAAACATGAGCTGGTTCTGCTACAAACAAGTGAACACGTTGTCCAAGACAAGAATGACCACATGGTAGTCTTACAACAAAAACACTACCGAGTTCAGGTTGGGAACCATCATCGAGGATAATGAAGTCCTAACATAAGTCATGACTAGTTGTTATGAAGGAACTCCTTCTCCTTGAACAAATCAATCAGTGGCTTGGTGTGCTCGGAATACATATGGAATGAAGGTTGCAAGTCTCCAGACCACAGAATACTTCGCACATATGCATGACTGATTTGGAATGATTCCAAGGGAAACAAAACAAACCTTTCTCAAATTCATGGCGGCAACTTACACCTAAAGCACATGAATTCGAGGAAGTCACTACTTCCATCCAAGCATAAGCTTCATGAACAGCACACGAAAGCATTGCTTACAAAGTTTCCAACACTAGGTTGATGTTCAACATGACTCATGGGGGAGACAAAATGCTACTGATGGGCTCAATAGCAACTCATCGGAATTTCCATATCACTGGCCTTCCACCATCATGTGAACACGGTGATAGCATTGGTCAGACCAAAAGATGTAATGGGGTATGCTCGAGGGATCAACCACGAGTAAGACAACATTACGAACATCGTTGGTTCTGATTTGACTTAATAATAGCCCATACTCAAGTCAAAGGATTGATAAGACAATAGGTCCAGCAACTGATCACAGAGACCAATCGATGAAGATATCATCTTTCTTCAACACACACTACACAAGAATATCCCTTTGGAACGAACTAAGTCAGGCAAAGCTTTTATCCTCCAACTCTCCAAGTTGTTGTTTGGCTTAACCAACTAGCTCAGGGGTATCCAACACAGATTCTTGGAGAAAGGGTGGTTCACAAGAAACCAACTTGATCATGAGCTCAACATAACAATCAGGAAACAACCCGGTAACACTTCCAAGAAGATATTTGGAAAGTCACGAACCACCGGTATGTTACTAAGCTCGAGATCAATCTCGCTTTTGAGGGCAAGACGATATGATCAAATAAGCAAGGGATTGAATAATCCTATCTCATTGATCGAAGGGTGCACCAGAAATAAGGACTAGGTAGCACGATCAATCTTAGTATGATGATTTAATAACCAACACGCTAAGAATGAAAATATTGTCCATTAACTACCAAGCAACAAGGTTGCTAGGAGTATCGATTTCACACATCACAATTCACTTGTCGGCATTCCGGTTGCATCAAGACGGGACCGAGGAATGAACAATGATGGCGAGAAGTATCACTACGACAAGAATTCATAAGAGAAGGTGCAATTCTCATGATGTTCCTAACATAAAGATGGTAACACTCCAAGGTAGAGCAGAATCAAAGCTGGATTGGCATTTTGATCTGCGGGATACAACTACTTTGACCCAATCCTAGAAATGGATGAGGCACTGGAGTTTGTTTCTCCTAGTCATTCCAGAACAGAATGGCTTGACGGACCACAAGGATAATAGGCATCAATGAGCACGAGTGCACGACTACTCTTGACTATCAATTGATAGGCGAGAGTCAGAATACAACTAAAGAGGGACAACTCGAGGAGCATATAATTTTTCGAGTTGTGGAGGCATGGATTAGTATATCGAGCAAAGCTCAACATTTCTCCCGGATAACCCATGCAGAGAGGTAGAATTGGCAGATTCACAATTATGAATGGAGAACTCCTCAAGAGCACTCTGGTTGTGATCTTTTGGTTCAAAGGAACTTCTGCCATAAGCAGTTCATAGCATTTGGAAGAAGGAAATACCACGGACCTCGAGGACTATCGCAAAGTTACTAATATCCTAAAGGAACTAACAAATACTAACAACATGAGGTAAGGTGAATCTCGGGTTCAAGAACCCAGGAATAGAATGCCTACTACTAAATGGCATCACGGGATGCTTTCAAGAACAATGGCCAGAATCATCACACTGGGGATACAAAAGCATTGCTAAATTGCTAGATGACTTCCTAAACAACTAGGTCATAATAATAGCTCCAACATCTATGCCGAGGCAACAAAGTACCTCAACTTACCGATTAGTGTGCTTATTCTGACCAAAAAGGACATCGGAAACGGAAGGAAAGGATTTGCAATTGCATCAGACTATTTAGAGACTTGGGATGACTCGGACAACATAACGGCTGTAAATGCTCAAAATGATTTGAGACATCCTGCAAAAATGGTGGCATAACCACTCAACATCACAATACCAAGGTTCCGAGATCAACAATTATCATACAGAAATAGTAGGAACTGAACTGAGGCTTAAAACCAACAATCTTAAGGGTCTATGGATTAGTAACACGTCATCCTGATAGATAGATGAGAAGGCCTAGTTCTTAACCCCCGTAGAAGAGAAGAGGTTGACTCAGATCAGAAGGCCATGAGTTATAAGGAGTAAAAAGAGCCTTACGTTCCCTTTCACAATCAATTCCCTTACATAACTAAAGCATTTCTAGACACAACCGACCGGTTTGGCTTGGTAATCCCTCTGATGATCAAAGCTCGATACCAACGCTGTCAGGACCCGATCCTAAGTCACACCGATCTAGCATGTAACACATCATATCACTTTGCGGCCTCACGCACGGTATTCCACAGGTGTCGCCTTACCATGGCCCGGGACCGTTTGCGCCTTTTGGCTCACGTATATGATAGTGTCGCTAGCATCCATATGACAAAGAACCTGGGCCGACGTGGCTAGTCGTGAACCCAAAGCGGCGCTAACCTATGGGGACAGGCATACATGAATCACATCGAGCATGTCGGTCATCAACGTATAAATTCGGGCTGTAGCACTGGGCTAACAGGATTCCGGTATCCCGGGCTGTAGCAGGCTAGGCAGGACTCCGAATAACACCGCGTGACATTTCCCGAAGAACAGACATAGGAACGGCAGTGAAACACATGCCGCCGATCAAGTGTCCAAGCAGTAGTGCTGGGCTAGCAGGACTCCGGTGAACCGGTCAGAAGCGGACTACTATCGCCGTAAGCACGAGACTACATTTCCCCATATGAGAGGCTGCCAAGGATAAACAACTAGTTTGTCGGATCCCACACATACCAAGCATTTCAAACATTCACACAATATGCTCAATATGTGTAGATACAACATGGCATCACAACATAACTCTACGACTCAAATATTTATTCAATAGGCTCCGAGGAGTGAGATATTACAAACATGGGTCTCATGACCCAACACTCAGAGCATACAAGTCAAAGCACAAGCGGAAGCTTAACATGTCCGAAAGTACGCATAACTATAAATGAAGAAGGCCGAGAAGCCCGACTATCTACCAGATCTGCCGAGGGCACAAGATCGTAGCTGAGGTAACAAGCTAACCGTCAAGTCCAAGCGGAACTACTAAGCGAGACCGAAGTCTCTACGCAAAACATAAAATAAGCAAACGTGAGTACAAATGTACTCAAAGAAGACTTACTTCAGAACTAGCTACATATGCATCATTATCAAAAGGGGGTGGTGGAGTTTGACTGCAGCAAGCCAGCTTTGACTCGGTGGCTATCCTGAACTACGACTGCAAATAACTCTTTTGAGGTGGCGCACACGAGTCCACATATTCACCATATCAATACACCACTATGGACCCGCTCCCGTCTCCCTACGAGAACGCCATCCATAGCACTCACGCTTATCTAGCGCATTTTAGAGTATCCACTTTCACTTGTCTATGAACTGGTATAGGCAACCCAGAAGTCCTTCTCCGTGGACACGACTATTCGAATAGATCATATTAACCTGCAGGGTGTACTTCTTCACACACGCTCTCACCACTTACCGCCGTTTACACGACATGTACTCGGCAACCTTCAAGCGGAAGCCCAACGTGGGTGTCGGCCATGGCCTACCTAAACACTCAAGTCCCTAGTCCAGGTTTATCGCCTATTCGGGTTCCATCCGCAGGGAGTCCGGCCGAGGTTTCCCATACAGCCCCGAACGATGTGTGCAGGGTTCCCGAGACACCAAACGGGCGAATCGGTACACCGGGCCACGATGCCTACCGCAACACAACCCACCCCTACGGTCAGCGTTGCGTGCGGCCCCCAGCATACTACAAACACCAGAAACTACTTGCAACTCCTGGACTGAGGACAAGGGTGGTTAAGAAGCCGAGAGGGTCAATTAAGGATCCCAATGCGTGGTAGTAACTGCTTGTTTCATGGATCACAAACACGTAACTCAGTTCACGAGGACGGCTGCAATGAGACAACCCACCATGTACTCCTACATGGCCTCTCACCGCTACCTTTACCAAATCGTGTTCACACACTTAGCTCACACACAGTAGGACATGTTCACACAACCATTCGAATTCATTCCCGATGAATCAGACCTGACTCAACTCTAAGCGATGGCAGGCATGACAACAAGCATGAATGAGTAGGCACAACATGGCTCAAACAACTCCTACTCATGTTAGTGGGTTTCATCTAATTACTGTGGAATGACAGGTCATGTAGAGGATAAAGGGGTTCAGCTACCGCAGCAAGTAACACATGAGTCGTTGTTGTCCTAATGCAGTAAAATAGAGCAGGGGCGAGAGAGTGGGATTATATCGGAATGGACAAGGGGGTTTTGCTTGCCTGGCACTTCTGAAGATAATATAGTTCTTCATCGGTGTCATCGAACAATCGTCGGAACGTCGTCTATCGAGAGGGGGCAAACACCGGCAACTGAGAAGGAACACAATCAATGCAATGCACAATCACATGAATGACATGTCATGTTAAGGTACTGAATTCACCTAATGCAAAATCTAGCCAAGTTAATTGAAGTGGAATTCAAACAAGAACGAATTCCAACTCCAAATGTTATTTCATAAATTGCCCTAATCAGGATTCATCCTATTCAGTGAGGTTAACTTGTTTAATCATGCATGAAAGTGCCATAAACAGATTCTTCATATTTTTCTGATCATTTTTCCTATATAAATTATTTAATTTGGAGTTACAGATTAAAAGTTATGAATATTTGAAGTTTGGGGTATTTTCTGAAATTTCCTGAATTAAATTAAATCTAGAAAAGGGGTATTACTGCGTCAGCCTGACGTCAGTGTGACGTCAGTGGTCAACGGAACATGGTCCGGGTCAAACCTGACAGTGGGTCCCGCGTGTCAGTATAATTAGCTTAACTAAATTTTAATTAAACTAAACCTATTTAGTTAATAGGGCTGGGCCCCACCTGTCATTGACTTAGGAGAGTCAACCAGGGCCCACCCATGGTCAAAGTCCACGTCGGCTGCACCGGCGTCTAGCCGCCGGCGAGCCCGACGCGGCGGCGAGAGTGGTTTTGGCCACTCCGGCGACCAAATGGGCCGCGGAGGGCATCTAGGAGGAGCTGGGGACATGCCGCAGCTCTTGGTGGGGTTAGCTGGGGTTGGGGTGGCCGGAATCGGCGCCGGCGACGACCTAGGCGGCCGCCGGAGTTCGGCCGAAGGCGAACTCGGGGCTAGGGTGTTCGGTGAGGTGCGGGGAGTGCATGGTTAGGTGCGGCGCAGTGCGGTGAGTGCGTTAGACACCGAGAGTTGGCCGGTGGGTGGCGGGAGAACGTCTGACGAGCTCCATGGCGGTGAGTGCGGTTGAGCTCCGGAGGTCACTACACAGCTCAGAGCAAGAAAGGAAGGGAGGGAAAGGTAGCTAGGCTCACAGCAACTCGAAGAAGCACTCAGTGCGGTCGGGACGGACGGAGCGGCAGCGGCGTTGAAAGGGATCTCCGTGACAGCAAACTCGGGCGAGGTCGGTGCGGTGGCCTCGGTTCACTTGAGCATGCGGGGCTCGGCTATCTCGGGGTAGAGGAGGGTGGCGGAGCTCCTAGACACGGCGAGGAGGGGTGAAGACGGCGGGGAGCGCGTCTATGGCGACGGCGTGGCTGCGGTGGCGTCGGCCATGGCTGGGGAGCGCGAGGGAGAGGAGCCGAGAAGGAGAGGAGGTGTCCGAGGGATTCGGGGGAGAGAGGGAGAGCGAACCACGTCGGCGGTGGGCGAGGGAGGCGGCAAGGCGGCGACCAGTGCGTGGCACCCATGCGGTGCTTCGCCGCCGAGCACTGGCTGCCTGCTGGCCAAGCCAAGCAGCATGGCCTTGACTGGGTTGGGCCGGCAGGTGGGTCGGGTAGGTGGCGCCAGGTAAGTTTTTCTAAACTGTTTTTCTTTTTCTATTATTTTGCAACTTTGTGGAGTTTTTAAAAATACCAAAACAGTTTCAAAAATCACCAAACTGCTCCTGGTCCATTGTTGGAATATTTCCAACATGAAACATTTTAGTTTGGGAATATTTGGGCATTTGAAATATTTTATATAATTTTAAATGCCCAAACTCAAATACTTATGATTTAATTCAAAGACCTTAGGATGACCTAGAAAATTGTGCACCACTTTTGGCGAGAGGCTCGAACCAAAGCAAAAATGATGAGCATTTTAGAAGGCATTTCAGTGTTCATTGAAATAATTTTTAGCAAACCCTAGTTGGATTCAAAAGGGTTTCTGGGGGTTTCTGTCTTCCCCATTTCAAATTCAAATGAAATTTAAACATGATGCACACACTAATGCTTGGTCTAACTGGGATGTGACACGGCCCCGCAGGACTGCGCAGCCGCAGCTGACTTTGGAGGGGTCCCGGCCTCACACGAGGGCCGCGACAGCGAAGAAGCCGGTGAAGGTCGCGGTGAAGAAGAAGACGGCCGCCCCTTCTTCATCCAGGCGTGCCCAGACGCCGCCTCCCTCCCCTCCTGCAGCGAACGTCGGCGCGGGGATCACCTTTGATTTTGGATCCCTCAGTCCGAGGAGGAAGAGGAAGACCCCAGAGGAGGAGGCGGACGACGAGTATGTGTCTTGTTCCTTTTTCGTTATCTCCGCCTCCTCGCTCTGTGGTACTAATCTTGACTTGTTTTTGTCTTTGCAGGGACGCGGAGACGTTGGCCCAGAGAGCAAAATGGGCCAAGGTCTCGACGGGTGGCCAGCCCCCGGCCGGTGCTTCGAGGGTGCCCTTGGTGGTGTTGAGCAGCCCGGACAGCAGCCCCGGCAAAGCCCCCAGCATAAGTTCATCATTCTTCTCTCTTGACATGTGTCGAGCGGCACGCTTTGGTCTTGACCTTGCAGTGTGTGTGAGGGAGCGGCAGCAGGAGGAGCCACAGGGGGTTACTCCCAACGCGCCACCCCCATCGACCACGCCGCCTCGAGAGGCCTCCCCGGCAAGGGTGCCAACCACCGATCCCACACACATGGAGGAGGAGGAAGAGAACTCGGGCGCCGGTGGCTTTGCCTCGACGCCAAATTTTGGCGGGGAGGGGACTTCTGCTTCCCAGCCGGATGTCGGCACCGGTAAGTCGCTCTCCGTTCGTCCCTGCTTCTTCTTCTTTCTGGTTCTTTTTCTTGGCTTTGCCTCACCCCTGTCTTCGGCGCCCAGATTCCTCCTTGATGGATCCAGAGGACGTGGACGCCGTGATCGAGGGTGTTGCCAAGGCCGCCGAGGCAGACACTGAGAAGATCACCGCGGAGGAGGCCGCCAAGGGGGCTGCCGAGGATGCCGCCAAGGGGCCCGCCGCGGAAGCCGGCGAGGCCGCCACTGGGGAGGCCGCCAAGGATGCCGCCAAAGCCGCTGCCAAGGGGCCCGCTGGGGAGGCCGGCAAGGCCACCGCTGAGGAGCCCGGCAAGGGGGCTGCCAGGGAGGCCGGCGGGGCCGCTGTGGAGGAGGAGGAGGAGGAGGCTGGCGACCAGCCTTCCTCCTCTGCTGCTTCCGGCTCCGGCAAGTACCTGAGGGTGAGCGACGACTTTTTCATTCACCTCCCAGGCGTGTCGAGCACCAGGGCACCCGCCGAGGGAGAGGTGTTCAACCACGAGGTGCTTGCCGCTGCCGGGCTTGGAGTCGTCGACGAGCCAATTGTTGGTGGCGACGGCTCGCAGGAGGATCGGCTCCTCCAGGCCATGGGCGGCAGCTTCCGGAAGCTCCACGCGCTCTACCGCGCCCACCTGGACAAGGTGAAGTCCAGGATGGCGGTGGTGGAGAAGGCGGAGGCGGACCTCCAGGAGCGCGCCGCCGAAGCGCAGAACTGGTTCCGCGAGGCCCACGAGGAGCTCAAGGCTGCCCAGGGTGAGCAGGCCAGGCATGACGTGGAGCTCACCATGAAGCTTGCCGACGTCGAGAAAGCTCAGGAGGCAGCGAAGAACTCGGCCGAGGCCGTTCGGACCCAGTGCGAGGCCGCACTGAACTCCCAGGAGGAGGACCTTGCCGCACGCGAGGAGAAGCTCGCCGCCACACTTCGCGGCAAGGATGCAGGGGTGGAGAAGCTTGTCTTGCAGCGAACCGGTGAGCTGGAGCAGAGGCACCAAGAGGCACTCGATGCTCAGGCCCAGGTCCGCGCCAGCAAGGTGAAGGAGCTGGATGAGGAGCGCAACAGGTTGATGGAGCAGGCCCTGAAGCTGTCCCGGGAAAAGGACACGCTCAACAGTGCTCTGACAGAGGCGCAGGGTGCGGTCGTCAGCAAGGCCGAGGAGCTCTCCGAGGACAACAACTCCATCAGAGACCTCAAACTGAAGATGGAGGGTCTCGAGAAGGTGCTGTCGGAGGCTACAACCTGAGAGGAAACCCTGGCCAAGGAGCTGGAGGGCGAGAAGCTGTTGCGGAAGAACGAGGGCCTCAACTTTGCGGAGCACGTGGAGGGAGAGAACCGTTGGCTCGATCGCCTCGCCACCGTCGCCAACCAGGACGCCGCACAGTTGGCCATCATGGGGATGCCGTGTAACACCCCGGATGTAACTTTCCATATTTGTAACTCCAACTCTTGCCATTTTCGGCATTGTGATATGATATTCCCTCCGTGGTTGGGTTTTTCTTCATTTTGCATTTTGTCCATGTCATGCATTTCATATCATGTCATCATGTGCATCGCATTTGCTTACGTGTTCGTCTCATGATTCCGAGCATTTTTCCCGTTGTCCGTTTTGCAATCCGACACTCCTATCTCCCCCGGCGGCCCCTTTTACGTTTTTCCGTGTGCGGGTACTAAACCTTCTCGGAATGGACCGAGGTTTTTCTAGTGGCCTTGGTATACCACCCGTAGACCACCGGTCAAGTTTCGGGTCATTTGGAGCTCGTTTGGTACTCCAACGGTTAACCGCACTCTCGCAAAGGCCTCTTTTAAGTTGCAGCCCAATACCCCTCCAAAACAGCCCAATAACCCATCTAAGTCACTTCCATGCTCTCCGTCGTTCGATCACGATCGTGTGGGCGAAAACTACACCTCATTTGGACTCTCCTAGCTCCCTCTATGCCTATTTAAACACCTCCCCGTCCAAATCCGGGTCTTCTTCCCCCGAAACCCTAAAACTCCTCCCCGTGCCCGTACGGACACGTCCACCGCCAGACGAAACCGCTGCAGCGTCCGCACCAACCAGCGCGTGCCACGTGGGCACCGCCGCCTCCGCCGCCGCAGCCCTCCCAGCCGCCCGGCGCCCAGCGCCCAGCGCTTCGCCGCCAACCCGACCGGCTCAGCCGCCGCCCGCACCGGCCGGCTCCGCCGCCGCCTCCCGCGCCGTCCACCTCGCCGCCAGCTCGGCTCGCCGCCACTGCCCGGGCTGCCGCCCGTCGCCCCGGCCGCCACCGCCTCCCTCCGCCGGCGCCATCTCCCTCCGGCGAGGAGCCGCCCCGGCCGCCTCCTCTCTGCTCCGGCGAGGAGCTGACCACCGCCGCCACCGCCCTCGATCCGGATCTCAGATCCGATCGGTTGACTACTTCCCCCCCTTAATTTTCGTCAAAGTTTTTATCTCGGTGATTGATTTGTGGCATTTTCAACGCATCATAACTTTGCACCTGTAGCTCTGTTTCGTGCGTGTAATATGTCAAAATGTTCGCCCCGAAGAGTAGATCATTTCGTCGCATTGCATAATTTTCATTTGAGCTCATATTGATGCCCGAAATGCTGTTGGAAGAGGGCTATGTGATGTTAGTTTCTGTTTCTTAACAGAACTTGCACTTTTGTTATTTTTTCCATGATTAATGTGTGCATCCTATGAATTTGAGTCCTACGTGTGTTTTGTAATATGCCATGCCATCTTTCCAGGGGTGTATGCCATGTATTTTTGTGATCTATGTGGTGACTAGAACAAGCATGCAAAGTAGGTGTCCTGATGTTGCTGATTTCAGCTCTGTTTCTTGATATTTTGATGCCATGTTAACTTGATGCTACCGAGAGATCCATGCATATTTTGGGATACTTCAGTAAGGATGTTTTGTTAAACATGTCTTGCTCTATCCATCCATGCCCTTTTTTGCAATTATGGAGTACCATAGTTTGAGTCAATCGAGCTCTACTTTTGCTATGAAATGTTTCCTGGCAGATTGTTTACATGTTATTCAATTTTGCCAGGGTTGTTGTGGTTGATCCATGTATGCTATGTTATTGTTCTTGCCTTGTATGTCTTCTATGCCATGTATTCTTGATGTATGTATGCTTAGTTTATCATTTAAGGCTCTTTAGTGAGTGCATTGAGCTTGTAAACATGCCTACTTGTTATCAGTTTTTGACATGCCATGTTGCTGAATCTGTTAAGGAAACTTTCAATATTGACATGGGTGTTACTATATTTTCTGATCCTTTTTGGCTTATGGTCAGTAAGGGACTTTTGTTCTATGCTTTGAGTAGATTCATGCCAAGCCTTGTTTTGCTATTTAAAGTTCCTGTAGCATGTAGTTTTCTTGCTCTGAACATTGCAACCTGATGCTGTTTTTGCCATGTCCAGCCTGATACTTTGTGCACTTTTGCCATGCTTGTTTGAACCTGTTATGATGTGATTTAGCCGTAGCTCAGTGCTCATCTTTTGTCAAGCATCTTGTGTAGATCACTGCCATATACTTTGTTGATACGTTTGGGTGCAGTAGCTTAATTTCTTGTTGCTTGCTAAGTGGCATCATGCTGTTAATGGCAGATTTGTGCCATTCTTGTTTTGCTTGTCATTTCCAAACCGTGCATCCGATTCCGGTGATCTTTATATCGATTTCAACGAAATCATCTCATCTTTCCAGTGGCATACTTGGTTTGCCAAGTTGATGCCTGGTTCATCATTTTCCTTTCGGGCCTTTTGCTCGCATTGCATATCACATCCGCATATCATGCCATGTTTTGCATCATGTTGCTTGTGCATTGCACCGTGATTTATTGTGGTTCCTTTGTTTGTGTTGTTGCTTTGGGTAAAGCCGAGAGGCAGTACGTGAATGAGGAACCTGTTGAGAACGCCTTACGAGGATCAAGCTTTCGACAACTCTGAGAACATTGCGTGCAAGATGACCATACCCTCGAAATCACTTCTATCTTTGCTATGCTAGATGCTCGCTCTTTTGCTATGCCTATGCTGCGATGCCTACCACTTGCTATATCATGCCACCCATATTGCCATGTCAGCCCCTAACCATCCTTTCCTAGCAAACCGTTGATTGGCTATGTTACCGCTTTGCTCAGCCCCTCTTATAGCGTTGCTAGTTGCAGGTGAAGTTGAAGTTTGTTCCTTGTTGGAACATGGAGATGTTGTTCCTGATCGGAACATGTTTACTTGTTGGGGATATCACAATATATATCTGCTATAATTATTACATCTATATACTTGGTAAAGGGTGGAAGGCTCGGCCTTATGCCTGGTGTTTTGTTCCACTCTTGCCACCCTAGTTTCCGTCATACCGGTGTTATGTTCCTTGATTTCGCGTTCCTTACACGGTTGGGTGATTTATGGGACCCCCTTCACAGTTCGCTTTGAATAAGACTCCTCCAGCAAGGCCCAACTTTGGTTTTACCATTTGCCACCTAAGCCTTTTTCCCCCGGGTTTTCGCGAGCCCGAGGGTCATCTTTATTTTAAACCCCGGACCAGTGCTCCTTCGAGTCTTGGCCCGAACTAGAAACCCTGTAGCGCCCCTCAAGGAAACTTGAGGTCTGGTTTTAGTTGTATGGACTGCTCATCCGGATGTGCCACGAGAACGAGATATGTGCAGCTCCTATCGGGATTTGTCGGCACAATCGGGCGGCTTTGCTTTGGTCTTGTTTTATTGCTTTGTCGAAATGTCTTGTAGTCCGGGATTCCGAGATTGATCGGGTCTTCGGTAGAAGGAATATCCTTCGTTGACCGTGAGAGCTTATAATGGGCTAAGTTGGGACACCCTGCAGGTAATATCTTTCGAAAGCCGTGCCCATGGTTATGAGGCAGATGGGAATTTGTTAATGTCCGGTTGTAGAAAACCCGAAGTTGACCTCAAATAAAATACACATCAACGCGTGTGTAACCGTGATGGTCTCTTCTCGTGAGTCCGGGAAGTGAACACGGTGTTGGAGTTATGTCGGCGTAAGTAGTTCAGGATCACTTCTTGATCGCTACTAGCTTCACGACCGTGCTTTGCTCCTCTTCTCGCTCTCTTTTCTAAGTAGCCACCATATATGCTAGTCGCTTGCTGCAGCTCCTTTGTACTACTCTGTCCTTCCTATAAGCTTAAATAGTCTTGATCTCGCGGGTGTGAGATTGCTGAGTCCCGTGACTCACAGATACTTCCAAAACAGTTGCAGGTGCCGACGATGCGGTGCAGGTGACTCAACCGAGCTCAAGTGGGAGTTCGACGAGGAACGTGGTCGTTACTATGTGTCTTTTTACGATGATCAGTAGTGTTGCCCAGTTGGGACGATCGGGGATCTGTGTAGCATTTGGGGTATCTTCTTTATTTTGGTTCCGTAGTCGGACCTTGAGTGTACTCTGAATGATGGATGTTTATTTATGTATTGTGTGAAGTGGCGATTGTAAGCCAACTATGTATCTCTTTCCCTTATGTATTACATGGGTTGTGTGAAGATTACCTCACTTGCGACATTGCTTTCAATGCGGTTATGCCTCTAAGTCGTGCCTCGACACGTGGGAGATATAGCCGCATCGAGGGCGTTACATGCCGGACATGAAGTATGTCCCGGAGCGGAGCGTGAGCGCCAATTGCAGCCTGACCATGTTCTTTGAGAAGGTCGTCGGTGCTCTGGAGCGGCTCCACGCCAGCTGGGCAGCCTCACTGGCCGACGAGTCCCAGATGCTTTGCCAGGGCGCCATGACCAAGGTTCTCACCAAGGTGGCGCCTTTGGTACCCCGACTCGACTTGACGCCTTGTTGAAGAGCTTGCCGGACGGGACCGACCTTGCGCCGCTCAGGGAGCGCATTGAGCCCATCATCAGCCGAGTCGGCGGAATTCTGAGGGTGGAGGGCCAGCGCCGAGATTAGGCGCCCCGTTTCCTTATCGCCGCTGCAGGTTCATAACCAAGACAATTGCTATCTCTAGTTAGAACCACAGCAACAATTTGATGTAACATAACTCTGCAGCACTTTTTAGTATCATGCACGTTATTTTCCCGTTTGATTTTTCCTTGTATGTCCACCCTACATAACCGGGTAGATTTGCCGGCGCGTAAACATAGGGCGGCGTCGTGGGGACGGATCCCCATTGGTCTGCCGGGTGTGTGTGCTGCCGGGGCAAGCCACCTTACCTTCCTGAGCGCGGCCGCCTGAACTGTCGAGTTTGACTCGAGTCAGAGTCAGGAGTGTTGCCAGATGCGGAAGGCTACCCCACCGCTCTCGACGCGGCAGGCTTTGAGCTGTTGAGCGGACCCGAAACAGAACAAAGGCGTTGCCGATCGCGGGGGGGGCCCTTTGCGTGCAGGTTTCCCATACATAGGCCAGATCTCCGAGGACGATAACCTCATATAAAAAGGGAAGAAAGTACTCAGGGTTCGGTGTGACTTAGATTCTGCTTGTAGTCGCGTCGGCGTCGATCTTTCGACCCCCTCTCCTGCTGTTCTTAGAGCCATCACAATGAAGAAACGCTCACTTAACTGCCAAAACCGATTCTCACAATTGCGCCCCCTACATGGCGCGCCAAAGATGTCGGTGGGAAACGACACCTATGGAATCACAAGAATCCCTACTGCGGTTGCGGGGCGCGGGGTTGAGAGAAGAGCGGGTCTAACAGAGAAGCACACGGTTCATTTATCCAGGTTCAGGCCGCGAGGATGCGTAAAACCCTACTCCTGCTTTGGTGGTTGTATTATGTGTTCTTGAGCTAGCTACGGAGTGTAACGAGCTCCAAAAAGCCAAATCCTTCTCCTGGTCGCCTCGGACCTCCTTTTATAGGAAAAAAGGGGCTACCACAGTGGCACACAGGAGGTGGAAAGGTCTACAATGGCACGAGGTTATCCCTCATATTACAGGACAAGGTGCATTTAATGCATCGCTTAGGTGTCCTCTTACTTTATCGGGGACGGGGGCGAGGCCCGTCCCGTCCGTCGCTGCTCCTCCAGGCTTCGACACGCGCCCTGGCCAGCGGTGCATGCGGTGCCATGTAGGCAGGCAGGCAGCTGAGGTGGCGCGATGGTGGAGCCTCCACGAAGGGCTGCATGTAGCCACGCAGGTGCCTGCCCAGCTGGTTGGGTCGGCAGCTGCATGCGAACGGCGGTGGAGACTTGGCTGGTGCGGGCCTGATGGTGGCCCTGCTGGCGCGCTTGGCGAGGGCCTCGTCGGGTGGCCTGACAAGGGTCTTGCCGTGGCGCGCAGGCGACCCCGACAAAGATCTTGCCGGGGGTCTTGTGGGTTCCTTCGGCGAGGATGGCTGCCTTCCCATCCTCACTTGATCTTGACTATTCTTTGTCTTCACAAAGATCTGCATGCCACCACAGAGGTGCCTCCCGAGCCCTGTCCCAATGCATGTGTTGAGTGTTGGTGGGATCAAGGGTGGCTCGCTCAGCTGGCGTGGGCGAGCTGCCCCGGCAAGGGTCTTGTCGGGGCCGCTGGGGCCGCCCCGGCAAGGATCCTTGCCGGGGAAACCTGCTCACCATGTCGATCCTTGTGGCCTTGGTCCTTGTCGTTGCTTTGCTTCGTCTTGACGGTCTTACCTCGGCTCACCTCCTCCGCTCTGCTTGGTGTGGCCGTGGGCGTGGCTCTGACTGCCCATGCACATGTAAAGGGGTACAAAAATGTGCCCCTAGTTTTGTACACCGACACGGGATGATGTATTGCGGAACGAGTAAAGAGACTTGCCGGCAACGAGATTCAACTAGGTATGTGAAGGAAATATGCCCTAGAGGCAATAATAAAGTTTTTATTTATTTCCTTATTTCATGATAAATGTTTATTATTCATGCTAGAATTGTATTAACCGGAAACATGATACATGTGTGAATACATAGACAAACAGAGTGTCACTAGTATGCCTCTACTTGACTAGCTCGTTGATCAAAGATGGTTATGTTTCCTAGCCATAGACACGAGTTGTCATTTGATTAATGGGATCACATCATTAGGAGAGTGATGTGATTGACTTGACCCATTCCGTTAGCTTAGCACTCGATCGTTTAGTATGTTGCTATTGCTTTCTTCATGACTTATACATGTTCCTATGACTATGAGATTATGCAACTCCCGTTTACCGGTGGAACACTTTGTGTGCTACCAAACGTCACAATGTAACTGGGTGATTATAAAGGTGCTCTACAGGTGTCTCCGAAGGTACTTGTTGGGTTGGCATATTTCGAGATTAGGATTTGTCACTTCGATTGTCGGAGAGGTATCTCTGGGCACCCTAGAGACACAACAATTGATCGTTTGATCTTTTAGCCGTGTGCGGTGCCCCCTCCACCATAGTCCTCCTCGATAATAATGTAGCGGTGCTTAGGCGAAGCCCTGCGTCGGTAGAACATCATCATCGTCACCACGCCGTCGTGCTGACGAAAATCTCCCTCAACACTCTGCTTGATCGGAGTTTGAGGAACGTCATCGGGCTGAACGTGTGCTGAACTCGGAGGTGCCATGCGTTCGGTACTTGATCGGTCGGATTGTGAAGACGTATAACTACATCAACCGTGTTGTGCTAACGCATCCGCTTTTGGTCTACGAGGGTACATGGACAACACTCTCCCCTCTCGTTGCTATGCATCACCATGATCTTGCGTGTGCGTAGGAATTTTTTGAAATTACTACGTTCCCCAACAGTGGTATCAGAGCCATGTTTTATGCGTAGATGTCATATGCACGAGTAGAACACAAGTGAGTTGTGGGCGATATAAGTCATACTGCTTACCAGCATGTCATACTTTGGTTCAGCGGTATTGTTGGATGAAGCGGCCCGGACCGACATTACGCGTGCAGACGCTTCACGCGACCTGGTTCTACCGACGTGCTTTGCACACAGGTGGCTGGCGGGTGTCAGTTTCTCCAACTTTAGTTGAACTGAGTGTGGCTATCTCCGGTCCTTACGAAGGTTAAAACAGCACCAACTTGACAAACTATCTTTGTGGTTTTGATGCGTAGGTAGGAACGGTTCTTGCTAAGCCCGTAGCAGCCACGTAAAATTTTCAACAACAAAGTAGAGGACGTCTAACTTGTTTTTGCATGGCATGTTGTGATGTGATATGGTCAAGACGTGATGCTATATAATATTTTATGAGATGCTCATGTTTTGTAACCGAGTTATCGGCAACTGGCAGGAGCCATATGGTTGTCGCTTTATTGTATGCAATGCAATCGCCTGTAATTCTTTACTTTATCACTAAACGGTAGCGATAGTCGTAGAAGCATAAGATTGGCGAGATGACAACGATGCTACGATGGAGATCAAGGTGTCGCGCCGGTGACGATGGTGATCATGACGGTGCTTCGGAGATGGAGATGACAAGCACAAGATGATGATGACCATATCATATCACTTATATTGATTGCATGTGATGTTTATCTTTTATGCATCTTATCTTGCTTTGATTGACGGTAGCATTATAAGATGATCCCTCACTAAATTATCAAAGTATAAGTGTTCTCCACAGTATGCACCGTTGCGAAAGTTTTTCATCTTTGAGACACCACGTGATGATCGGGTGTGATAGGCTCTACGTTCAAATACAACGGGTGCAAAACAGTTGCACACGTGGAATACTCAGGTTAAACTTGACGAGCCTAGCATATAACAGATATGGCCTTGGAGCACGGAGACTGAAAGGTCGAGCATGAATCATATAGTAGATATTGTTGGGGATTGTAGCAGAAATTTAAAATTTTCTACGCATCACCAAGATCAATCTATGTAGTCATCTAGCAACGAGAGAGAGAGAGAGGAGTGCATCTACATACCCTTGTAGATCGCGAGCGGAAGCGTTCAAAAGAACGGGGTTGATGGAGTTGTACTCGTCGTGATCCAAATCACCGATGATCCTAGCGCCAAACAGACGACACCTCCGCGTTCAACACACATACAGAGCGGAGACGTCTCCTCCTTCTTGATCCAGCAAGGGGGGAGGAGAAGTTGATGGAGATCCAAAGACGACAGGCGTGGTGGTGGAAGCGAGATTCCAGCAGGGCTTCGCCAAGCGCTCTTTGGAGGAGGAAGAGGTGCCACGGGAGGGAGAGGGAGGCGCCAGGCTTAGGGTGCAGCTGCCTCCCTCCCTCCACTATATATAGGGGCTAGGCGCATTCCCCTTGGAGATCCCATCTAGGGGGGGGCGGCCCCTCGGGAGGCAACGGCCCCCTTAGGGTTTCCAACCAGGGGGCGCATGCCCCCTCGGGGGGCAACGGCCCCTAGGCGCCTTGGGCCTTTGGGTGGGGCGCACCAGCCCACCAGGGGCTGGTTCCCACGCCACTTCAGCCCATGGGGCCCTCCGGGATAGGTGGCCCCACCCGATGGACCCCCGGGACCCTTCCGGTGGTCTCGGTACAATACCGGTGACCCCCGAAACTCTCCTGGTGGCCGAAACTGGACTTCCTATATATAAATGTGTACAACTATAGCGTCCGGAATCTCA
Organism: Aegilops bicornis; assembly: GCA_021605145.1. NCBI lineage: Eukaryota > Viridiplantae > Streptophyta > Magnoliopsida > Poales > Poaceae > Aegilops > Aegilops bicornis. The sequence continues at coordinate 127,988,954 of CM038672.1, read as the reverse complement.
TCCGGGACTCCGAACAACTTTTGGTTAACCGCATACTAATATCTCTACAACTCTAGCGCCACTGAACCTTAAGTGTGTAGACCCTACGGGTTCGGGAGGCACGTAGACATGATCGAGACAACTCTCCGGTCAATAACCAACAGCGGGATCTGGATACCCATGTTGGCTCCCACATGCTCCACGATAATCTCATCGGATGAACCACGATGTCGAGGATTCAATCAATCCGTATACAATTCCCTTTGTCTATCGGTACGATACTTGCCCGAGATTCGATCGTCGGTACACCGATACCTTGTTCAATCTCGTTATGGCAAGTCTCTTTACTCGTTCCCGTAACACATCATCCCGTGAACAACTCCTTGATCACATTGAGCTCATTATGATGATGTCCTACCGAGTGGGCCCAGAGATACCTCTCCGTCATACGGAGTGACAAATCCCAGTCTCGATTCGTGCCAACCCAGCAGATACTTTCGGGGATACCCGTAGTGTACCTTTATAGCCACCCAGTTACGTTGTGACGTTTGGCACACCCAAAGTACCCTTAGTATCCGGGAGTTGCACAATCTCATGGTCTAAGGAAAGGATACTTGACATTAGAAAAGCTTTAGCAGACGAACTACACGATCTTGTGCTATGCTTAGGATTGGGTCTTGTCCATCACATCATTATCCTAATGATTTGATCCCGTTATCAATGACATCCTATGTCCATGGTTAGGAAACCGTAACCATCTATTGATCAACGAGCTAGTCAACTAGAGGCTCACTAGGGACACGTTGTGGTCTATGTATTCACACATGTATTACGATTTCCGGATAACACAACTATAGCATGAACAATAGACAATTATCATGAACAAGGAAATATAATAATAACCTTTTTGTTATTGCCTCTAGGGCATATTTCCAACAGTCTCCCACTTGCACTAGAGTCAATAACCTAGTTACATTGTGATGAATCGAACACCCATAGAGTTCTGGTGTTGATCATGCCTTGCACGTGGAAGAGGTTTAGTCAACGGATCTGCGACATTCAGGTCCGTATGCACTTTACATATCTCTATGACTCCATCTTGAACATTTTCACGAATGGAGTTGAAGCGACGCTTGATATGCATGGTCTTCTTGTGAAACCTGGGCTCCTTGGCAAGGGCAATAGCTCCAGTGTTGTTACAGAAGAGAGTCATCGGGCCTGACGCATTGGGAATAACTCCTAGGTCGGTAATGAATTCCTTCATCCAGATTGCTTCATGTGCTGCCTCCGATGCTGCCATGTACTCCGCTTCACATGTAGATCCCGCCATGACGCTTTGATTGCAAGTGCACCAACTGACTGCCCCACCATTCAAAATATGCACGTATCCGGTTTGTGACTTGGAGTCATCCAGATCTGTGTCGAAGCTAGCATCAACGTAACCCTTTACGATGAGCTCTTCGTCACCTCCATAAACGAGAAACATATCCTTAGTCCTTTTCAGGTACTTCAGGATATTCTTGACCGCTATCCAGTGTTCCATGCCGGGATTACTTTGGTACCTTCCCACCAAACTTATGGCAAGGTTCACATCAGGTCTGGTACACAGCATGGCATACATAATAGACCCTATGGCCGAGGCATAGGGGATGACACTCATCTTTTCTCTATCTTCTGTCGTGGTCGGGCATTGAGCCGTGCTCACACCTTATGTCTGAGGCAAGAACCCCTTCTTGGACTGATCCATATTGAACTTCTTCAATATCTTGTCAAGGTATGTGCTTTGTGAAAGACCAATGAGGCATCTCGATCTATCTCTATTGATCTTGATGCCTAATATGTAAGCAGCTTCTCCAAGGTCCTTCATTAAAAAACACTTATTCAAGTAGGCCTTTATGCTTTCCAAGAATTCTATATCATTTCCCATCAATAGTATGTCATCCACATATAATATGAGAAATGCTCCCACTCACTTTCTTGTAAACACAGGCTTCTCCATAAGTCTGCGTAAACCCAAACGCTTTGATCATCTCATCAAAGTGAATGTTCCAACTCCGAGATGCTTGCACCAGCCGATAGATTGAGCGTTGGAGCTTGCATACCTTGTCAGCATTCTTAGGATCGACAAAACCTTCTGGCTGCATCATATACAATTCTTCCTTAAGGAAACCATTAAGGAATGTTGTTTTGACGTCCATTTTCCATATCTCATAATCATAGAATGCGGCAATTGCTAACATGATTTGGACGGACTTCAGCTTCGCTACGGGTGAGAAAGTCTCATCGTAGTCAACCCCTTGAACTTGTCGATAACCCTTAGCGACAAGCCGAGCCTTATAGATGGTCACATTACCATCCGCGTCTGTCTTCTTCTTAAAGATCCATTTACTTTCTATGGCTCGCCGATCATCGGGCAAGTCAGTCAAAGTCCATACTTCATTTTCATACATGGATCCTATCTTGGATTTCATGGCTTTAAGCCATTTTTCGGCATCCGGGCCCTCCATCGCCTCTTCATAGTTCGAAGGTTCACCATTGTCTAACAACATGATTTCCAGGACAGGGTTACCGTACCACTCTGGTGCGGAACGTGTCCTTGTGGACCTCGAAAGTTCAGTAGTAACTTGATCCGAAGTTCCTTGATCATCATCATTAACTTCCTCTCTAGTCGGTGCAGGCACCACAGAAACATTTTCTTGAGCTGCGCTACTCTCTGGTTCAAGAGGCAATACTTCATCAAGTTCTACTTTCCTCCCACTTACCTCTTTCGAGAGAAACTCTTTCTCTAGAAATGATCCATTCTTGGCAACAAAGATCTTGCCTTCGGATCTGAGGTAGAATGTATACCCAATAGTTTCCTTAAGGTATCCTATGAAGACACATTTTTCCGATTTGGGTTCGAGCTTTTCAGGTTGAAGTTTCTTGACATAAGCATCGCATCCCCAAACTTTCAGAAACGACAACTTAGGTTTCTTCCCAAACCACAATTCATACGGTGTCATCTCAACGGATTTCGACAGAGCCCTATTTAAAGTGAATGCGTCAGTATCTATAGCATAACCCCAAAATGATAGCGGTAGATCGGTAAGAGACATCATAGATCGCACCATATCCAATAGAGTGCGATTACAATGTTTGGACACACCATTCCGCTGAGGTGTTCCAGGCGGCGTGAGTTGTGAAACAATTCCACATTTCCTTAAGTGCATGCCAAATTCGTGACTCAAATATTCTCCCCCCTGATCTGATCGTAAGAACTTGATTTTCCTGTCACGTTGATTCTCAACCTCACTCTGAAATTCCTTGAACTTTTTAAAAGTCTCATACTTGTGTTTCATTAAGTAGACATACCCATATCTACTTAAGTCATCAGTGAGGGTGAGAACATAACGATAACCACCGCGAGCCTCAACGCTCATTGGACTGCACACATCAGTATGTATGATTTCTAATAAGTTGGTTGCTCGCTCCATTGTTCCGGAGAACGGAGTCTTGGTCATTTTGCCCATGAGGCATGGTTCGCAAGTGTCAAATGATTCATAATCAAGAGACTCCAAAAGTCCATCTGCATGGAGTTTCTTCATGCGTTTGACACCAATGTGACCAAGGCGGCAGTGCCACAAGTATGTTGGACTATCATTATCAACCTTACATCTTTTGGCATTCACACTATGAATATGTGTAACATCACGTTCCAGATTCAATAAGAATAAACCATTGACCAGCGGGGCTTGACCATAAAACATGTCTCTCATATAAATAGAACAACCATTATTCTTAGATTTAAATGAGTAGCCATCTCGCATTAAACGAGATCCAGATACAATGTTCATGCTCAAAGCTGGTACTAAATAACAATTATTGAGGTTTAAAACTAATCCCGTAGGTAAATGTCGAGGTAGCGTGCCGACGGCGATCACATCGAGTTTGGAACCATTCCCGACGCGCATCATCACCTTGTCCTTCGCCAGTCTCCGCTTATTCCGCAGCTCCTATTTTGAGTTACAAATATGAGCAATCGCACCGGTATCAAATACCCAGGAGCTACTACGAGCGCTGGTTAGGTACACTGTCACGCCCAATGTGCGACCCTATCCAAAAGGAACTCGACGGTCCCACCAAGGATAGACCCGCATATTGAAACGCTTTTGCAAGGTGGATATCATTACATCAACATTACATAATAGATGGGGATACATACATAACATACAATGTCACACGAATACATCAACATCATATACAAGATCAACATCCGACTACGGATGAAACATAAACAGAAACTCAAACGACATCCACCCTGCTAGCCCAGGCTGCCGACCTGGAACCTATCCCCTGATCGAAGAAGAAGCAGAAGAAGAACTCCAAACAAGCAAACATCGCTCTCACGTCATGATCATCGCAAACCTGTACCTGCAACTGGTGGTGTAGTAATCTGTGAGCCATGAGGACTCAGCAATCCCATTACCATGGGTATCATGACTAGCAAAGCTTAATGGGAAAGGAAGGGGCAAAGTGGTGAGGTTGCAGCAGCGACTAAGCATATATGGGGGCTAAAATACGCAAATGAGAGCGAGAAGAGAAACAAAGGAACGGTCGTCAACTAGTAATGATCAAGAAGTGATCCTGAACTCCTACTTACGTTAGACATAACCCAGAAACCGTGTTTTCCTCTTGATCAACCCCGAAAAGAGACACTCACGGTTACGCACACGGTTGGTGTATTTTAGACGAGTTTGCTTCAAGTTTACTACAACCGGATATTAACAAATTCCCATCTGCCACATAACCGCGGGCACGGCTTTCGAAATTTTATACCCTGCAGGGGTGTCCCAACTTAGCCCATGATAAGCTCTCGCGATCAACGAAGGATATTCCTTCTCCCTGGGAAGACCCGATCAGTCTCGGAATCCCGGCTACAAGACATTTCGACAGCAATAAAACAAGACCAGCAAAGCCACCCGATGCGCCGACAATCCCGATAGGAGCTGCACATATCTCGTTCTCAGGGCAACACCGGATAAGTCAGCCTACGAGTAAAACCAGCCCTCGAGTTGCCCCGTGGTGGCCCTTGATCTGCTTCGGTTTGGACCAACACTCGAAGGAGCACCGGCCGGGGGCTAAAATAAAGATGACCCTTGGGCTCGGAAACCCAAGGGAAAAAGGGTATAGGTGAGGCAAATGGTAAAACCAATGTTGGGCCTTCTTTGGAGGAGTCTTATTCAAAGCGAAGCTGTCAAGGGGGTCCCATAAATCACCCGACCGCGTTAGGGACGCAAAATCTGGGAACATAATACCGATATGACGGAAACTAGGGCGGCAAGAGTGGAACAAAACACGGGCATAGGGCCGAGCCTTCCACCCTTTACCAAGTATATAGATGCATTAATTGAATAAGATATATTGTGATATCCCAACAAGTAAACATGTTCCAACAAGGAACAACATCTCCATGTTCCAACAAGGAACAAACTTCATCTTCACCTGCAACTAACAACGCTATAAGAGGGGCTGAGCAAAGAGGTAACATAGCCAAACAACGGTTTGCTAGGAAGGGTGCAAAAGGTTAGAGGTCGACATGGCAATTTGGGATGGCTTGATAAGCAGGTAATAGGTAGCGCAGCATAGCGATAGAACGAAGCAACTAGCATAGCAATGATAGTAGTGAGATCCAAGGTGACGGTCATCTTGCACGAAATCCCGCTAGGAAGAAGAACGAGTCCATGAAGAAGATGAAGCCACGAAGACGAACCAAGCGTGAGCGAACGAATCCTCACGATCGCATAGCGAAACGGAACTATCGAGAAGAAGCACACAACATGGTAAACACACCACACATAGACAAGACATGATGCACAACCAAGCATGATGCATGACAAAGCTACATGAAGCTACTCATGGCAAGAGATGATGCAAACAAGAGCAACACATCAAGGCAAGTTTAAATGAAGTAGGAAACAACATATAACAATTCCTAAGTCCTCATATGCAAATTTCGAAATTGGTCCAGATCTGAATAAACCTTATGTTCAAGTTGTTAAACAGCAAGTTAAGATGCACCACGATGATCTACACGAAATTCTAGTCAAGTTACATATAAAGTTCATTAGATTCGGAGCTACGGCCTAGAAGATATGAGCAAAACAAGTTAAACATGGTATTGATGCAAAATGCATACAAACATCATGAAAACACCTCAAAACAAGGATGCAACATGATAATATGAAACTACATGCAAAGACAAGCAAGTTTCATATAGAGCACACTCAAAACGAAGCAACGGTGCAACACACACCCTATACAAGTTATAGCAACAATCTGTCCAAAACAACAACTAGGCATATTGCAAGCACCAAAACACTATGCTACAGCATCTCAACGTAATAACAAAAGGCATGGGCATGATGTACAGGTAAGCATAACAAAACATGAACACTGAGCTATCTCCAGAAATCACTAGAACATGCTCAAACACACATGGCAAGATTGCAAATAATAACAGTTTCAGACTTATCAGGAAATAACATCAGGTTGCAATGTTTAGAGCTATCAAACAACATGCTACAGGAACTTATCATGGCAAACAAAGGCATGGCATGAATCTACTAAATGCATAGAAAAAAAGTCCCTTACTGACCATGAGCCAAAAAGGGCACAGAAAATATGATGGCACCCATGTAAACATAGCAAGTTATATGACAGATTCATACATGGCAGGAACAACAATAAGTAGGCATGTTGGTGAGCTTGAAGCACTCACCACGGAGCAATACATGGCATGGCAAGGCAACCAGCAGTAAGAAGACATGGCACATAAGTTATACATGGCAATAACAACATCATAGCATACACAGATCAACTACAACAACCTTAGCAAAATTGAATAACATGTAAACAACCTGCCAGGAAACATTTTATAGCAAAAGTAGAGCTCTATTGACTCAAGCTATGGCACTTCATAATTTCAAACAAGGGCATAGATGGATAGAGAATAACCATATGTTCAAAACATCCTTACTGAAGTATCTCAAAATAAGCATGGATCTCTCGGTAGCATCAAGTTTACATGGCATAAAAATATCAGCAAAACAGGGGCTGAAATCAGCAACATCATGAAGCCTAGTTTGCATGCTTGTGCTAGTCACCACAGAGATCACAAAAATACATGGCATACACCCATGTAAAGATGGCATGGCATATTACAAAACACATGTAGGACTCAAGTTCATAGGGTGCACACATCAATCATGGCAAAAATGACAAAAGTGCATGTTCTGATAAGAATCTGAAACTAACATCATAGTCCTCTTCTAACAGCATTTCGGGCATCAATTTGAGCTCAAATGAAAATGATGCAATGAGATGAAATGATGTACTCGCCGAGACGAACAATTTGACATATTACACGCACTAAACGGAACTACGGATGCAGAGATACAACAGTTCAAACATGGCATGATTATGACAAAATAACAGGGACTTAGGCATTTCGGGGCAACCTCCAGATCTGCACGGTTTTCGAGGTTCGCCGGAGTTTCACCGGAGTTGCGGAGATGACGCCGGGGAGGGCCGGAGATGGCGAGGGCGACCGGATCCGGGCGGCTCTGGCCCGGATCTGGCCGGAGGAGGCCGGGCAGTATGGAGGCGACGCGGCACCGCTGGTGGCGGCTGGTCCCACGTGAGGCGCTGGCCGACGGGCGGCGGAGGTTGCTGCCGAGCGAAGAGGAGGCGGGCGAAGCGGGAGGCGGAAGCCCGAGGTGGGGACTTGGCGGCGGCGGCGGAGAGCTCCGGGAGGCGGCGAGGCGCCTGTGGCGGGCGGGTGAGGCCGGCGGCACGCTGCCCGGCCGGGCCGGGCGGCGGCGGAGCGCGCCACGGGCCGAGGGCGCGGGCGGCGGTCGGGCGGATTCGCTGGGGCCGGAGCGGGCTCGGGCCGGGCGGCGGGCGCGGTGGAGCAGGGCCACGTGGCGGCGCAGGGTTGGACGCGGGGGCGGCGGCGATGACGTGGCATCCCCGGATTGGTCCGGGCGACGTGGAGGCGGCGGCGGACGCGTCCGGCGGCGGGGTGGACACGTCCGGTGGCGTGGGGGGGGGGGATTTTTAGGGTTTGATCTGCGCGAGAAAACGGAGGGAGACGCGTATTTATAGGTAGAAGGAGCTAGGAGACTCCAAATGAGGTGCGGGTTTCGCCCACACGATCGTAATCGAACGACCGAGAGTATGGAGGGGAGTTTGCTAGGTTTTGGGCCACTTTGAAGGGGTGTTGGGCTGCAAAGAGAAGGAGGCTTTTGCGGTTACCCGGTTAACCGTTGGAGTATCAAACGACCTCCAAATGGCACGAAACTTGACAGCGGTTCTCGGTGCTATACCAAGGCCGCTTGACAAACCTTGGTCCATTCCGAGAACGTTTAATACCCGCACAACGAAAAGAGGCAAAAGGGGGCGCCGGGAGACATAGGAGTGCCGGATTGAGTGCCGGATTGCAAAACGGACAACGGGGAAAATGCTCGGATGCATGAGACGAACACGTATGCAAAATGAAATGCACATGATGACATGATATGAAATGCAGATGATGACACGGCAAAGTGCAACACGCAAGCACATGACATGGAAAGGACGGCAAATAACTGGCGGACACCTGGCGCATCGAATCCGGGGCGTTACATACACATCAATAACATGTATATCACATATACCTTTGGTATTGCCGGCCTTCTTATCCGCTAAGTACTTGGGGCAGTTCCGCTTCCAGTGACCGTTTCCTTTGCAATAAAAGCACTCAGTCTCAGGATTGGGTCCATGCTTTGGCTTCTTCCTGGCAACTAGCTTACCGGGCGCGGCAACTCCCTTGCCATCCTTCTTGAAGTTCTTCTTACCCTTGACTTTGTTGAACTTAGTGGTTTTATTTACCATCAACACTCTATGTTCCTTTTTGATCTCCACCTCCGCTGATTTCAGCATTGAATATACCTCAGGAATGGTCTTTTCCATCCTCTGCATATTGAAGTTCATCACAAAGCTCTTGTAGCTAGGTGGGAGCGATGAAGGATTCTCATCAACGACCGCATCATCCGGGAGATTAACTCCCGGTGAGATAAGCGGTTACGCAACCCGGACATTTTGAGTATGTGCTCACGACGTAACTATTCTCCTCCATCTTACAAGCTGTAGAACTTGTCGGAGACTTCATATCTCGACCCGGGCATGAGCTTGGAAAACCATTTTCAGCTCTTGGAATATCTCATATGCTCCGTGCTGCTCAAAACGCTTTTGGAGCCCCGGTTCTAAGCTGTAAAACATGCCGCACTGAACCAGGGAGTAATCATGACAACGCGACTGCCAGGCGTTCATAACGTCTTGAATTGCTGGGAAAACAGGTGCTTCACCTAGCGGTGCATCAAGGACATATGCTTTCTTGGCAGCTATGAGGATAATCCTCAGGTTACGGACCCAGTCCGTGTAGTTGCTGCCATCGTCTTTCAGCTTGGTTTTCTCTAGGAACGCGTTGAAGTTGAGGGCAACATTAGCGTGGGCCATTTGATCTACAAGACATATTGCAAAGTTTTAGACTATGTTCATGATAATTAAGTTCATCTAATCAAATTATTTAATGAACTCCCCAGAGATAGACATCCTCTAGTCATCTAAGTGATACATGATCCAAGTCAACTAGGCCGTGTCCGATCATCACGTGAGACGGACTAGTCATCAACGGTGAACATCTTCATGTTGATCGTATCTTCTATACGACTCATGTTCGACCTTTCGGTCTTCCGTGTTCCGAGGCCATGTCTGTACATGCTAGGCTCGTCAAGTCAACCTAAGTGTATTGCGTGTGTAAATCTGGCTTACACCCGTTGTATGCGAACGTTAGAACCTATCACATCACGTGGTGCTTCGGAACAACGGACCTTAGCAACGGTGCACGGTTAGGGGGAACACAATTCTTGATATTTTAATGAGGGATCATCTTATTTATGCTACCGTCGTTCTAAGCAAATAAGATGTAAAAACATGATAAGCATCACATGGAATCAAATAGTGACATGATATGGCCAATATCATTTTGCTCCTTTTGATCTCCATCTTCGGGGTGCCATGATCATCATCGTCACGGGCTTGACACCATGATCTCCATCATCATGATCCTTGTCATCGTGTCTTCATGAAGTTGTCTCGTCAACTATTACTTCTACTACTATGGCTAACGGTTTAGCAATAAAGTAAAGTAATTACATGACGTTTATGTTGACACACAGGTCATAAATAAATTAAGACAACTCCTATGGCTCCTGCCGGTTGTCATACTCATCGACATGCAAGTCGTGATTCCTATTACAAGAACATAATCAATCTCATACATCACATATATCATTCATCACATCCTTTTTGGCCATATCACATCACACGACATATGCTGCAAAAACAAGTTAGACGTCCTCTAATTATTGTTGCAAATTTTTACGTTTCTTAGCAAATAGGTTTCTTAGCAAGAACGTTTCTTACCTACGCCAAAACCACTATGTGATATGCCAATTTCTATTTACCCTTCATAAGGACCCTTTTCATCGAATCCGATCCGACTAAAGTAGGAGAGATAGACACCCGCTAGCCACCTTATGCAACTAGTGCATGTCAGTCGGTGGAACCTGTCTCACGTAAGTGTACGTGTAAGGTCGGTCCGGGCTGCTTCATCCCACGATGCCGCCGGATCAAGATAAGACTAGTAACGGCAAATTGACAAAATCAACGCCCACAACAACTTGTGTTCTACTCGTGCATAGAAACTACACATAGACCTAGCTCATGGTGCCACTGTTGGGGATCGTAGCAGAAATTTAAAATTTTCTACGCATCACCAAGATCAATGTATGGAGTCATCTAGCAACGAGAGAGAGAGAGAGAGAGAGAGAGAGAGGGGAGTGCATCTACATACCCTTGTAGATCTCGAGCGGAAGCGTTCAAGAGAACGGGGTTGATGGAGTCGTACTCGTCGTGATCCAAATCACCGATGATCCTAGCACCGAACGGACGGCACCTCCGCGTTCAACACACGTACGGAGCGGAGACGTCTCCTCCTTCTTGATCCAGCAAGGGGGGAGGAGAAGTTGATGGAGATCCATGACGACGGCGTGGTGGTGGAAGCAGCGGGATTCAGCAGGGCTTCGCCAAGCGCTACTGGAGGAGGAAGAGGTGTCACGGGAGGGAGAGGGAGGCGCCAGGGCTTAGGGTGCGGCTGCCCTCCCTCCCCTCCACTATATATAGGGGCTAGGGGGGCGCATGCCCCCTTGGAGATCCCATCTAGGGGGGCGGCGGCCCCTAGGGCGGCGGCCCCTCGGGAGGCAACGGCCCCCTTAGGGTTTGCAACCAGGGGCGCATGCCCCCTCGGGGGACAACGCCCCCCTAGGCGCCTTGGGCCCTTGGGTGGGGTACACCAGCCCACCAGGGGCTGGTTCCCACGCCACTTCAGCCCATGGGGCCCTCCGGGAAAGGTGGCCCCACCTGATGGACCCCCGGGACCCTTCCGGTGGTCCCGGTACAATACCGGTGACCATCGAAACTCTCCCGGTGGCCGAAGCTGGACTTCCTATATATAAATCTTTACAAATCTAGCGTCCGGGATCTCATCCGGGACTCCGAACAACTTTCGGTTAACCGCATACTAAAATCTCTACAACTCTAGCGCCACCGAACCTTAAGTGTGTAGACCCTACGGGTTCGCGAGACATGTAGACATGACCGAGGCAACTCTCCGGTCAATAACCAACAACAGGATCTGGACACCCATGTTGGCTCCCACATGCTCCACGATAATCTCATCGGATGAACCAATATGTCGAGGATTCAATCAATCTCGTATACAATTCCCTTTGTCTATCGGTACGATACTTGCCCGAGATTTGATCGTCGGTATACCGATACCTTGTTCAATCTCGTTACGGCAAGTCTCTTTACTCGTTCCCGTAACACATCATCATGTGAACAACTCCTTGATCACATTGAGCTCATTATGATGATGTCCTACCGAGTGGGCCTAGAGATACCTCTCCGTCATACAGAGTGACAAATCCCAGTCTCGATTCGTGCCAACCCAACAGATACTTTCGGGGATACCCGTAGTGTACCTTTATAGCCACCCAGTTACGTTGTGACGTTTGGCACACCCAAAGTACCCTTACGGTATCTGGGAGTTGCACAATCTCATGGTCTAAGGAAAGGATACTTGACATTAGAAAAGCTTTAGCAGATGAACTACATGATCTTGTGCTATGCTTAGGATTGGGTCTTGTCCATCACATCATTATCTTAATGATGCGATCCCGCTATCAATGACATCCTATGTCCATGGTTAGGAAACTGATACGTCCATTTTGCATCATGCTTTTATATCGATATTTATTGCATTATGGGCTGTTATTTCACGTTATGTCACAATACTTATGGCTATTCTCTCTTATTTTACAAGGTTTACATAAGGAGGGAGAATGCCGGCAGCTGGAATTCAGAATTTGGAAAAGGAGCAAATATTAGAGACCTATTCTGCACAACTCCAAAAGTCCTGAAACTCCACGGAATATCTTAAAATAAATAAAGAAAAATCCTCGCCAAAGATGAAGTCCAGGGGGCCCACACCCTGCTCACTAGGGTGGGGGGCGCGCCCCCCTTCCTAGGGCGCGCCCCCTACCTCGTGGGCCCCCTGGTGGGTCTTCGACGTCCATCTTCTGCTATATGAAGTCTTTCTATGAGAAAAAAACCAGAAGGAACTTTTCGGGAAGAAACTCCGCCGCCACGAGGCGGAACCAATCTAGAGTCTGGCAGAGCTATTCTGCCGGGGATACTTCCCTCCGAGAGGGGGAAATCATCGCCATCATCATCACCAACGCTCCTCTCATCGGGAGAGGGCAATCTCCATCAACATCTTCACCAGCACCATCTCATCTCCAAACCCTAGTTCATCTCTTGTATCCAATCTTGTCCCAAAGTCCGGAATTGGTGCTAGTAGGTTGCTAGTAGTATTGATTACTCCTTGTAGTTGATGCTAGTTGGTTTATTTGGTGGAAGATCATATGTTCAGATCATATATGCATATTATTACCCCTCTGATTATGAACATGAATATGCTTTGTGAGTAGTTACGTTTGTTCCTGCGGACAAGGGAGAAGTCTTGCTATTAGTAGTCATGTGAATTTGGTATTCATTTGAAATTTTGATAAGATGTATGTTGTCTAGCCTCTAGTGGTGTTATGTGAACGTCGACTACATAACACTTCACCATTATTTGGGCCTAGAGGAAGGCATTGGGGAGTAATAAGTAGATGATGGGTTGCTAGAGTGATGTAAGCTTAAACCCTAGTTTATGCGTTGCTTCGTAAGGGGCTGATTTGGATCCACTTGTTTCATGCTATGGTTAGGTTTACCTTAATACTTTTGTTGTAGTTGCGGATGCATGCAATAGAGGTTAATCATAAGTGGGATGATTGTTCAAGTAAGAACAGCACCCAAGCCCCGGTCCACCCACATATCAAACTATCAAAGTACCAAACGCGAATCATATGAACGTAATGAAAACTAGCTTGACGATATTCCCATGTGTCCTCGGGAGCGCTTTTCCTATTATAAGAGTTTGTTCCGGCTTGTCCTTTGCTACAAAAAGGATTGGGCCACCTTGCTGCACTTTATTTACTTTTGTTACTTGTTGCTCGTTACAATTTATCTTGTCATCAAACTATCTGGTACCACTTATTTCAGTCCTTGCAGAGAATACCTTGCTGAAAACCGCTTATCATTTCCTTCTGCTCCTCGTTGGGTTCGACACTCTTACTTATCGAAAGGACTACGATAGATCCCCTATACTTGTGGGTCATCAAGACTCTTTTCTTCTTGCGCCGCTGCGGGAGTGTAGCGCCTTTGGTAGGTGGAATTTGGTAAGGAAAAATTTATATAGTATGCTGAAATTTACTGTCACTTGTTACTATGGAAAGTAATTCTCTGAGGGGCTTGTTCGGGGTATCTTCACCCCGTCCAGTAGAGCAAAGACTTGCTCCTCAACCTACTGAACCTATTGAAAATGAAACTCCTTTTGAATTTCCTTCGGGTATGATGGAAAGACTGCTAGCTAATCCTTTTACAGCGGATGGAACAAAGCATCCTGATGAGCACTTATTATATGTGGATGAAGTTTGCAGATTATTTAAGCTTGCAGGTGTACCCGATGATGTTGCTAAGAAGAAGGTCTTCCCTTTATCTTTGAAGGAAGACGCATTGATATGGTATAGGCTATGTGATACGAGATCGTTGGACTATAAAAGATTGAAATTGGAATTTCATCAAAAGTATTACCCTATGCATCTAGTTCATCGTGATCGCAATTATATATATAATTTTTGGCCTCGCGAAGGAGAAAGCATCGCTCAAGTTTGGGGGAGGCTTAAATCAATGTTATACTCATGCCCCAATCATGAGCTCTCGAGAGAAATAATTATGCAAAGTTTTTATGCTCGGCTTTCTGAAAACAATCGCACCATGCTCGACACTTCTTGTGCTGGCTCTTTTATGATGAAGACTATTGAATTTAGATGGAATTTATTGGATAGAATTAAACACAACTCTGAAGATTGGGACCTCGACGAAGGTATGGAGTCAGGTATGACACCTAAGTTTGATTGTGTTAAATCTTTTATGGATACTGATATTTTCCGTAAGTTTAGCACTAAATATGGACTTGACTCTGAGATAGTAGCTTCTTCCTGTGTATCTTTTGCTACTTATGTTGATCTCCCTAAGGAGAAGTGGTTTAAATATCATCCTCCCATAGAAGTAAAAGTAGCTGCACCTATTAAAGTTTAAGAAAAGACTGTCACTTATAATGATCCTATTATTCCTACTTCTTATGTTGAGAAACCACCTTTCCCTGTTAGAGTAAAGGATCATGCTAAAGCTTCAACTGTTGTTCGTAAGAGCAATATCAGAACTTATGTACCCCCTAAGCAAGTTAAAGTAGAACCTAATATTGCTATTGTTAAAGATCTCTTGTCTGATAATATTGATGGGCATGTTATTCAGTTCAATGGTGAAACTGCTAGAATTGCTAAGCCTTGTGATAAAGATAAACATAGACACATGGTAGGCGTGCACTGTTATTTACATTAAAATAGGAAATCATTGTTATCATGGCTTATGTGATATGGGTGCTAGTGCTAGTGTTATACCTTATGACTTGTATAAAGAAATCAAGCATGAAATTGCACCTGCTGAGTTAGAAGATATTCACTACAAGAAATATGTCAACTTGTGACCTTGACTATTGGTCACTGAAAGGTCATTGTTTTTCATTTATGACCTTTTTTTGACCAAAAACAGAAGGTCAAAAGCTGGCGGTCGTAAACTGAAATTAATGATCTTCTCTGTGAGAAGGTCGTGGATGTTTACGACCAAAATATGTCTACAGTTTTGTTTTGGTCACTAGCAGCCTCCCCAGGCCACGTAGGCATCCGACGTGGCAATCTGATGTGGCACAAGAATCAGCCCGGTCCAATTCGGTGTTTATATGGGCCGAGCCCATTAATTCAACCTTTCTATATATTTTTTTCATGTCAATTTTTGGTCGATTTCATGGGCCAAGCCCAACATTATAGCCTTTTTATCTTTGGGCCGTAGCCTTCGTTTCTCTTTTTTAATGCATGCCAATTGTCAAATTCTGGTAAGTGGGTCCCAAATGTGATGTTCTAGTTTGTGGGACCCTACTGTCAAGGTCATGTTCTTTCATATTTCAATATGCAAATACAGAAAACAGACACAATATTTCAAATAACAGCAGGAAGCAATCTGCTACATCATATAACATACATAAAAATGTGATCAGCATCAAGTTTACAATTAGATAACACACATACAGCCCAAGTGTATCATCCCAAGTGTATCACAGGAGCCCTACAAGTTCTGCTACATCATATAACACACAAATAGGATTAGCTCCCAGAACTAGCACACGTACAAGTTCTGCTACAAGGAGTTCGTTACTCCCAGAACTAGCTCAATGAGGTAAAACTATGCTTCATCCAACTTATTTGTCCTGAATGAAATGCCAGCATCTGCACATTGTAGAACAAAATGTTTAGGGACAAAATAAAAGTAAATCGAACAACAAAGTATAAAAAAAACCAAAGTATTAAAAACTGCAGTAATTTACTCATAGTTGGCAGGTACACAATACCATGGTTTTAATATAAAATACAGAGCAAGTGTTTGGCTACAACATAGAATGTTGTAAAATTTGTTGACTAGCCCTTAAGCAGTCGCATCTAGCTAGCCGATGTGGCAGCCAATGCAAACATGAGCTAGCCGGTTGTGTACTGTTCCTGTTATGTTAATCTAGCTAAGTAGGCTGGCTAGCCCTTGCCATTCATGTCCATATTAACCGAAGCATACATAGACGGCAGATTTTGGCATGCTAGAATTCTTCTGACAAACAAGATTGTTTGTCCAAGAAATTATTCGTTAGGAACATCTCAGGTATACAAGAAACGGGATAATGATTCATTATGCATATGAGGGTGACCTCTCTGGTGCAGTCTATTGACGGAGGGTCTAGCTTACTGATGCTACTCCACATATCAAATTTTATTTAATAGAGCAAGATGGAGTAACCCAAAAAAAATTACTCCCTCCGTTCCTTGATATAAGGTGTATAGATTTTTAAGAAAAAGTCCGAAATATAAGGTGTATTGCATTGCACCACTCACTTGGATAATTTTTTTAGGGATTTCTTTACATTTCCTTATATCGGGCAAGCTCCTCTATTTCCTCATGTCAATTAGTCAGGTGTAATCTCGCCCAAAACTTGTGAAATTTTTCCTCCACGTGCATTCTTTAATTTCCGTGCCAAAAACTATACACCCTATATCTAGGAACGGAGGGAGTAACAAGGAAAGCAAATGTACTGCAAATGGCAGTTCACTAGAGATTTTCAAGTTAAAAATACTCCCAGGGGTAACCAACAATGACACGGACGGAGTAAAGGATGGATGTTGTAAATTAATCAAGTAATTCTTTTTTGTTCTCATATTTTTCACCCTCTCGACACTGCCTAGAGCACTTACAAGATGACAAAGTTAATTTTGCATAATACATATGGATTTTTATCTTCTTCAGTAAGGGGGGCACATTTACAGCTAATTAAGCACGATGAAAGGGACCATCCAATTAAATTACATTCTTATCTTCTTCAGTAAGGATAGGCAGAACATCCCAACATATCTCAAGTTGATGAATTATTCTAGCAATAACCAACTTAGAAACATCCCTCGTTGTTCCATTTAATCTTAATACAAGATAGTAGAAGGATCACTCTTGGTGAATCAAATCAAAACAAATCGAGCAATAGATACAGGAGGCACATCAGGCCTGGCCATTTTCATTTCAGTAATTTAGAAAGAGGGGCGATGAGGAACAGAACCTTGAGGCCCTATTATGGGGTTGTGTCGATGAAGGTTTGCCCTTTAGGCGGCAAATGCAGCTCCACCAGATGCAAAGAAGAAAGACTCTCCAATCGCACAATGGGCGGCAAAGACCAATGTTCACCTCTGTGACATTTCAGATCATCATTACAGAATTTTATTTATTTATTTAAGACACAAGCAGCAAAGATCGTGTCTACCTTCGCATATATTTCAATAGCCTACTGCTATTGTCATGTATGTTAAATATGCAAGAGGTAAAAAACGACAGTTATGTAGATCCAATGCAAACAGACTTATAAAGAAGAATATTTGGTCTATTTATTGATTTTACCAACAGGGTAAGTTGTGTTCTCTTCAATTTACTGATTTAATCTAACAGATGAATGCGCTTACACCTTTGTTCCTAATAGAAAGAATCATAGAATGGTCTATCTGGCGTTCATTGATGGAGAGTTGTAGACATGAAATGTGATTTGACTGTACATGGGAGAAGATCATGTTTCCGTAAACACTCCAAAGAACAAAGAATCCAGGGCCTTCTTCTCCTGCTCGTTGTTTTTCTCCTGGGCTTGCTCCTTCTTCTCCTGGGCGTGCTCCTTCTTCTCCTACAACAGCAGCAACAGCAGGTTAATGACAACAGTAGTTTGACAACAGCAGCAGGTCAATAACAATAGCATGGCACGGTCAACACTAAGCAGTCTGCTTGAAATCATCCCAACAAGTGACTATAACTATAGTTGTAGGCAAGCAGAACTGTTTCTATTGAACTTCAATCATAGCTGTGACAAACTGAACTACAATATTTATTTACAAGCGTAAATAATCTAGAACCAGTAGGAGGTTCCTCCACCGGGAGGCTGATCGGTGCGGCCAGTGCAGGAGGCTGATCAGCCGACCGGCGAGGGGCTTGTGAACAACAATTACTCCAGAAGTCCAGCTTAAGTAGTCAATTTTTGGATGTATGAAATATAGATACTTGCAGATATCAATAGTTGGATGCGTACTAATGATTATCTGTGACAGAAAATTCTAAGGATGTATGACAACCCGTTTAGATGGGCTTACATATCAACATGAAAAGATTAAAAACAAAAAACAGTTACTAAATCTGACTAATACTACAAAAACAGCAAAGCATTTAGTTCTAAACTAAATCAGATTAACAGGTAAAAATAGATCTACATCCAAACGATTCTCAACAAGAATAAGATGCATCTACAGACCAGAATACATTGTCAAGTAGCCAAGCATGATCCAATCTGGAAGGGCGACTCCTCCCAGCTTCTCGCTCGAGTACTTCTTGTAGACGACCTTGACTTCTTTGTCGGTAGCGGTGGAGTGCGAGGCCACCAGGATCTTGGCCGCATCCCTGAAACCAATCATCACACAAAATCAGTCACTGCCCCTGAATGAAATCATCACAGATTCAAGCTACGAGGGATTCAGTAGCGTGTGTGCTTACATCAGTTGTGCTTCAGTGAAGCCAGTGTGGTGCTTCAGAGTGTCGGTCCACAGAGGGGTCTTCTTTGTCTCTACGTGTATTTTTTTCCCAGCAATGCTGTTATTCTCAGCAAAGTTTGCTGTGGCTATCAGATATGAAAGACAGAAAAAAACACAGAACATTACTCGTACTGAATATTGGTTGTATTCAACACAGGCAACTTACTGCACTACCACAGCAGAAAAAAAGAGCACTTAAAAGAAGATACATGAACAAGCAAAATAGTTACAAGAGTTGTTGTTCCATCAAATTGGTAGCAAAGATATTACATTTCTTACATGGCAGCCAATTAGGCAATATACAAGCTTAGCTAGCTTCATCAGCAGAAAATACTGATAATGTGGCTACTAATTGGATTTTGGAGTTCAGGGACTCCTTCCAACCACACACAGGATAAACCATGGCAATGCCGTGAATGATTTATTGATTTGTAAAACTTGACCTTATGAGCGGAAGTGAATCACAGAAGGAGAAGCCTTCGGCAACGTCACTGTAAGGGCGTTGGTTGAGCGCGTACCGTATGACGGAGTCGGAGAACATCTTCTCGGTCTGGCAGCGTTGGAGGGAGTTGAGGTCGTCGCCGCCGCAGCGGTCGATGGCAAAGCCGACAACGGCGTCGGTGGCGAGGACGCTGCGGAGGGCAGGGAGCAGTGGGTGGCGCAGAGCCAGCAGCACGTCGCGCTCGAACCAAATCCTCCGGTGTCCGTCCCCGCCGCCGCTCCCGCTGCTCTTCTTGTGCCGCGCGGCCTCCCGCGAGACCTACTTGAGTGCCATGGCGACATCGCCGGCGCCGCCCTCGCCCTCGGGCACGACGTGGAAGACGACGCCCTTGGCACCGCGGCCGAGCACGGAGACGGCCCTGAGGTCCGCCAGGCTGAGCTGCCACGGCTCCGGTGGCGGCGGCGCGAGCGCCTGCGCCATCATGGCCACCGCGAGCGCGCACGAGGACGGCGCTGCCTTGGATTGGGCGTTGTGCCCTGCGCCTGCACCTGCGCGAGTGAGAGGGAGGAAGGGTGGGGTGGGGGATTGGTTGCGGTTTGATTGGTTGCGGATCGAGGAGAGGGAGGCCGCCGGAGGGGAGAGAGGGAGGGAGGAGCAGAGCGTGGGGATCTTGCCGGAGGGGAGGGAGGGAGGAGCACAGCACGGCGATCTGGATCAAGGAGAGCGAGGGGAGCTCGACAGATCTGGAAGAGGAGAGGAGGAGAAGAGAGTGAGGGAAATAAAGGAGGCGGGGGGTGGATGCAAAATGACCACAGGCCAGAGCTAGGGTTTCGGGGATGGTGTGGAAGGGCTGAGGACCGCCGTTGGATCGACCAACATCCGACAGTGTTCAATGCATGATCCGCGTGAGAGTCCACGGACCAATCAGAATACAGTACGACGTTATGACCATCTAAATTGGTCAAAAAATTAATTTTCTATTTTCCGAGTGCCTAAATTGAGTTTTTTTGTAAATGACCTACCATATATTTATTGCAAAATGGGACCAAATCATTTCCATAATATATTAGGCCATATTTAATGTAAAATTAACAAAATGGTTGGTTGTCAAAATATTTGATCCACCTCTGGTGAAAAAGACAAACTTCCGTTGTTTCAGCAGGAAGCAGGTCAAATTTTAACTGCAGCTGCCTCATAGTTTGCTCTTTATTTTTTCCAAAAATCATTTTTAGGTACATAAGTATCTATTTAATTAGAGAAACACCCAAAAAAAAAATCCAAGATTCAACCATTAGCTAGGAACGGTCATTCCCGCCGTTTTGACTGCATTTTGAAACGGGCATAAAAAATTCAGAAAAAATAAAAAAAATGCAAAACCTTCGCATTGTGTCATTATATGTGACCAAGTTTTCAGGAAAAATAATAAACTTGTAGTACGATAATTCTTTTAAAAAAGTGTTCTCAGAAACGAGCTATCATGCGTGGAGATCAATGACATTCAAGCCAAATGATCAATCTTATGGCCACATTTATGGCATAGTTTGTTCATATGATCTCATATCGTGCACAAGGGTGCATCTTGGAATGGCAAACAATGTTGCCTAAGGAAGTTTCCATTTTCTTTGAACGAAAAATTCATTTTTCATTTTTCGAGAGCTTGAAATGAGGTTTTTTTGTGAAGGACCTACCCTATATTTGTTGCAAAATGGGACCAAATCAATTTTATAAAATATTAGGCCATATTTAATGCACAAATGACCAAACAGTTGGTTGTCAAAATATTTGATCCACCTCTGGTGAAAAAGACAAACTTCCGTCGATTCAGTAGGAAGCGGGTCAAATTTGAACTGCAGCTACCTCATAGTTTGCTCTTTATTTTTTCCAAAAATCATTTCTAGGTACATAAGTATCTATTTAATTAGAGAAACACCCAAAAAAATCCAAGATTCAACCATTAGCTAGGAACGTCATTCTCGCCGTTTTGACCGCATTTTGAAACGGGCATAAAAAATTTTAAAAATAAAAAATTGCAAAACCTTCGCATTGTGTCATTATATGTGACCAAGTTACCAGGAAAAATAATAAACTTGTAATACGATAATTCTTTTAAAAAAGTGTTCTCAGAAACGAGCTATCATGCGTGGAGATCAATGGCATTCAAGCCAAATGATCAATCTTATGGCCACATTCATGGCATAGTTTGTTCAAATGATCTCATATCGTGCACAAGGATGCATCTTGGAATGTCAAACAATGTTGCCTAAGGAAGTTCTCATTTTCTTTGAACGAAAAAAATCATTTTTCATTTTTCGAGAGCCTGAAATGTGGTTTTTTTGTGAAGGACCTACCATATATTTGTTTCAAAATGGGACCAAATCAATTTTATAAAATATTTGGCCATATTTAATGCACAAATGACCAAACGGTTCGCTGTCAAAAGATTTGATCCACCTCTCATGAAAAAGATAAATTCCCGCCAATTCAGTAGGAAGCGGGTCAAATTTGAATTGTAGCTGCCTCATAGTTTGCGCTTTATTTTTTCCAAAAATCATTTATAGGTACATAAGTATCTATTTAGTCATAGAAACACCAAAAAAATTCCAAGATTCAACCATTAGCTAGGAACGGTCATTCCCGCCGTTTTGAACGCATTTTAAAACGGGCATAAAAATTCAAAAAAATGCAAAACCTTCGCATTGTGTCATTATATGTGGCCAAGTTCCCAGGAAAAATAACAAACATGTAATACGGCAATTATTTTAAAAAAGTGTTCTCAGAAACGAGCTATCACGTGTGGAGATCGATGGCTTTCAAGCCAAATGATCAATCTTATGGCCACATTCATGGCATAGTTTGTTCAAATGATCTCATATTATGCACAAGGGTGCATATTGGAATGGTAAACAATGTTGCCTAAGAAAGTTTTCATTTTCTTTGGACGAAAAAACCATTTTCCATTTTTCGAGTGCCCAAAAGGAGGTTTTTTGTGAAGGACCTCCCAAATAATTGTTGCAAAACTGGACCAAATAAATTTTATAAAATACTAGGACATATTTAATGCACAATTGACAAAATGGTTGGGTGTAAAAAAAATTGATCCACATCTCGTGAAAAAGATAAATCCCGCCGATTCAGCAGGAAGCCGGGTCAAATTTGAACTGTAGCTCTCTCGTAGTTTGCTCTTTATTTTTTCCAAAAATCATTTATAGGTACATAAGTATCTATTTAATCAGAGAAACACCAAAAAAATTCCAAGATTCAACCACTAGCTAGGAACGGTCAAGCCCGCCGTTTTGACCGCATTTTGAAACGGGCATAAAAAATTCAAAAAAAATCAAAAAATTGGAAAACCTACGCACTGTGTCATTATATGTGACCATGTTTCCAGGAAAAATAATAAACTTGTAATACGGCAATTATTTTAAAAACGTGTTATCATAAATGAGCTATCATCTCTGAAGATTCAAGGCTTTCAAGCCAAACGATCAATCTTATGGCCATATTCTTGGCATAGTTTGTTCAAATGATCTCATATTGTGCACAAGAGTGCATCTTGGAATTCAAAACAATGTTACCTAAGGGATTTTTCATTTTCTTTGGACGAAAAATCAATTTTCCATTTTTCGAGTGCCCAAAATGAGTTTTTTTTGTGAAGGACCTACCATATATTTGTTGCAAAATTGGACCAAATAAATTTTCTAAAATACTAGGCCATATTTAATTCACAATTGACAAAATGGTTGGGTGTCAAAAGTTTTGATCCACCTCTGATGAAAAAGAAAAATTCCATGGATTCAAACAGAAGCGGGTCAAATTTGAACTGCAACTGCCTCATAGTTTACTATTTATTTTTCCAAAAATAATTTATAGTTACATAAGTACCTATTTAATCATAAATACATGGTTTGGTGGCGATACATCGAGGTTTGGGCGGTGGCCGAGGCCCCAACTCTAGAGCTGCCAGAACTCAAGCATGTTCGGGCCAAGCGTGGTCACCAGCGTGACCGTGGCGTTGCCATGTGTTCCGGGCAGCCTAGGCATGTCTAGTGGGTTGGGCACTCCACGATAGGTGTCGGGAAGAAAATTACAACATAAGATTCTCACGAGGAGACCGATCGATGCTCAAACATGAATTAGCAGCCAAGTGTTTGATTAGCGATGCGGAAATGTACATGGCTAATGGGCGTAGTTTTGGCTGAGGATGATCAGTTACTAAGTAGACCATCTTCACAAATTTTCAGCTCAAAAGGAGGAGCCTAGGTGGTACTTGCTTTGCAAACTACCACACTGGACATAACTACGAATGTTGAAGCTCGGCTCAAAATAATAAATGGATGGAGCTGGCATTTGGTGGAGGATGGTTATTTGGGCATATGAAAGCAATGTAGAAAATGGATACTATTTAGACATGCCAAAGTGGTACTTCCTTCACAAACTGTTGTTCTGAACAGAATAGAAAAATGAATATTTTTAAATTATTTTTGAACTAGGAAAGGAAGGTTTTTACATATTTGATGAAGATATGACCCAAAGAATTTATGAGATTTTTTTGGGAATTTTGGGAATGACAGAAATATAGGTTGCTTCACAACCTAGGGCAAAAACTGCCACATGGACATGGCACATAGGCAAAACTGATGAGGTGGCGCCTAGTCATAGCAACCCACCACAATTTACAAGGCTATGACCATCTATATTGGTCATAAACAACTAGAAATAAGGCAGCGGACTAGCACTGTTTGCTTTATGACGATTTCATGTAAGGAAATTACGACCTTTCTGACCAAAATGGTCGCAATGGTTTAGGGTTTGGAGCCCCCCGAACAGCTTTTGACCAATTGGTCTGAAATGGTCATAGATCTATGACCATTTCTTCCAGGGTCACTGACAGAAGGTCACTAGTTGACATATTTCTTGTAGTGATTGATGTCACAACTAAACTTGCCAATAGAGATACTATTTCAGCGATGGGAATTGTTAGGGATGTTGAAGTCTTGTGTGGGAAAACTAAATATCCTGCTGATTTTCTTGTTCTTACTTCTCCGCAAGATAGCTTTTGTCCCATTATATTTGGTAGACCCTTCTTGAACACTTATTAATGCTAAGATAGATTGCGAAAAGAATGTTGTTACTATTGGCTTGGATGATATGGTTCATGAGTTTAATTTATCTAAATTTAGTAAACAACATCGTGAGGAAGAATTGCCTAGTAAGGATGATATTATTGGTCTTGCTTCTATTGCCGCATTCTCCGTGATCCTTTAGAACACTATTTGCTAGACCATGAAAATGATATGTTCATGAATGAAAGAAGGGAAATAGATGAAGTATTCTTTAAACAGGAACCTATTCTGCAACACAATCTACCCATTGAAATTTTAGGGGATCCCCCTCCACCCAAGGGAGATCCCGTGTTTGAGCTTAAACCTTTGCCTGATGATCTTAAATATGCTTATCTGGATGAAAAGAAGATATATCCTGTTATTATTAGTGCTAACCTTTCAAAGCATGAAGAAGAAAGATTATTGAAAACTCTGAAGAAGCATCGAGCTGCTATTGGATATACTCTTGATGATCTTAAGGGCATTAGTCCCACTCTATGTCAACATAAAATAAATTTGGAAGAAGATGCCAAGCCAGTTCATGATCCTCAACGACGTCTGAATCCTAAAATGAAAGAAGTGGTAAGAAAAGAAATACTCAAGCTTCTGGAGGCAGGTATAATTTATCCCGTTGCTGATAGTCAGTGGGTAAGTCACATCCATTGTGTCCCTAAGAAGGTAGGTATTAATGTTGTTCCTAATGATAAAGATGAATTGATTCCACAAGAATTATCATAGGTTATAGGATGGTAATTGATTTCCGCAAATTAAATAAAGCTACTAAGAAAGATCATTACCCCTTACCTTTTATTGATCAAATGCTAGAAAGATTATGCAAACATACACACTATTGCTTTCTAGATGGTTATTCTGGTTTCCCTCAAATATCTGTGTCAGCTAGAGATCAATCAAAGACTACTTTTACATGCCCTTTTGGTACTTTTGCTTATAGACGTATGCCTTTTGTTTATGTAATGCACATGCTACCTTTCAAAGATGCATGATGGCTATATTCTCTGACTTTTGTGAAAAGATTTGTGAGGTTTTCATGGACGATTTTTTCGTCTATGGATCCTCTTTTGATGATTGCTTGAGCAATATTGATCGAGTTTTGCAGAGATGTGAAGAAACTAATCTTGTCTTGAATTGGGAAAAGTGCCACTTTATGGTTAATGAAGGTATTGTTTTGGGGCACAAAGTTTCTGAAAGTGGTATTGAAGTTGATAAAGCCAAAGTGGATGCTATTGAAAAGATGCCATGTCCCAAGGACATCAAAGGTATAAGAAGTTTCCTTGGTCACGCCGGATTTTACAGGAGGTTCATTAAGGACTTCTCAAAAATTTCTCGGCCTCTGACTAATTTACTGCAAAAAGATATACCATTTGTCTTTGATGATGATTGTGTAGAAGCATTTGAAATACTTAAGAAAGCATTAGTCTCTGCACCTGTTGTTCAGCCACCTGATTGGAATTTACCCTTCGAAATTATGTGTGATGCTAGTGATTATGCTGTAGGTGCTATTCTAGGGCAAAGATTTGATAAGAAATTGAATGTTATTCATTATGCTAGTAAGACTCTAGACAATGCTCAAAGAAATTATGCTACTACTGAAAAATAACTTTTAGCAGTTGTATTTGCTTGTGATAAGTTTAGACCTTATATTGTTGATTCTAAAGTAACTATTCACTCTGATCATGCTGCTATTAAATATCTTATGGAAAAGAAAGATGCTAAACCTAGACTTATTAGATGGGTTCTCCTGCTGCAAGAATTTGATTTGCATATCGTTGATAGAAAAGGAGCTGAGAACCCCGTTGCAGACAACTTGTCTAGGTTAGAGAATGTTCTTGATGACCCACTACATATTAATGATAGCTTTCCTGATGAACAATTAAATGTTATAAGCACTTCTCGTAGTGCTCCTTGGTATGCTGATTATGCTAATTACATTGTTGCTAAATTTATACCACCTAGTTTCACATACCAACAAAAGAAAAAGTTTTTCTATGATTTGCGACATTACTTTTGGGATGACCCACATCTTTATAAAGAACGAGTAGATGGTGTTATTAGACGTTGTGTACCTGAGCATGAACAGGAACAGATCCTACGCAAGTGTCACTCCGAAGCTTATGGAAGACACCACATTTGGAGATAGAACTGCACATAAGGTATTGCAATCTGGTTTTTATTGGCCTACTCTCTTCAAGGATGCCCGTAAGTTTGTCTTGTCTTGTGATGAATGTCAAAGAATTGGTAATATTATTAGACAAGAAATGCCTATGAATTATTCTCTTGTTATTGAACCGTTTGATGTCTGGGGCTTTGATTATATGGGACCTTTTCCTGCCTCTAATGGATACACACATTTTTTAGTTGCTGTTGATTACGTTACTAAGTGGGTAGAAGCTATTCCAACTAGTAGTGCTGATCATAACACTTCTATTAAAATGCTTAAAGAAGTTATTTTTCCGAGGTTTGGAGTCCCTAGATATTTAATGACCGATGGTGGTTCACACTTTATTCATGGTGCCTTAGTAAAATGCTTGCTAAATATGATGTTAATCATAGAATTGCATCTCCTTATCACCCCAGTCTAGTGGTCAAGTAGAGTTGAGCAATAGAGAGCTCAAATTAATTTTGCAAAAGGCATTAATAGGTCTAGAAAGAATTGGTCCAAAAAACTTGATGATGCATTATGGGCTTATAGAACTGCATCCAAAAATCCTATGGGCATGTCTCCATATAAAATGGTTTATGGAAAAGCATGTCACTTACCTCTCGAACTAGAACATAAGGCATATTGGGATATTAAAGAGCTCAACTATGATTTCAAACTTGCCGGTGAGAAGAGGTTATTTGATATTAGCTCACTTGATGAATGGAGAACCCAAGCTTATGAAAATGCCAAGTTGTTTAAAGAAAAAGTTAAAAGATGGCATGACAAAAGCATACAAAAGCGTGAGCTTAATGTAGGTGATTATGTATTGCTATACAACTCTCATTTAAGATTTTTTGCAGGAAAAATTCTCTCTAAATGGGAAGGCCCCTACGTTATCGAGGAGGTCTATCGTTCCGGTGCCATAAAAATCAACAACTTCGAAGGCACAAATCCGAAGGTGGTAAACGGTCAAAGAATCAAACATTATATCTCAAGTAATCCCATAAATGTTGAAACCAATATTATTGAAATCGTAACCACGGAGGAATACATAAGGGACACTTTCCTAACGTTTAGGACTCGAAAAGGAATAGGTATGTGGTAATGCGGTAAGTAAACCGACTCCAAAACAATTTTTAAGGCAATATTTCTCCGTTTTGGAATATTTAGAAAAATAGAAAAATAAGTAGCACCGGGAAGGACACGAGGGCCCCACGAGGGTGGTGGGCGCCCTACCCCTCCGGGCACGCCCCCTACCTCGTGAGCACCTCGTGTGCCTTCCGGACTCCGTTTTCTTGCACGTTACGTATTTTGGTTGGTAAAAATTCATTATATAACCTCCCGAAGGTTTTGACTCCCGTATCACGCAAATCTCCTCTGTTCTTGTTTCGAGCTGTTTTCTGTCACGGTTTTCCAGGCTAGGCATCATGTCGTCTCCCTCCTCCAACAATGGTGACAATGATGCTTGGCTAATGAAGATAGATCTGAAGAGGGAAGAACCCACGAGGGTCAACAAGGATGAAAGGATCAAGAAGGCCACGGAGGATCAAGCTCCGGCAGCAAAAGACATCATTCAACTTGATCATAACCTTCTTACCTCAACTGAGATCGAAGCTTTCAAGATGATTGAGTTAGCTCGTATACAAAACAAGTATCTCACACAAGAAAATATTTTGTTGAAGGAGCATATTGTCGCACTCAAGGGCATTATTCGCAAGCTGGAGGACCTCTTACGCTCGATGTGCGATTATCCGTCACCTCCACCTTCTTGAACAACAAAGAAGGAGATATAATCACATGGGTATGGGCACTCCCCTTGGCAACTGCCAAGCTTGGGGGAGGTGCCCCGGTATCATATCACAATCACAACTCCTATCTTTACCTTTTTCTTAGTTCGATCCTATTAGTAGTATCTTGATCTAGTAGAATAAAGTTTATGGCATGATCTAGTTTTGAGTTTTGCTTTATGATCTCTATTTGTAATCGAGTCCGTGAGTTATATATAATAAAGATTAGCATTGAGTCAAGGGCTTGATTATTTTGCCATGATCTTGGGTGAATAAAAGAAAAGAGAAAATGAATAAAAGAAACAAAGAGTTCATATTGATCTTATTGAGACTAATGACTTCACATAGAAAGAGTATGATGATTAAAAGTTGTTGGGAGTTGGCAGACATAGCTTTGGTCATCGTTGAAATTAATAGGAAGTAATAAGGAGAGAGAGGTTTCACATATAGATATATTATCATTGACATCTTTTATGATTGGGAGCACTCATTAAAATATGACATGCTAAAGAGTTTATGTTGGACAAGGAAGACAACGTAATGAGTTATGTCTTTCTTATATCTGAGAAAAAGTATGTTGTCATGGATCCTCTAACTTGTTGAGCTTGCCTTTCCCCCTCATGCTAGCCAAATTCTCAGCACCAAGTAGAAATACTACTTGTGCTTCCAAATACCCTTAAACCAATTTTGCCATGAGAGTCCACCATATCTACCTATGGATTGAGTAAGATTCTTCAAGTAAGTTGTCATCGGTGCAAAGCAATAAAAATTGCTCTAAATATGTATGATTGATTGGTGTGGGAGAAATAAGCTTTATACGATCTTGTGATGTGGAAGTAATAAAAGCGACGGACTGCATAATAAAGGTTCATATCACAAGGGGCAATATAAAGTGACATTCTTTCGCATTGAGATTTTGTGCATCCAACCATAAAAGCGCATGGCAACCTCTGCTTCCCTCTGTGAAGGGCCTATCCTTTATTATTATCTTCTACCTTATGCAAGAGTCACGGTGATCTTCACCTTTCCTTTTTCATTTTATCCTTTGGCAAGCTCATCATGTTGGAAAGAACATGATTTATATATCTAATTGGATGTAGGGGAGCATGAACCATTATTGTTGACATTACCCTTGAGGTAAAAGGTTGTGGGGCAAAACTATAAGCCCCTATCTTTCTCTGTGTCCGATTAAAACTCTGTAACCACAAGTATTGCGTGAGTGTTAGCAATTATGAAGGACTAGATGATAGTTGAGTATGTGGACTTGCTTTTAAGCTCTTACATAGACTCTTTTTGATGTTATGATAAATTGCAATTGCTTCAATGACTGAGGTTATAGTTTGTTGAAGCCCAATAAGGTTTATGATTCATACTTTTGCATTGTGAAAAGATCATCGCTTGAACATAAGTAATCATATGACAAAATCTATATATGTTGTTGTTATGAGAATAATCATGATGCCTTCATGTCCGTATTTTATTTTTATCGACGCCTCTACCTCTAAACATGAGGACATATTTATTGTTATCGGCTTTTCGCTTGAGGACAAGCGAGGTCTAAGCTTGGGGAGTTGATACGTCCATTTTGCATCATGCTTTTATATCGATATTTATTACATTATGGGATGTTATTTCACGTTATGTCACAATACTTATGGCCATTCTCTCTTATTTTACAAGGTTTACATAAGGAGGGAGAATGCCGTAATTGAATTCGGGCTGGAAAAGGAGCAAATATTAGAGACCTATTCTGTGCAACTCCAAAAGTCCTGAAACTCCACGGAATATCTTAAAAGAAAAAAAGAAAAATCCTCGCCAAAGATGAAGTCCAGGGGGCCCACACCCTGCTCACGAGGGTGGGGGGCGCGCCCCCCTTCCTAGGGCGCGCCCCTACCTCGTGGGCCCCCTGGTGGGTCTCCGACGTCCATCTTCTGCTATATGAAGTCTTTCTATGAGAAAAAAAATCAGAAGGAACTTTTCGGGACGAAACTCCGCCGCCACGAGGCGGAACCAATCTAGAGCTCCGGTAGAGCTGTTCTGCCGGGGATACTTCCCTCCGAGTGGGGGAAATCATCGACATCATCATCACCAACGCTCCTCTCATCGGGAGAGGGCAATCTCCATCAACATCTTCACTAGCACCATCTCATCTCCAAACCCTAGTTCATCTCTTGTATCCAATTCTTGTCCCAAAGTGCGGGATTGGTGCTAGTAGGTTGCTAGTAGTATTGATTACTCCTTGTAGTTGATGCTAGTTGGTTTATTTGGTGGAAGATCATATGTTCAGATCCTATATGCATATTATTACCCCTCTGATTATGAACATGAATATGCTTTGTGAGTAGTTACGTTTGTTCACGAGGACAAGGGAGAAGTCTTGCTATTAGTAGTCATGTGAATTTGGTATTCGTTTGATATTTTGATAAGATGTATGTTGTCTAGCCTCTAGTGGTGTTATGTGAACGTCGACTACATAACACTTCACCATTATTTGGGCCTAGAGGAAGGCATTGGGGAGTAATAAGTAGATGATGGGTTGCTAGAGTGACAGAAGCTTAAACCCTAGTTTATGCATTGCTTCGTAAGGGGTTAATTTGGAACCACTTGTTTCATGCTATGGTTAGGTTTACCTTAATACTTTTGTTGTAGTTGCGGATGCTTGCAATAGAGGTTAATCATAAGTTGGATGCTTGTTCAAGTAAGAACAGCACCCAAGCACCGTCCACCCACATATCAAATTATCAAAGTACCGAACGCGAATCATATGAACGTGATGAAAACTAGCTTGACGATATTCCCATGTGTCCTCGGAGCACTTTTCCTATTATAAGAGTTTGTTCCGGCTTGTCCTTTGCTACAAAAAGGATTGGGCCACCTTGCTGCACCTTATTTACTTTTGTTACTTATTGCTTGTTACAATTTATCTTGTCACCAAACTATTTGTTACACTTATTTCAGTACTTGCAGAGAATACCTTGCTGAAAACCGCTTATCATTTCCTTCTGCTCCTCGTTGGGTTCGACACTCTTACTTATCGAAAGGACTACGATAGATCCCCTATACTTGTGGGTCATCAGAAACCGTAACCATCTATTGATCAACGAGCTAGTCAACTAGAGGCTCACTAGGGACATGTTGTGGTCTATGTATTCACACATGTATTACGATTTCCGGATAACAATATTATAGCATGAACAATAGACAATTATCATGAACAAGGAAATATAATAATAACCTTTTTATTATTGCCTCTAGGGCATATTTCCAACAGATATGATCAACATAGTGATGTTCACCGTTGAAACTACTCCATCTCACGTGATGATCGGACATGGTTTAGTTGATATGGATCACGTGATCACTTAGAGGATTAGAGGGATGTCTATCTAAGTGGGAGTTCTTAAGTAATATGATTAATTGAACTTTAATTTATCATGAACTTAGTCCTGGTAGTATTAGCATATCTATGTTGTAGATCAATAGCTCGCGTTTAGCTCCCTGTTTTATTTTTGATATGTTCCTAAAGAAAACAAAGTTGAAAGATGTTAGTAGCAATGATGCAGATTGGATCCGTGATCTGAGGTTTATCCTCATTGCTGCATAGAATAATTATGTACTTGATGCACCGCTAGGTGACAGACCAATTGCAGGAGCAGATGCAAGCGTTATGAATGTTTTGACAAAAGCTCGGTATGATGACTACTTGATAGTTTAGTGCGCCATGCTTTAAGGCTTAGAATCGGGGCTTCAAAGACGTTTTTTGAAACGCCACGGAACATATAAGATGTTCCAAGAGTTGAAATTTGTATTTCATACTCATGCCCGTGTCGAGAGGTATGAGACCTCGGCGATTACTTTGCCTACAAGATGGAGGAGAATTGCTCACTAGTGAGCATGTGCTCGTAATGTCTGAGTACTACAATCACTTGAATCAAGTGGGAGTTAATCTTCCAGATAAAATAGTGATTGACAGAGTTCTCTAGTCACTATCACCAAGTTACTAGAACTTCGTGATGAACTATAATATGCAAGGGATAAACGGAGAAGATTCCCAAGCTCTTCGTGATGCTGAAATCAACGAAGGTAGAAATCAAGAAAAGCATCAAGTGTTGATGGTTGACAAGACCACTAGTTTCAAGAAAAGGGCAAAGGGAAGAAGGGGAACTTCAAGAAGAACGGCAAGCAAGTTGCTACTCAAGTGAAGAAGCCCAAGTCTGTACCTAAGCCTGAGACTAAGTGCTTCTACTGCAAAGGGACTCGTCATTGGAAGCGTAACTGCCCCAAGTATTTGGCGGATAAGAAGGATGGCAAAGTGAACAAAGGTATATTTGATATACATATTATTGATGTGTATTTTACTAGTGTTCGTAGCAACCCCTCGGTATTTGATACTGGTTCAGTTGCTAAGAGTAGTAACTTGAGACGGGAATTGCAGAATGAACAGAGACTAGTTAAGAGTAAAGTGACGATGTGTGTTGGAAGTGGTTCCAAGATTGATATGATCATCATCGCACGCTCCCTACACTTTCGGGATTAGTGTTGAACCTAAATAAGTGTTATTTGGTGTTTGCGTTGAGCATGAATATGATTTGATCATGTTTATTGCAATACGGTTACTCATTTAAGTTAGAGAATAATTGTTGTTCTATTTACATGAATAAAACCTTCTATGGTCATACACTCAATCAAAATGGTTTGTTGGATCTCGATCGTAGTGATACACATATTCATAATATTGAAGCCGAAAGATGCAAAGTTAATAATCATAGTGCAACTTATTTGTGGCACTGCCGTTTAGGTCATATTGGTGTAAAGCGCATGAAGAAACTCCATGCTGATGGGCTTTTGGAATCACAGGATTATGAATCACTTGATGCTTGCGAACCATGCCTCATGGGCAAGATGACTAAAAATCCATTCTCCGGAACAATATAATACATACTGATGTATGCGGTCCGATGAGTGTTGAGGCTCGCGGCGGGTATCGTTATTTTCTCACCTTCACAGATGATTTAAGAAGATATGGGTATATCTACTTGATGAAACATAAGTCTGAAACATTTGAAAAGTTCATATAATTTCAGAGTGAAGTGGAAAATCATCGTAACAAGAAAATAAAGTTTCTACGATATGATCATAGAGGAGAATATTTGAGTTACGAGTTTGGTCCTCATTTGAAATAATGCGGAATAGTTTCGCAACTCACGCCACCTGGAACACCACAGCGTAATGGTGTGTCCGAACATCGTAATCGTACTTTATTAGATATGGTGCAATCTATGATGTCTCTTACCGATTTACCACTATCGTTTTGGGGTTATGCATTAGAGACAGCTGCATTCACGTTACATAGGGCACCATCTAAATCCGTTGAGACGACACCTTATGAACTTTGGTTTGGCAAGAAACCAAAAATGGTCGTTTCTTAAAGTTTGGGGTTGCGATGCTTATGTGAAAAAGTTTCATCCTGATAAGCTCAAACCCAAATCGGAGAAATGTGTCTTCATAGGATACCCAAAGGAGACGGTTGGGTACACCTTCTATCACAGATCCAAAGGCAAGACATTCGTTGCTAAGAATGGATCCTTTCTAGAGAAGGAGTTTCTCTCGAAAGAAGTGTGTGGGAGGAAAGTCAACTTGATGAGGTAACTGTACCTTCTCCCTTATTGGAAAGTAGTTCATCGCAGAAATCTGTTCCTGTGACTACTACACCAATTAGTGAGGAAGCTAATGATGATGATCATGTAACTTCAGATCAAGTTACTACCGAACCTCGTAGGTCAACCAGAGTGAGATCCGCACCAGAGTGGTACGGTAATCCTGTTCTAGAGGTCATGTTACTTGACCATGACGAACCTACGAACTATGAGGAAGCGACGATGAGCCCAGATTTCGCGAAATGGCTTGAGGCCATGAAATCTGAGATGGGATCCATGTATGAGAACAAAGTGTGGACTTTGGTTGACTTGCCCGATGACCGGCAAGCCATAGAAAATAAATGGATCTTCAAGAGGAAGACGGACGCTGATACTAGTGTTCTTATCTACAAAGCTAGAATTGTCGCAAAAGGTTTTCGACAAATTCAAGGTGTTGACTACGATGAGAGTTTCTCACTCGTATCTATGCTTAAGTCTGTCCGAATCATGTTAGCAATTGCCGCATTTTATGAAATCTGGCAAATGGATAAACAAAACTGCATTCCTTAATGGATTTATTAAAGAAGAGTTGTATATGATGCAACCAGAAGATTTTGTCAATCCTAAAGGTGCTAACAAAATATGCAAGCTCCAGCGATCCATCTATGGACTGGTGCAAGCATCTCGGAGTTATTCTCTCCTGGCACTCATTTTCAAAAGTTTCTCCTAAGTTTGCTGGATGACTCTGAGAAAATTTGTCATTTCCAACCTTTCGAAACCTTGCTCATGTCTTTTTCAGTGGGCAAGACCTCATTTTCATCAGCTCAAATCCTCTCAAACCCTAATTCCAATTTTTTGGAATTTGGATATGCCCTTCGTGCTTACAAAGGAGCCATCATTTTCCCTGATCTGTTGATCATTCGAATTGTTCCCAGAGACCATTCTACCTTTCTGAACCTTGGATATGCAAAAATATTGCTAAGTCCTATGCAATATTTTTGAATTATGATTTATTCCTTTTCTTGCCTTTCTGAGGAATAAAATCCAAAGGCATAGCTAGCTATCTCCTAAATTCATGAGAATTGGTGGAGTTCATGCTTATGCCTAATCCAAGCTCTGGCAAGTATATTGGCCATAATTAAATAAGGAAAATTTTGCATTTTCCTATTTAATGCCAATATTGCATTTCTGCCATTTTCCAAAGGAACTACTATTATTATAGCAGAGAAAATTCCCACATAAATTTTGGAGCTTGTACTTGCTATATAATCACTAGTTCCACCCTAATCTCATGATTCTACAGTTCAAAATTTGGCACATGATCCAATGCAAGTTTCTGCCTTCTCTGAAATGTTGCAAAGGAAGTGCTTTATTCCTAAGTCCAATTGAGCTGCAATTTGGTAGGTTGTTTAACATTGTTAAGTAACACATGGATACCAAATATGAGCTCAATCCATTCATACTAGCTCCCTGTGCAATGTTTTCAAAGTTTCTAACCAGAACACAAGTTTGTGAAGGAAGTACCTTCATAGTGTTTCCAAATGGGATGAAACTTATCCATCCTCTCAAGTATCTCAAATCATTAGCCTCCACCAAAAATCAGCTCATTTCATTGAACTATGTGAGCACAGGAGCAATTCTTTGTTTCTGTCCACATTTTCAGTTTGTGAAGCAAGTGTATTTTATCTTGCTCCATTATGGCTGATAATTTTTCCAGGCCTTCCCCTATCTATATGATCCATCTCCACAAGATTATGGTTCATTTCATCTGGCCAATTGCCCTGACGATTTTTCTGAAGTTCTTGGACAGAAGTGATAGCTGTGAAGGAAGTGCCATTTTGGTGAGTCCATTTGGCATGAACTTTTTACAGCATCATGGTATGTTCAAATCATCAGGCTTTGCCAAGTTATAGCCTAATCCATCACTCCTGGTGAGTGCTTCATCATGATTCAGTTTCTGGGTCAGATTTGGTGGTTGTACAGCAACTATGGTAAATAGTTGTCCCTTTTACCTCAAAGCTCCCAGGACCGTAGTCCTTTCTACCCCAAGCCTCCCAGACATCAAGTTTAACATTTACCCTCACTGGTTTAATCTCTAGGGTGTTTCCAAGTTTGCAACAGCAAACTTGTGGAGCTTGTTTCACTCAGCTCCGTTTGTCTCTGCCCTTCTACTTACCATGGTAACACTCCACGCTGGAAGAACTACGCGGTAGACATAAACTTACTTCAGTAGAAACCCCAGAGCGCGCCACGCATGCCAGTGGTGACCACGCGTGTAACCAGACAAAACGGTGGTATCGCCATTGTTGTCGTCGGCATCGCTGCCCCGACCGCCTCTGGCCTCGCCATTAATGTCCTACAGCCCCCCTCGACGTCGTCTTCCCTCTGGACCGCTGCCCCCCTTTGTTTTCTTCTCCGGCAAGTCGTGCCAAGGATCAAACGGTGAGCTGCTATAGCCATCGTCGCCTTCCTCGCCGACGTTTTCTTCCTCCGTTCGTGCGCACGCCTTCCTCGTCTCCGTGACTCTCTGGCACTCGTCTTGACCCTCCTCGTCGCCTTCCCATGCCTCCCCGTGAGCCTTGGCCACACTTGCACCCTCGCCGGCGCACGGACACGTCGTCGGACGCGTGCCACCTCGCCCCCCTTCCTGAGCTCTCTTGTGGCTATAAGTAGAGCCCTCGAGCTCGTCCGCAGCCACAACGCCTCCCCATCCCCTCCTCTCGTCCCCAGAGCCTCTCCTGCTCCACCATTGCCGCCATGGCCGCCGCGGCCTCTCTCCTAAATTAGCTCGAAGCCGAGCCCTCCTCCACCTCTAGCCACCACCATCGCCTTCCCCACACTCCGGCGACCCTCCACCTCATCTTAGTTTCTCGTTGGAGCCCCTCTGGACGCGTCTCCTCGGAGTTGGCCGCCGCCCCATCTCGGCCTCCTCCCGTCGCCGTGGACTCGCTCCTCTTTCGACGTTGTAGCTGCTCCAGGCGGGAGCAGCACTCCGCCCCGCGCCCGCCGGTGCTTTCACTCCGGTCGGGGGCGGCCGGGGTTGGCCGGGCCGGCGCCGGCCTCGCTGCTGCCGCGCCCTTCCTCTGCTCTATGTGCGCGTCTGGGAGGAAGGAGAAGGAGCCAGGAAAGGGAGAGAGAAATGGAGAGGATAAGGCGGGCCCCACCTAGCAGCAGCACGCGTTGACCCCGCACCGCCACGTCAGATAAGTGGAAACGCATTTCATCAACTACGTTTCCGTTTAGTGAAAGCGCGTTTCTGTCTTAGTTCGGTGGCAAATGCATTTTTCTTACAGGAAAGCGTATTCTCATTTAACTACGGCTAGGAAAACGTTTTCTCTGCTATGAAAGCGTATTCTCTGAAATACGT
The DNA here is from genome assembly GCA_021605145.1 of Aegilops bicornis. Taxonomy (NCBI): domain Eukaryota; kingdom Viridiplantae; phylum Streptophyta; class Magnoliopsida; order Poales; family Poaceae; genus Aegilops; species Aegilops bicornis. The sequence goes on along the minus strand of CM038672.1, from coordinate 127,951,524 downwards.
TTTCTGTTTTTCAGCTCAGGGGCTTGTTTGTGGAGAAATCTTTACAGATTAGTCCCTGAACTTCGTCGGGCTATAACTTTTTAACCACAACTCCAAATGAGATGAATATAAAGCCCACGTCTTCGTTTTGTCGAGCCTGTTCCGTTGATGTCATTTTCATAATATTTTCACACAATGAAAATGACCTTTTTGCTCTTGCCGTAAACAGCCCCCTCCGAGAGAGAACTGTTTCCGGCAAATCTTTCCGCGATCGTTTCTCACTTCTTCCCGGAGTATTTGCCGACCCTCAGGCAAGCCAACCTCTTATCATGAGCCCCGAACTTGCATGTTGACTTTGCTTGCACCTTGTGTGTGTGTAGTTGCAGTTGTTTCATATTGTTTTCATCTGCAGTATTCTGTTATGCTTGTCATGCATGCTTATGTTTTCATGATATCTTTTGCCATGCTAATTAAAATTTTATTATTAATAATGCCATGTCACTACTCTACTTTATTGGCATGTCATCGTTATAAAATGTTATGAGGATTTTAAATGCACCGTTGATATACTATTGTCATATTCTTTATGCTATAGTTGTGCACTTGAGAAGTTTGATATTTTGTTCATGCATTTGTATGCTGCATGCTCATTGTGCACTCATGTTCATGATGATGGAGAAGGAATTAAAATGACTTAATAATAACAAACCTCCTCTGTCATCGATGGGATCGAGTCATAGTGCCGCCAAACCGAACTTTTTCAGTGCAGCCACATTTGCCTTATGGGGGGCCTTAATGCGAGCTATTGTCGTGACCTCTCGCCGGTGCCTCCCACTAGGGAAGGTTATGGGCGTGCTTATCCTGATCAGGTAAGCGGGCATAACCTTGTGTGCTCGTTTTTTAGATTTTTGGTACCAGTCCCCGAGTGGGAGTTTCCCCGAGTGGGAGTGTCCCCGAGTGGGAGTTGACCACGACGGTGGTCGGGGTGTCTTTGGTAGACACGGGGCCACCCAGGACCAGCCCGTTGAGGATTGGGTCAGAGTGGCTGGGAGAGCATCATGGCAGTAGGTTGGTTTCGTCGGAACGCCGTTGGTCCACCCGAATGGGATGACGAGGCCATGGGTTCCGTGGTGTGGGTACAGTGTGCTACCTCTGTAGAGTGTATAAGGCTATCGATAGCAACAATTCGTAGTAGGTCCCACTATCAGGTCTTGGTCGAAATGGAGGATAAACCCGAAATAATTAAGTTGATAAAAATGTGATAACAAAAATATGGTGACTTGAACTATGAGATAGTTGTGAGAAGTCACGAGTTTGTTTTGATATGATCACGAGACGAGGTCTCGGTGAGTGTTGGAGACCAAGTGTTGGTCGAGGTTGTGATTGCCGTAAGGACCACGAGTTGTTCTTGAGAAAGACCACTTTGGTGGTGTGTTTGTGATCCATAGATGATCAGAGTTGGTAAGAGAGTCCGAGGGACTCGGTGCACAAGTTTGGTTGCATTGCTGGAATAATACATCATTATTTGCATTTAAAGAACCATGATAGAACAGAAGATGATTGTATAAAGTTAACATGCCATGTTTGCATTGGATATTATTGGTAGCTTATTTTCAGCCTAGTTTCATGATGCCATGACATGCTTTGATTGACATGTTTTGTTATGCCATGATTGAGATGATATGCAATGTTTTTCTATTACCATGTTAGAAGCATGATCTGATATGCCATGGCATTGCCATGTTAGTAGATGCTATGATGTGTTCATGCTTAGTTGATTTTTATCATGCCATGTTTAGTAATTGATATGAGATAGGTTGTTGCATACGCTCGGTTCTTGCCTTGTCTTCTGCTTGTTTGGCCGCTATGTATTTGGTTGTCTTGCAAGTACATTCAATGTACTGACCTGGCGTGTCATGCCAGTTTTGTAGGTCATACCCGTATTGTTCGCTTGATCCGTCGTGCTAGACCGTAACCTTGCCAGTCCTGTGAGTTGTGGAGCCCAGCCAGAGTTGATGATCCGCCAAACCAAGACTTCCGCCGCCATTTTTTTATCGTACTTCTGCTATTATTTAATAGCCTTAGGGCTATGCTAGATAATTGTATTCATCAATAATGTACTCTCATATACATGTATTTAATGAATATTCTTGTACCTGGAATGCTGTATTATGGACCTATAGTGCGTCAGGTGTTATCCTGGGCTGACGTGCGAAGGCCCCCTGCTCCATGTGGATCGGGGTGCCACACGATGTGAACTAGATTATTGAATCTAGTAAACCCTTTGGGTGTTAGTCACATGGAGATGTGAACTAATCACATAAAGATGTGAACTATTGGTGTTAAATCACATGGTGATGTGAATTAGATTATTGACTCTAGTGCAAGTGGGAGACTGAAGGAAATATTCCCTAGAGGCAATAATAAAGTTATTATTTATTTCCTTATTTCATGATAAATGTTTATTATTCATGCTAGAATTGTATTAACCGGAAACATGATACATGTGTGAATACATAGACAAGCAGTGTCACTAGTATGCCTCTACTTGACTAGCTCGTTGATCAAAGATGGTTATGTTTCCTAGCCATAGACATGAGTTGTCATTTGATTAATGGGATCACATCATTAGGAGAATGATGTGATTGACTTGACCCATTCCGTGAGCTTAGCACTCGAACGTTTAGTATGTTGCTATTGCTTTCTTCATGACTTATACATGTTCCTATGACTATGAGATTATGCAACTCCCGTTTACCGGAGGAACACTTTGTGTGCTACCAAACGTCACAACGTAACTGGGTGATCATAAAGGTGCTCTACAGGTGTCTCCGAAGGTACTTGTTGGGTTGGCGTATTTCGAGATTAGGATTTGTCACTCCGATTGTCGGAGAGGTATCTCTGGGCCCTCTCGGTAATGCACATCACTTAAGCCTTGCAAGCATTGCAACTAATGAGTTATTTGCGGGATGATGTATTACGGAACGAGTAAAAGAGACTTGCCGGTAACGATATTGAACTAGGTATTGAGATACCGACAATTGAATCTCGGGCAAGTAACATACCGATGACAAAGGGAGCAACGTATGTTGTTATGCGGTCTGACCGATAAAGATCTTCATAGAATATGTGGGAGCCAATATGAGCATCTAGGTTCCGCTATTGGTTATTGACCGGAGACGTGTCTCGGTCATGTGTACATAGTTCTAGAACCCGTAGGGTCCGCACGCTTAACGTTTCGATGACAGTTATATTATGAGTTTATATGTTTTGATGTACCGAAGGTTGTTCGGAGTCCCGGATGTGATCACGGACATGACGAGGAGTCTCGAAATGGTTGAGACATGAAGATTGATATATTGGAAGCCTATATTTGGATATCGGAAGTGTTCCGGGTGAAATCGGGATTTTACCGGAGTACCGGGAGGTTACCGGAACCCCTCGGGGGCTTAAATGGGCCATAGTGGGCCTTGTGGAGAAGAGGAGAGGCGGCCAGGGCAGGGCCATGCGCCCCTCCCCCTAGTCCGAATAGGACAAGGAGAGGGGGGCGGCGGCCCCCCTTTCCTTCCTCTTTCCCCCTCCACTCCTAGTCCAACAAGGAAAATGGAGGGAGTCCTACTCCCGGTAGGAGTAGGACTCCTCCTGGCGCGCCCCCTCTTGGACGGCTGCACCTACCCTCTTATTCCTTTATATACGGGGGCAGGGGGCCACCCTAGAGACACAACAAGTGATCGTTTGATCTTTTAGCCGTGTGCGGTGCCCCCCTCCACCATAGTCCTCCTCGATAATACTGTAGAGGTGCTTAGGCGAAGCCCTGCGTCGGTAGAACATCATCATCGTCACCATGCCGTCGTACTGACGAAACTCTCCCTCAACACTCGGCTGGATCAGAGTTTGAGGGACGTCATCGGGCTGAATGTGTGCTGAACTCGGAGGTGTCGTGCGTTCGGTACTTGGTCGGTCAGATCGTGAAGACGTACGACTACATCAACCGTGTTGTGCTAACGCTTCCGCTTTCGGTCTAGAGGGTACATGGACAACACTCTCTCCTCTCGTTGCTATGCATCACCATGATCTTGCTTGTGTGTAGGATTTTTTTTTGAAATTACTATGTTCCCCAACAGTATGAAGATACCGACGATCTAATCTCGGGCAAGTAACATACCAATGACAAAGGGAATAACATATGTTGTCATTGCGGTTTGACCGATAAAGATCTTCGTAGTATATGTAGGAACCAATATGAGCATCCAGGTTCCGCTATTTGTTATTGATCGGAGATGTGTCTCGGTCATGTATACATAGTTCTCGAACCCATAGGGTCCGCATGCTTAACGTTCGATGATGATTTGTTTTATGAGTTATGTGTTTTGGTGACCGAAGATTGTTCGGAGTCCTGGATGAGATCCCAGACATGAAGAGGAGTCTCGAAATAGTCGACAAGTAAAGATTGATATATTGGACGATAGTATTCGGACACCGGAAGTGTTTCGGAATGTATCGGGTACGTATCGGAGTACCGGGGGGGTTACCGGAACCCCCCGGGGGAAGATATGGGCCATATGGGCCATAGGAGGGAGACAAGGCAGCCCACAAGGGGTGGCCGCTCCCCACCCCCATGGGGACTCCGAATTGGACTAGGGGAGGGGGCGGCGCCCCCCTGATGTCTACTACACAACTTTATTCTTGTAGACTCGTGTTGGGCCTCCAAGAGCAGAGTTTTGTAGGACAGTAGCAATTTTCCCTCAAGTGGATGACCTAAGGTTTATCAATCCGTGGGAGTTGTAGGATGAAGATGGTCTCTCTCAAACGACCCTGCAACCAAATACAAAAGTCTCTTGTGTCCCCAACACACCCAATACAATGGCAAATTGTATAGGTGCACTAGTTCGACGAAGAGACGATGATAAAAGTGTAATATGGATGGTGGAAATATATTTTAGTAATCTGAATACATAAAAATAGCAAGGTAGTAAGTAGTAAACGTGCACAAAAACGGTATTGCAATGCTTGAAAACAAGGCCTAGAGTCCATAATTTCGCTAGTGCAAAGTCTCAACAATGCTAACATAGTTGGATCATATGATTATCCCCAAAAGTGTAACGAAGAATCACTCCCGAGTTCCTATTAGCGGAGAACAAAGATAAGAATTGTTTGTAGGGTACAGAACCATCTCAAAGCTAGTTTTCCGTTCGATCTATCCTAGAGTTCGTACTAGAATAACACAAGCTATTCTTTCCGCTCGATCTAATCAAGAGTTCGTACTAAGATAACACCAAAGCAAATTCATATTCATAATACTCAATCCACACAAAGAACTACAAAGAGACCCCGAAGTTACGTGCATCAATCCCTATGCATAGATTACCCCAATATCACTGCGGGGATCCGCAGTTGAATGACATAACATATATCAAGTGAATCGATAAGATACCCCAATTGTCACCTCAAGTATTCATACCGCAAGACATATATCATGTGTTCTCATCTCTGAATATTCAATCCGACAAGACAAAACTTCAAAGGGTAAATATTCAATTCATCATAACAAGAGTATAGAGGGTAGAAACGTCATATGATCCGACTATATTAACAAAGCCCGTGATGTAGATCACGAGAGAGAGAGAGAGAGAGAGAGATTAAACACATAGCTATTGGTACAAACCCTCAGCCCCGAGGGTGGACTAGTCCCACATCATGGTGGCCGCCGGGATGATGAATATGGACACCGGAGATGATTTCCCCCTCCGGCAGGGTGCCGGGACGGGGTCTAGATTGGTTTTTGCAGATACAAAGACCTTGCGGCGGCGGAACTTCTGATCTAGGTTAACCCCGATGGGTCTCGGAATATTTGGGAATTTTGAAGGAAATATGCCCTAGAGGCAATAATAAAGTTATTATTTGTTTCCTTATATCATGATAAATGTTTATTATTCATGCTAGAATTGTATTAACCGGAAACATAATACATGTGTGAATACATAGACAAACAGATAGTCACTAGTAAGCCTCTACTAGACTAGCTCATTAATCAAAGATGGTTGTGTTTCCTAACCATAGACATGTGTTGTCATTTGATTAATGGGATCACCTCATTAGAAGAATGATGTGATTGACATGACCCATTCCGTTAGCTTAGCACTTGATCGTTTAGTATATTGCTATTGCTTTCTTCATGACTTATACATGTTCCTGTAACTATGAGATTATGCAACTCCGTTTACGGAGGAACACTTTGGTGCTACCAAACGTCACAACGTAATCGGGTGATTATAAAGGAGTACTACAGGTGTCTCCAAAGGTACTTGTTGGGTTGGCGATTTCGAGATTAGGTTTTGTCACTCCGATTGTCGGAGAGGTATCTCTAGGCCTTCTCGGTAATACACATCACTTAAGCCTTGCAAGCATTACAACTAATGAGTTAGTTGTGAGATGATGTATTACGGAACGAGTAAAGAGACTTACCGGTAACGAGATTGAACCAGGTATTGGATACCGACGATCGAATCTCGGGTAAGTAACATACCGATGACAAAGGGAACAACGTATGTTGTTATGCGGTTTGACCGATAAAGATCTTCAGAGAATATGTAGGAACCAATATGGGCATCCAGGTTCCGCTATTGGTTATTGACCGAGAATGGTTCTAGGTCATGTCTACATAGTTCTCGAACCCGTAGGGTCCGCACGCTTAAGGTTACGGCGATAGCTTTTATTATGAGTTTATAAGTATTGATGCAATCAAGGTTGTTCGAGTCCCGGATGTGATCACGGACATGACGAGGAGTCTCGAAATGGTCGAGACATAAAGATTGATATATTGGAAGCCTACATTTGGACATCGGAAGTGTTCCGGGTGAAATCGGGATTTTAGAGATGCACCGGAGGTTACGGAACCCCCGGGAGGTCCATGGGCCTAATGGGCCATAGGAGAGAAGAGGAAGGGCCAGCCAAGGTGGGCTGCGCCCCTCCCCTCTAGTCTGAATAGGACAAGGAAGGGGGCGCGCCTTCCCTCTTCCCTCCTCCAATCCTAATCCAACTAGGAGGGGGAGTCCTACTCCGGTGGGAGTAGGACTCCTCCTGCGCCTCCCCTAGGGCCGGCCACCTCCCCTTGCCTCCTTTATATCACAGGGCAGGGGCACCCCAAGACACACAAGTTGATCTACGGATCTTTCCTTAGCCGTGTGCGGTGCCCCTTCCACCATATTCCACTTGGTCATATCGTCGCGGAGCTTAGGCGAAGCCTGCGCCGGAGAAGTCATATCGTCGCGGAGCTTAGGCGAAGCCCTGCGTCGGTGGAGCATCAACATCGTCACCACGCCGTCAGGCCGACGGAACTCATCCTCGACACTTTGCTGGATCGAGTCCGGGATCGTCATCGAGCTGAACGTGTGCGTAACTCGGAGGTGCCGTGACGCTCGGTGCTTGGATCGGTCGGATCGTGAAGACGACGACTACATCAACCGCGTTGTTATAACGCTTCCGCTTTCGGTCTCACGAGGGTACGTGGGCGGACACTCTTCCCTCTCGTTGCTATGCCATCACCATGGTCTTGGCGTGATCGTGAGGAAATTTTTTGAAATTACTACGTTCCCCAACAAAGGGCATCCGAGCCTGGTTTTATGCGTTGATGTCATATGCACGAGTAGAACACAAGTGAGTTGTGGGCGATATAAGTCATACTGCTTACCAAAGCATGTCATACTTTGGTTCAGCGGTATTGTGAGATGAAGCGCCCGGACCGACATTACGCCAGACGCTTACGCGAGACTGGTTTCACCGCTCCGAGCACTCGTTGCTTAAAGGTGACCGGCGGGTGTCTGTCTCTCACTTTAGTTGAACTGAGTGTGGCTACGCCCGGTCCTTGCGAAGGTTAAAACAGCACCAACTTGACAAACTATCGTTGTGGTTTTAATGCGAGGTAAGAACGGTTCTTGCTCAGCCCGTAGCAGCCACGTAAAACTTGCAACAACAAAGTAGAGGACGTCTAACTTGTTTTTGCAGGGCATGTTGTGATGTGATGTGGTCAAGACGTGATGCTATATTTTATTGTATGAGATGATCATGTTTTGTAACCGAGTTATCGGCAACTGGCAGGAGCCATATGGTTGTCGCTTTATTGTATGAAATGCAAAAGCCATGTAATTGCTTTACTTTATCACTAAGCAGTAGCGATAGTCGTAGAAGCAATAGTTGGCGAGACGACAACGTTGCTACGATGGAGATCAAGGTGTCGCGCCGGTGACGATGGTGATCATGACGGTGCTTCGGCGATGGAGATCACAAGCACAATATGATGATGACCATATCATATCACTTATATTGATTGCATGTGATGTTTATCCTTTATGCATCTTATCTTGCTTTGATTGACGGTAGCATTATAAGATGATCTCTCACTAAAATTATCAAGAAGTGTTCTCCACGAGTATGCACCGCTATGCGAAAGTTCTTCGTCTTTGAGACACCACGTGATGATCGGGTGTGATAGGCTCTACGTTCAAATACAACGGGTGCAAAACAGTTGCACACGCAGAATACTCGAGTTAAACTTGACGAGCCTAGCATATAACAGATATGGCCTCGGAACACGGAGACCGAAAGGTCGGCGTGAATCATATAGTAGATATGATCAACATAGTGATGTTCACCATTGAAACTACTCCATCTCACGTGATGATCGGACATGGTTTAGTTGATATGGATCACGTAATCACTTAGAAGATTAGAGGGATGTCTATCTAAGTGGGAGTTCTTAAGTAATATGATTAATTGAACTTAAATTTATCATGAACTTAGTCTGGTAGTATTTTGCAAATTATGTTGTAGATCAATAGCTCACGTTGTTGCTTCCCTATGTTTTTGCTTCCTATGTTTTTATATGTGTTCCTAGAGAAAATTGTATTGAAAAATGTTAGTAGCAATGATGCAGATTGGATCCGTGATCCGAGGTTTATCCTCATTGCTGCACGTAAGAATTATGTCCGTAATGCACCGCTAGGTGACGGACCTATTACAGGAGCAAATGCACGTTATGAACATTTGACTAGCTCAATATGATGACTACTTGATAGTTTAGTGCACCATACTTAACGGCTTAGAATCGGGACTTCAAAGGCGTTTTGAACGTCATGGACCATATGAGATGTTCCAGGAATTGAAGTTAATATTTCAAGCAAATACCCGAGTTGAGAGATATGAAGTCTCCAACAAGTTCTATAGCTAAAAGATGGAAGAGAATCGCTCAACTAGTGAGCATGTTCTCAGATTGTCCGGGTACTTCAATCGCTTGAATCAAGTGGGAGTTAATCTTCAGATAAGATGGTGATTGATGAATTCTCTAGTCACCATCACTAAGTTACTAGAACTTCGTGATGAACTATAGTATGCAAGGGATGACGAAAACGATTCCCGAGCTCTTCATGATGTTGAAATCGACGAAAGTAGAAATCAAGAAAGAGCATCAAGTGTTGATGATTGACAAAACCACTAGTCTCAAGGAAAAGGGCAAAGGGAAGAAGGGGAACTTCAAGAAGAACGGCAAGCAAGTTGCTGCTCGAGTGAAGAAGCCCAAGTCTGGACCTAAGCACGAGACTAAGTGCTTTTGCTGCAATGGAACTGGTCACTAGAAGCGGAACTACCCCAAGTATTTGGCGGATAAGAAGGATGGCAAAGTGAACAAAGGTATATTTGATATACAGATTATTGATGTGTATTTTACTAGTGTTCATAGCAACCCCTCGGTATTTGATACTTGGTTCAGTTGCTACGAGTAGTAACTTGAAACGGGCGTTGCAGAAGGATCAGAATCTAGTTGTAGGGGACGTGAGGATTAGTGTTGGAAGTAGTTCCAAGATTGATATGATCATCAGCGCACACTCCCTATACTTTCGGGTTTAGTGTGGAACCTAAATAAGTGTTATTTGGTGTTGTGCATAAATATGATTTGATCATGTTTATTGCAATACGGTTATTCATTTAAGTAAGAGAATAAATTGTTGTTACATTTACATGAATAAAACCTTATATGGTTACACACCCAATGAAAATGGTTCATTGGATCTCGATCATAGTGATACACATATTCATAATATTGAAACCAAAAGATGCAAAGTTAATAATGATAGTGCAACTTATTTGTGGCTTTGCCGTTTAGGTCATATTGGTGTAAAGCGCATGAAGAAAACTCCATCTTGATGGACTTTTGGAATCACTTGATTATGAATCATTTGATGCTTGCGAACCGTGCCTTTTGGGCAAGATGACTAAAACTCCGTTCTCGGAACAATGGAACAAGCTCTTGACTTATTGGAAATAATACATACCAATGTATGCGATTCAATGAGTGTTGATGCTCGTGGCAAGTATCATTATTTTCTAACCTTCACAGATGATTTGAGCAGATATGCGTATATCTTCTTGATGAAACATAAGTGCGAAATAGTTGAAAAGTTCAAAGAATTTCAGAGTGAAGTAGAAAATCATCGTAACAAGAAAATAAAGTTTCTGCGATCTGATCGTGGAGATAAATATTTGAGTTACGAGTTTGTTCTTCAATTAAAACAGAGTGGAATAGTTTCACAGCTCACGCCACCTGGAACACCACAACGTTATGGTGTGTCCGAACGTCGTAACCGTACTTTATTTTGATATGGTGCGATCAATGATGTCTCTTACCGATTTACCAATATCGTTTTGGGGTTATGCATTAGAGACAGCTGCATTCACGTTTAATAGGGCACCATCTAAATCCGTTGAGATGACACCGTATGAACTATGGTTTAGTAGTAAACCTAAGTCGCTGCTTTCTTAAAAGTTTGGAGTTGTGATACTTATGCGAAAAAGTTTTCACCTGATAAGCTCGAACCCAAATCGGAGAAGTGTGTCTTCATAGAATACCCAAAGGTAACTATTGGGTACACCTTCTATCACAGATCCGAAGGCAAGTTTTTCGTTGCTAAGATGGATCCTTTCTAGAGAAGAAGTTTCTCTCGAAAGAAGTGAATGGGAGGAAAGTAGAACTTGATGAGGTAATTGTACCTTCTCCCTTATTGGAAAGTAGTTCATCACGAAATCAGTTCGATGATTCCTACACCAACTAGTGAGGAAGTTAATGATGATGATCATAAAACTTTAGATCAAGTTGCTACCAAACCTCGTAGGTCTTCCAAAGCAAAATCCGCACTTGAGTGGTACGGTAATCGTGTTCGGAAGTCATGTTACTAGACCATGATGAACCTACGAACTATGAGGAAGCGATGATGAGCCCAGATTCATGAAATGGCTTGAGGCCATAAAATTTGAGATAGGATCCATATATGAGAACAAAGTATGGACTTTGATTGACTTGCTCGATCGACAAGTCAAGTAAAATAAATGGATCTTCAAGAGGAAGACGGACCTTGATAGTAGTGTTACTATCTACAAAGCTCGACTTGTCGCAAAAAGGTTTTCGACAAATTCAAAGTGTTGACTACAATGAGATTTTCTCAACTGTAGCGATGCTTAAGTCTGTCCGAATCATGTTAGCAATTGCCACATTTTATGAAATCTGGCAAATGGATGTCAAAACTACCTTCTTCAATGGATTTATTAAAGAAGAGTTGTATATGATGCAACCAGAAGGTTTTGTCAATCCTAAAGGAGCTAACAAAATGTGCAAGCTCCAGCGATCCATCTATGGACTGGTGCAAGCATCTCGGAGTTGGAATAAACGCTTTGATAGTGTGATCAAAGCATATGGTTTTATCTGAGACTTTTGGAGAAGCCTGTATTTACGGAAAGTGAGTGGGAGCACTACAACATTTCGATAAGTATATGTGAATGACATATTGTTGATCGGAAATAATGTAGAATTATTAAGCAAAGCATATAGGAGTATTTGAAATGAGTTTTTCAAAGAAGGACATCGGTGAAGCTGCGTACAAATTGAGCATCAAGATCTATTGAGATAGATCTAAACGATTGATAAGTTTTTTTCAATAAGTACATACCTTGTCAAGATTTTGAAATAGTTCAAAATGGAACAGTCAAAGAAAAGTTCTTGCATGTGTTGCAAAGGTGTGAAATTGAGTAAGACTCAAATCCGACCACAGCAGAAAATAGAAAAGAGAATGAAAGTCATTCCATATGCCTCGATCATAGGTTCTATAAAGTATGCTATGCTATGTACCGGACCTATTGTATACCTTGCTCTGAATTTGGCAAGGAAGTACAATAGTGATCTAGGAGTAGATCATCGGACATTGGTCAAGAACATCCTTAGCAAGGACTAAGGAAATATTTCTCGATTATGGAGGTGATAAAAGAGCCCGTCGTAAAGAGTTACATCGATGCAAGCTTTTTACGGTCCGAGAAGACTCTAAGTCTCAATCTGGATACATATTGTAAGTGGGAGCAATTAGCTAGAGTAGCCCGTGCGAGCATTGTAGACATAGAATATTTGCAAAATACATACGGCTTTGAATATGACAGACCCGTTGACTAAGCTTCTCTCACGAGCAAAACATGATCATCCCTTAGTACTCTTTGGGTGTTAATCACATAGCGATGTGAACTAGATTATCGACTCTTGTAAACCCTTGAATTATTGGTCACATGTCGATGTGAACTATGGGTGTTAGAATCATTCCGTGTAATCTAGATTATTGACTCTAGTGCAAGTGGGAGACTGAAGGAAATATGCCCTAGAGGCAATAATAAAGTTATTATTTGTTTCCTTATATCATGATAAATGTTTATTATTCATGCTAGAATTGTATTAACCGGAAACATAATACATGTGTGAATACATAGACAAGCAGATAGTCACTAGTAAGCCTCTACTAGACTAGCTCATTAATCAAAGATGGTTGTGTTTCCTAACCATAGACATGTGTTGTCATTTGATTAATGGGATCACCTCATTAGAAGAATGATGTGATTGACATGACCCATTCCGTTAGCTTAGCACTTGATCGTTTAGTATATTGCTATTGCTTTCTTCATGACTTATACATGTTCCTGTAACTATGAGATTATGCAACTCCGTTTACGGAGGAACACTTTGGTGCTACCAAGCGTCACAACGTAATCGGGTGATTATAAAGGAGTACTCTGGTGTCTCCAAAGGTACTTGTTGGGTTGGCGTATTTGAGATTAGGTTTTGTCACTCCGATTGTCGGAGAGGTATCTCTAGGCCTTCTCGGTAATACACATCACTTAAGCCTTGCAAGCATTACAACTAATGAGTTAGTTGTGAGATGATGTATTACGGAACGAGTAAAGAGACTTACCGGTAACGAGATTGAACCAGGTATTGGATACCGACGATCGAATCTCGGGTAAGTAACATACCGATGACAAAGGGAACAACGTATGTTGTTATGCGGTTTGACCGATAAAGATCTTCAGTAGAATATGTAGGAACCAATATGGGCATCCAGGTTCCGCTATTGGTTATTGACCGAGAATGGTTCTAGGTCATGTCTACATAGTTCTCGAACCCGTAGGGTCCGCACGCTAAGGTTACGGCGATGCTTTTATTATGAGTTTATAAGTATTGATGCACGAAGGTTGTTGAGTCCCGGATGTGATCACGGACATGACGAGGAGTCTCGAAATGGTCGAGACATAAAGATTGATATATTGGAAGCCTACATTTGGACATCGGAAGTGTTCGGGTGAAATCGGGATTTTGGGAGTACCGGAGGTTACGGAACCCCGGGAGGTCCATGGGCCTAATGGGCCATAGGAGAGAAGAGGAAGGGCCAGCCAAGGTGGGCTGCGCCCCTCCCCTCTAGTCTGAATAGGACAAGGAAGGGGCGGCGCCTTCCCTCTTCCCCTCCTCCAATCCTAATCCAACTAGGAGAGGGGGAGTCCTACTCGGTGGGAGTAGGACTCCTCCTTGTCTTGCGCTCCCCTAGGGCCGGCCACCTCCCCTTGCCTCCTTTATATCACGGGGCAGGGGCACCCCAAGACACACAAGTTGATCTCACGGATCTTTCCTTAGCCGTGCGGTGCCCCTTCCACCATATTCCACTTCGGTCATATCGTCGCGGAGCTTAGGCGAAGCCTGCGCCGGAGAAGTCATATCGTCGCGGAGCTTAGGCGAAGCCCTCGTCGGTGGAGCATCAACATCGTCACCACGCCGTCGTTGACGGAACTCATCTGACACTTTGCTGGATCGGAGTCCGGGATCGTCATCGAGCTGAACGTGTGCGTAACTCGGAGGTGCCGTGACGTTCGGTGCTTGGATCGGTCGGATCGTGAAGACGACGACTACATCAACAGCGTTGTTATAACGCGCTTCGCTTTCGGTCTCACGAGTGCGTGGGCGGACACTCTTCCCTCTCGTTGCTATGCCATCACCATGGTCTTGCGTGATCGTAGGAAATTTTTTGAAATTACTACGTTCCCCAACAAAGGCATCCGAGCCTGGTTTTATGCGTTGATGTCATATGCACGAGTAGAACACAAGTGAGTTGTGGGCGATATAAGTCATACCGCTTACCAGCATGTCATACTTTGGTTCAGCGGTATTGTGAGATGAAGCGGCCCGGACCGACATTACGCCAGACGCTTACGCGAGACTGGTTTCACCGCCCGAGCACTCGTTGCTTAAAGGTGACCGGCGGTGTCTGTCTCTCTCACTTTAGTTGAACCGAGTGTGGCTACGCCCGGTCCTTGCGAAGGTTAAAACAGCACCAACTTGACAAACTATCGTTGTGGTTTTAATGCGTAGGTAAGAACGGTTCTTGCTCAGCCCGTAGCAGCCACGTAAAACTTGCAACAACAAAGTAGAGGACGTCTAACTTGTTTTTGCAGGGCATGTTGTGATGTGATGTGGTCAAGACGTGATGCTATATTTTATTGTATGAGATGATCATGTTTTGTAACCGAGTTATCGGCAATTGGCAGGAGCCATATGGTTGTCGCTTTATTGTATGAAATGCAAACGCCATGTAATTGCTTTACTTTATCACTAAGCGATAGCGATAGTCGTAGAAGCAATAGTTGGCGAGGCGACAACGTTGCTACGATGGAGATCAAGGTGTCGCGCCCGGTGGCGATGGTGATCATGGCGGTGCTTGGCGATGGAGATCACAAGCACAATATGATGATGACCATATCATATCACTTATATTGATTGCATGTGATGTTTATCCTTTATGCATCTTATCTTGCTTTGATTGACGGTAGCATTATAAGATGATCTCTCACTAAAATTATCAAGAAGTGTTCTCCTGAGTATGCACCGCTATGCGAAAGTTCTTCGTCTTTGAGACACCACGTGATGATCGGGTGTGATAGGCTCTACGTTCAAATACAACGGGTGCAAAACAGTTGCACACGCAGAATACTCGAGTTAAACTTGACGAGCCTAGCATATAACAGATATGGCCTCGGAACACGGAGACCGAAGGTCGGCGTGAATCATATAGTAGATATGATCAACATAGTGATGTTCACCATTGAAACTACTCCATCTCACGTGATGATCGGACATGGTTTAGTTGATATGGATCACGTAATCACTTAGAAGATTAGAGGGATGTCTATCTAAGTGGGAGTTCTTAAGTAATATGATTAATTGAACTTAAATTTATCATGAACTTAGTCCTGGTAGTATTTTGCAAATTATGTTGTAGATCAATAGCTCACGTTGTTGCTTCCCTATGTTTTTTGCTTCCCTATGTTTTTATATGTGTTCCTAGAGAAAATTGTATTGAAAAATGTTAGTAGCAATGATGCGGATTGGATCCGTGATCCGAGGTTTATCCTCATTGCTGCCTGAAGAATTATGTCCGTCATGCACCGCTAGGTGACAGACCTATTACAGGAGCAAATGCAGCCGTTATGAACATTTGACTAGCTCAATATGATGACTACTTGATAGTTTAGTGCACCATACTTAACGGCTTAGAATCGGGACTTCAAAGGCGTTTTGAACGTCATGGACCATATGAGATGTTCCAGGAATTGAAGTTAATATTTCAAGCAAATACCCGAGTTGAGAGATATGAAGTCTCCAACAAGTTCTATAGCTAAAAGATGGAAGAGAATCGCTCAACTAGTGAGCATGTTCTCAGATTGTCTGGGTACTTCAATCGCTTGAATCAAGTGGGAGTTAATCTTCCAGATAAGATGGTGATTGACAGAATTCTCTAGTCACCATCACTAAGTTACTAGAACTTCGTGATGAACTATAGTATGCAAGGGATGGCGAAAGCGATTCCCGAGCTCTTCATGATGTTGAAATCGACGAAAGTAGAAATCAAGAAAGAGCATCAAGTGTTGATGATTGACAAAACCACTAGTCTCAAGGAAAAGGGCAAAGGGAAGAAGGGAACTTCAAGAAGAGCGGCAAGCAAGTTGCTGCTCGAGTGAAGAAGCCCAAGTCTGGACCTAAGCACGAGACTAAGTGCTTTTGCTGCAATGGAACTGGTCACTAGAAGCGGAACTACCCCAAGTATTTGGCGGATAAGAAGGATGGCAAAGTGAACAAAGGTATATTTGATATCTGATTATTGATGTGTATTTTACTAGTGTTCATAGCAACCCCTCGGTATTTGATACTGGTTCAATTGCTAAGAGTAGTAACTTGAAACGGGAGTTGCAGAATGAACAGAAACTAGTTGAAGGGGAAGTGACGATGAGTGTTGGAAGTAGTTCCAAGATTGATATGATCATCATCGCACACTCCCTATACTTTCGGATTAGTGTGGAACCTAAATAAGTGTTATTTGGTGTTGAGCATAAATATGATTTGATCATGTTTATTGCAATACGGTTATTCATTTAAGTAAGAGAATAAATTGTTGTTACATTTTACATGAATAAAACCTTATATGGTTACACACCCAATGAAAATGGTTCATTGGATCTCGATCATAGTGATACACATATTCATAATATTGAAACCAAAAGATGCAAAGTTAATAATGATAGTGCAACTTATTTGTGTACTTGCCGTTTAGGTCATATTGGTGTAAAGCGCATGAAGAAAACTCCATGCTGATGGACTTTTGGAATCACTTGATTATGAATCATTTGATGCTTGCGAACCGTGCCTTTTGGGCAAGATGACTAAAACTCCGTTCTCCGGAACAATGGAACAAGCTCCTGACTTATTGGAAATAATACATACCGATGTATGCGATTCAATGAGTGTTGATGCTCGTGGCAAGTATCATTATTTTCTAACCTTCACAGATGATTTGAGCAGATATGCGTATATCTTCTTGATGAAACATAAGTCTGAAATAGTTGAAAAGTTCAAAGAATTTCAGAGTGAAGTAGAAAATCATCGTAACAAGAAAATAAAGTTTCTGCGATCTGATCGTGGAGATAAATATTTGAGTTACGAGTTTGTTCTTCAATTAAAACAAAGTGGAATAGTTTCACAGCTCACGCCACCTGGAACACCACAACGTTATGGTGTGTCCGAACGTTGTAACCGTACTTTATTTTGATATGGTGCGATCAATGATGTCTCTTACCGATTTACCAATATCGTTTTGGGGTTATGCATTAGAGACAGCTGCATTCACGTTTAATAGGGCACCATCTAAATCCGTTGAGATGACACCGTATGAACTATGGTTTAGTAGTAAACCTAAGCTGTCGTTTCTTAAAAGTTTGGAGTTGTGATACTTATGCGAAAAAGTTTTCACCGATAAGCTCGAACCCAAATCGGAGAAGTGCGTCTTCATAGAATACCCAAAGGTAACTATTGGGTACACCTTCTATCACAGATCCGAAGGCAAGTTTTTCGTTGCTAAGATGGATCCTTTCTAGAGAAGAAGTTTCTCTCGAAAGAAGTGAATGGGAGGAAAGTAGAACTTGATGAGGTAATTGTACCTTCTCCCTTATTGGAAAGTAGTTCATCACGAAATCAGTTCCGATGATTCCTACACCAACTAGTGAGGAAGTTAATGATGATGATCATAAAACTTTAGATCAAGTTGCTACCAAACCTCGTAGGTCTTCCAAAGCAAAATCCGCACCGGTGGTACGGTAATCGTGTTCGGAAGTCATGTTACTAGACCATGATGAACCTACGAACTATGAGGAAGCGATGATGAGCCCAGATTCCGCGAAATGGCTTGAGGCCATAAAATTTGAGATAGGATCCATATATGAGAACAAAGTATGGACTTTGATTGACTTGCTCGATCAGCAAGTCAAGTAAAATAAATGGATCTTCAAGAGGAAGACGGATGCTGATAGTAGTGTTACTATCTACAAAGCTCGACTTGTCGCAAAAAGGTTTTCGACAAATTCAAAGTGTTGACTACAATGAGATTTTCTCAACTGTAGCGATGCTTAAGTCTGTCCGAATCATGTTAGCAATTGCCACATTTTATGAAATCTGGCAAATGGATGTCAAAACTACCTTCTTCAATGGATTTATTAAAGAAGAGTTGTATATGATGCAACCAGAAGGTTTTGTCAATCCTAAAGGAGCTAACAAAATGTGCAAGCTCCAGCGATCCATCTATGGATTGGCGCAAGCATCTCGGAGTTGGAATAAACGCTTTGATAGTGTGATCAAAGCATATGGTTTTATCTGAGACTTTTGGAGAAGCCTCGTATTCTGAGGAAAGTGAGTGGGAGCACTACAACATTTACGATAAGTATATGTGAATGACATATTGTTGATCGGAAATAATGTAGAATTATTCGCAAAGCATAAAGGAGTATTTGAAAGGAGTTTTTCAAAGAAGGACCTCGGTGAAGCTGCGTACAAATTGAGCATCAAGATCTATTGAGATAGATCAAAACGCTTGATAAGTTTTTTCAATAAGTACATACCTTGTCAAGATTTTGAAATAGTTCAAAATGGAACAGTCAAAGAAAAGTTCTTGCATGTGTTGCAAAGGTGTGAAATTGAGTAAGACTCAAATCCCGACCACAATGAAAATAGAAAAGAGAATGAAAGTCATTCCATATGCCTCGATCATAGGTTCTATAAAGTATGCTATGCTATGTACCGGACCTATTGTATACCTTGCTCTGAATTTGGCAAGGAAGTACAATAGTGATCTAGGAGTAGATCCTTTGGACATTGGTCAAGAACATCCTTAGCAAGGACTAAGGAAATATTTCTCGATTATGGAGGTGATAAAAGAGCCCGTCGTAAAGAGTTACATCGATGCAAGCTTTTTACACTGGTCCAGAAGACTCTAAGTCTCAATCTGGATACATATTGTAAGTGGGAGCAATTAGCTAGAGTAGCCCCGTGCAGAGCATTGTAGACATAGAATATTTGCAAAATACATACGGCTTTGAATATGACAGACCCGTTGACTAAGCTTCTCTCACGAGCAAAACATGATCATCCCTTAGTACTCTTTGGGTGTTAATCACATAGCGATGTGAACTAGATTACTGACTCTTGTAAACCCTTCGGGTATTGGTCACATGTCGATGTGAACTATGGGTGTTAGAATCATTACTGTGTAATCTAGATTATTGACTCTAGTGCAAGTGGGAGACTGAAGGAAATATGCCCTAGAGGCAATAATAAAGTTATTATTTGTTTCCTTATATCATGATAAATGTTTATTATTCATGCTAGAATTGTATTAACCGGAAACATAATACATGTGTGAATACATAGACAAGCAGATAGTCACTAGTAAGCCTCTACTAGACTAGCTCATTAATCAAAGATGGTTGTGTTTCCTAACCATAGACATGTGTTGTCATTTGATTAATGGGATCACCTCATTAGAAGAATGATGTGATTGACATGACCCATTCCGTTAGCTTAGCACTTGATCGTTTAGTATATTGCTATTGCTTTCTTCATGACTTATACATGTTCCTGTAACTATGAGATTATGCAACTCCGTTTACGGAGGAACACTTTGGGTGCTACCAAACGTCACAACGTGAATCGGGTGATTATAAAGGAGTACTACAGGTGTCTCCAAAGGTACTTGTTGGGTTGGCGTATTTGAGATTAGGTTTTGTCACTCCGATTGCTGGAGAGGTATCTCTAGGCCTTCTCGGTAATACACATCACTTAAGCCTTGCAAGCATTACAACTAATGAGTTAGTTGTGAGATGATGTATTCTGAGCGAGTAAAGAGACTTACCAGTAACGAGATTGAACTAGGTATTGGATACCGACGATCGAATCTCGGGTAAGTAACATACCGATGACAAAGGGAACAACGTATGTTGTTATGCGGTTTGACCGATAAAGATCTTTGTAGAATATGTAGGAACCAATATGGGCATCCAGGTTCCGCTATTGGTTATTGACCGAGAATGGTTCTAGGTCATGTCTACATAGTTCTCGAACCCGTAGGGTCCGCACGCTTAAGGTTACGGCGATAGCTTTTATTATGAGTTTATAAGTATTGATGCACCGAAGGTTGTTCGAGTCCCGGATGTGATCACGGACATGACGAGGAGTCTCGAAATGGTCGAGACATAAAGATTGATATATTGGAAGCCTACATTTGGACATCGGAAGTGTTCCGGGTGAAATCGGGATTTTCTGAGATGCGGAGGTTACGGAACCCCGGGAGGTCCATGGGCCTAATGGGCCATAGGAGAGAAGAGGAAGGGCCAGCCAAGGTGGGCTGCGCGCCCCCTCCCCTCTAGTCCGAATAGGACAAGGAAGGCGGCGCCTTCCCTCTTCCCCTCCTCCAATCCTAATCCAACTAGGAGAGGGGAGTCCTACTCCCGGTGGGAGTAGGACTCCTCCTTGCGCGCCTCCCCTAGGGCCGGCCACCTCCCCTTGCCTCCTTTATATCTGAGGCAGGGGCACCCCAAGACACACAAGTTGATCTACGGATCTTTCCTTAGCCGTGTGCGGTGCCCCTTCCACCATATTCCACTTCGGTCATATCGTCATGGAGCTTAGGCGAAGCCCTGCGCCGAAGAAGTCATATCGTCGCGGAGCTTAGGCGAAGCCTGCGTCGGTGGAGCATCAACATCGTCACCACGCCGTCGTCTTGACGGAACTCATCCCGACACTTTGCTGGATCGGTCAGGGATCGTCATCGAGCTGAACGTGTGCGAGAACTCGGAGGTGCCGTGACGTTCGGTGCTTGGATCGGTCGGATCGTGAAGGCGCACGACTACATCAACCGCGTTGTTATAACGCTTCCGCTTTCGGTCTACGAGGGTACGTGGATGGACACTCTTCCCTCTCGTTGCTATGCCATCACCATGGTCTTGCGTGATCGTAGGAATTTTTTTTGAAATTACTACGTTCCCCAACAAATTTATAGTGCAAAGAAGGGGCGCGGGAGGCCACCGAGGTGGGCACAACCCACCTGGGCGTGCCAGGTGGGCCTGGCACGCCCTGGTGGGTTGTGCCCCCTCGGGGCACCCCCCAGGTGCAGCTCTGGCCCATTGGGTTCCTTTTGGTCCATCAAAAAATCCCCGTGGAGTTTCGTTGCGTTTGGACTCCGTTTGGTATTGATTTCCTGTGATGTAAAAAACAAGCAAAAAACATCAACTAGCACTGGGCACTGGGTCAATAGGTTAGTCCCAAAAAATGATATAAAGTTGCTATAAATGATTGTAAAACATCCAAGAATTATAAAATAACAGCATGAATACTTCATAATTCTAGATATGTTGGATACGTATCATCATCCCCAAGCTTAATTCCTGCTCGTCCTCGAGTAGGTAAATGATAAAAGAAATAATTTATGAAGTGTGAATGCTAGCAAAGTGCATAAGTTTTATCAATGACAATTTCAATCACTTTTCTTAGCATCATAACAGAAATTCTTTCTTATGAAACTTCACATGTTATAGTGGCAACCAATTCACATGTTAAGGTTCAAACAATGAACTCTCTTGAAACTCAACAACCTATGTTCTTAGTCATCAAGCAATTGCAATTCAACTTATTCAACGGAGTTTAAGTAAGAGCTCCACATACTCAACCATCACATAGTCTTATATGATTGCTAACACTCACCGCATACTCATGAGCAAAACGTTTCCACCGGACACATAGAAAGATAGGGGCTTATTGTTTTGCCTCCCAACGTATTCACCTCAAGGGTGATGCCAACAGTAATATAACTAATGCTACCCATATTCAACTAGGCATATGTGCCTAGATATTTCATCACCACATGATGCTTGTCAAAAGAGAAAAATAAAAAGGGAATAGAGAGAACAACTTTGACTCTTTGCATAAAAGTAAATACTGAAAATTTAAAATAGGCCCTTCGCAGAGGGAAGTAGAGGTTGCCATGCGCTTATTTGTTTGTATGCTCAATCCCTTAGTGCAAAAGAACGTCACGTTATATTGCCCCTTATGATAGCAACCTTTATTATGCAGTCCGTCTCTTTTATTGCTTTGTCATCATAAGTTCGTACAACGCTCAATTTTCTCTTACACTAAATGATCTAACACTTTTAGAAGCAATTTTTATTGCCTTATTGCTCTGATGACAACTTACTTGAAGGATCTTGCTCAATCCTTAGGTAGGTATGGTGGACTCTTGAAAATAAAATTTGGGTTTAAGGGTTTTTGGATGCACAAGTAGTATCTCTACTTGGTGCAGAATTTTTGGCTAGCAAGGATGGGGGGCAAGCACCACATGTTGAAGGATCTATGACAATATGACTCCTATGTGAATATGAACAAACATAAATCATTACGTTGTCTTCCTTGTCCAACGTCAACAATTTTGGCATATAATATTTTGATGGGGGCTCACAATCACAAAAGATTTCCATGATAGTGTGTTTGCATGTGAAAGTTTTCTTCCTTATACTAATTATTTGTGAATTGCTTGTATGACCAATATTGTGGTTGTCAAGCCTCAAAAGGTTTCACTTTCTAAACCCAATGTGAAGCTACCACTAGGCATGATATAATTTCATATTCATGATATTCAATTCATTCAACAATTTACTCATAGGATATAAGTGAAGCACAAGAGCAAAAGACAAACTACTCCAAAAAGATATAAGTGAAGATGATGCGAATAGTTAAGCAAATGGGTAGCTAATTGAGGACTCTCTTATTTAAAGCTTTCAGATCTAAGTACTTTATTAAAACAGAAAGCAAAACAAAGTAAAATTACATTCCGAGGATAGCACACATCATGTGAAGAAGCAAAAACTTAGGCTCAACCGATACTAACCGATAATTGTTGAAGGAAAAAGGTAGGATACCTACCGGGGCATTCCCAAGCTTAGATGCTTGATACTTCTTGAAATATTATCTTGGGATGCCTTGGGCATCCCCAAGCTCGAGCTTTTGTTTCTCCTTAATTCTTCTCATATCACGGTTTTCCTAAATCTCAAAAGCTTCATCCACACAATACTCAACAAGAACTCGTGAGATAAGTTAGTATAAACCAATGCAAAAACCTTATCAATCTCTACTGTAGCAAGTCACTAAAATTATTATTCAACATTGCATACTAAATGCCTCTGCATATTTAATACTCCCATCCTCAAATAGAATCATTAAGCAAGCAAGCATATGCAAACAATGCAAATATAACAGCAATCTGCCAAAGCAGTATAGTCTGTAAAGAATGCAAGAGTATCAATACTTATTCAACTCCAAACACTATGAAATTCTACCACACTGTAGAAAATTTATCAGAGCTTATTATGAAAAAAGTTTTAACATTTTACCACATCCTTACTTTCCTCGAGAATTTTTGCAACATTGATAAACTTTCTGTTTTCAAACAGCAACAAGTAGACTTGCAAGATACGCATGGCAAAGGCTATCAATGCCACTTTTATTAGAATAAAAGATGCAAAACATTATTATAAATAACAGAAAGAAATCCCTAACAAAATAAAATGATGCTCCAAGCAAAACACATAGCATGTGACGAATGAAAACATAGCTCCAAGTGAGGTTACTGATAATGTTGAAGACGAAAGAGGGGATGCCTTCCGGGGCATCCCCAAGCTTAGATGATTGGATCTTCCTTGGATATTACCTTGGGGTGCCTCGGGCATTCCCAAGCTTAGGGTCTTGTCACTCCTTATTCTCCTCATATCGATATCTCACCCAAAACTTAAAAACTTCAATCACACAAAACTTAACAAAACTTCGTGAGATAGGTTAGTATGATAAAAAGCAAACCATTTCACTTTGGTACTGTCAAAGGAAAGATTCATAATTGATTCCACACAATTCCTAATGTAGCATATCATTTCCACAATTTATATTAAGCAGTATAAGCCATATAAACTAGAAAGCAAGCAGACTATGCATTGAAAACAGAATCTGTCAAAAACAGAACAGTCTGTAATGATCTGGATAACTACCATACTTCTGCTACTCCAAAAATTATGAAACAAATTGTACCACGTGATAAATTTATATATTAAACTCCTGCAAAAATAATAAACTCAAAAGCACTCTTTTGTTAAAAATGGGACCCATTTTCGTGACCGCAAAGTTTCTATTTTTTTCAACAGGGTCAAATCAACTATCACCCAACATGATCCCAAAGGCTTTACTTGGCAATTTGTTGAAACAAAGAAATAAAACATGATCAATACAGTAGCATAATCATGTTAAAGCACAAAAACAGTAGGTAAAAGTGTTGGGTTGTCTCCCAACAAGCGCTTTTGTTTAATGCCTTTTAGCTAGGCATGATGAGTTCAATGATGCTCGCATAAAAGATAAGAATTGAAACATAAAGAGAACATCATGCATCATAAGTTCCTCTCTCATAGTAATTTTAAGTAGCATCACGAATAGATTCATCAATATAACCATTACATAAAACATTCTTTTCATGATCCACAAGCATAGAAAATTCATTACTCTCTATGGCATACATGTCATCATAATAATCATCATAAAAAGCAACTTTATTGCCATAGTCAGTTGAAACCTCTTCCAAAATAGTGGATGTATCACTAAATAAAGTCATGACCTCTCCAAATCCACTTTAATCAATATTGTAATGAGATTCAATACCCTCCAAAATAGTGGGATCACTACTACCTAGAGTTGACACTCTTCCAAACCCACTTTTATCAATGTAATCATCATAAATAGGAGGCATGCTATCATCAAGATAAGTTTGATCAATCAAAATAGGGGGACTAAAAAGATCATCTTAATTAAACATAGCCTCCCCAAGCTTGGGACAAACATTAATTGCAGCAAATAAATTCTCAAACATGTCATTCTCATCAAACATAGCATCCCCAAGCTTGTGGCTTCGCATATCATAAGCATAATCACTCTCATCATTAATAGTATGAATAGCACCAACGGTATAACAATTGCTATCATCAATATTTCCCAAGTTGGTGCCAAAAAGATTTCCAAGATTATAAGAAGTATCATTATCTCCCCAATCATAATCATCACAACAAGCAATAGGCATAACAAAATCATCATCAAGTGCATCATTTCCACAATTATTTTTGATTCATTTTCATGAGGCACGACAATAGTAGGAGCAACATTATTTGGGAGAGATACCTTTTTACCTCTCTTCTTTCTTCTTTTCTTCTTCTTCACCACATCATGTGTGGGTTTAACTAATCTTTTCAAGCTTCTTATTGATAAGATTGGTTGGATAGGAAGCTCCTCCTCGTTACCTGATTCATCATAATAAACACTAGGAGGATTTTGGGAAATATTTTCCCTTTCATTAGTAATCTCTTCATATTCTATTTGTTCTCTTGACTTTAGATAGTTGGAAATATGAGGATTCTCAATGCAATTTACCGCACAAAACATATAAATTTCCTCTAGATCAAAATCAAGAAATCTATTGAGATTAAATTTTGGAATACCCTCAGTTATACGTTTAATTTCTTCATACCCCAAAAGAAGACTAAGCTCTTTATGATGCTCAAGGGTAATCAAGTGATCAAAATTTTTGGACACGATTTGATCATGAAAGAATCTGCATTGAAGATTTAAATGACCACGTTCATTGCAAAGTTCACAAGGATGGCCAAAAAAAATTACATCTTTCAGCACAATCATCTAGCCTCTCTTGCAACTTTCTCTTTTCTAAATATTTATGCTTATTACAAAATATATCTTCCCTTTTTGGTGTGGAAAGGCACTCCCAATTCACTCCACAAAAATTGACATGCTTATAAGAAACATTTTTCTCATGACTAGTGCAATCATCATTAGCATTTTGGATATTCAAAGAATTCATACTAACAACATTGCAATCATGGTCATCATTCAAATATTTTGCGTAAAACATTTTATTGACTTCTTCTTCTAACAATTGAGCACAATTTTCCGAACCATCATTTTCAAGAAAGATATTATAAAGATGATCAATAATATGATGCAACCTCAATTCCAGTTTTTTGTAGTTTTCTTTTATAAACCAAACTGATGATAAAACATGAAACTAAAATATTCAATTACAAGATCTAAATATATACCTTCAAGCACTCACCTCCCCGGCAACGGCGCCAGAAAAGAGTTTGATGTCTACTATGCAACATTATTCTTGTAGACTCGTGTTGGGCCTCCAAGCACAGAGTTTTGTAGGACAGTAGCAATCTTCCCTCAAGTGGATGACCTAAGGTTTATTTATCAATCCGTGGGAGGTGTAGGATGAAGATGGTCTCTCTCAGACGAACCTGCAACCAAATACAAGAAATCTCTTGTGTCCCCAACACACCCAATACAATGGAAAATTGTATAGGTGCACTAGTTCGGCGAAGAGACGATGATAAAAGTGTAATATGGATGGTGGAAATATATTTTTATAATCTTAATAAATAAAAACACCAAGGTAGCAAGAAGTAAACGGGCACAAAAACGGTATTGCAATGCTTGAAAACAAGGCCTAGGGTCCGTACTTTCGGTAGTGCAAACTCTCAACAGTGCTAACATAGTTGGATCATATGATTATCCCTCAAAGTTTAACGAAAAATCACTCCCGAGTTCCTATTAGCGGAGAACAAAAGATAGGAATTGTTTGTAGGGTACGAAACCATCTCAAAGCTATTCCTTCCATTCGATCTATCCTAGAGTTCGTACTAGAATAACGCAAGCTATTCTTTCCGATCGATCTAATCAAGAGTTCGGACTAAGATAACACCAAAGAAAATTCATATTCATAATACTCAATCCACACAAAGAACTACAAAGAGACCCCGAAGTTTCTGTCGGAGAAAAATGTGCATCAACCCGTATGCATAGACTACCCCAATATCACCCCAGGAATCCGCGAGTTGAATGCCATAACATACATCAAGTGAATCGATAAGATACCCCAATTTTCACCTCAAGTATTCATACCGCAAGACATATATCATGTGTTCTCATCTCCAAATATTCAATCCGACAAGACAAAACTTCAAAGGGTAAAGATTCAATTCATCATAACAAGAGTATAGAGGATAGAAACATCATATGATCTGACTATATTAACAAAGCCCATGATGTAGATCACAAGAGAGAGAGAGATTAAACACATAGCTACCAGTACAAACCCTCAGCACCGAGGGTGGACTACTCCCTCCTCATCGTGGTGGCCGCCGGGATGATGAAGATGGCCACCGGAGATGATTTCCCCCTCCGACGCGGTCTTAACAGGGTCTAGATTGGTTTTCGCGGATACAGAGACCTTGCAGCGGCGGAACTTCTGATCTAGGTTAACCCCGATGGGTTTCGGAATATTTGGGAATTTATAGTGCAAAGAGGGGGTGCAGGAGGCCACCGAGGTGGGTACAACCCACCTGGGCGCGAGAGGTGGGCCTGACATGCCCTGGTGGGTAGTGCCCCCCTTGGAGCACCCCCTAGGTGCAGATCTGGCCCATTGGGTTCCTTCTGGTCCGTAAAAAATCCCCGTGGAGTTTCATTGCGTTTGGACTCCGTTTGGTATTGATTTCCAGTGATGTAAAAAACAAGCAAAAAACAGCAACTGGCACGGGACACCGGGTCAATAGGTTAGTCCCCAAAAATGATGTAAAGTTGCTATAAAATGATTGTAAAACATCCAAGAATGATAAAATAACAGCATGA
Organism: Aegilops bicornis; assembly: GCA_021605145.1. NCBI lineage: Eukaryota > Viridiplantae > Streptophyta > Magnoliopsida > Poales > Poaceae > Aegilops > Aegilops bicornis. The sequence continues at coordinate 127,923,587 of CM038672.1, read as the reverse complement.
ATACTTCATAAATTATAGATACGTTGGAGACGTATCACCCCCTTTCCTTCTCCTCCTCCTTCTCCTTCCCCCTCCGATAAAAGGAAGGGGGGCGAATTGGACTAGGAGCCCAAGTGGGACTCCTACCACTTGGCGCGCCCCTAGGCCGACCTCCTCCCCTCTCCCTCCTTTATATACGAGGGCAGGGGGCACCTCCAAGATACATCAATTGTTCTTAGCCGTGTGCGGTGCCCCCCTCCATCGTTTACTGCTCCGGTCATATTGGCGTAGTGCTTAGGCGAAGCCTTGCGCGGATTACTTCACCATCACTGTCATCATGCCATTTTGCTGACGAAACTCTCCCTCAACACTTTGCTGGATCAAGAGTTCGAGGGACGTCATTGAGCTAAACGTGTGCAGAACTCGAAGGTGTCGTACGTTCGGTACTTGATCGGTTGAATCGAGAAGACGTTCAACAACATCATCCGCGTTAAACTAGCGCTTCTACTTTCGGTCTACGAGGGTACATAGACACACTCTCCCCCTCTAGTTGCTATGCATCTCCTAGATAGATCTTGTGTGAGCGTAGGAATTTTTTTGAAATTGCATGCTACGTTCCCCAACACGTTGGTGTAATACCAACTTCCCGTACCTCTTCACCGAGATCTAGGCCTTGCCCACAACGGGCCGCCACATTAGGTGGCTGGCTATTGGGGTCCTAGCATGGACGCTTTGGACGGTTCAAAATAAGCTTGTGATCTAGCGTGTGCCTCTTCGACGATGCTCTTGTGCGGTGTTCAAAATGTGTGGCTATTTGTAGCTTTGGCAGCCGCTTAGCTGCCAAGGACCGGACACCATCAAATCATCATTTCTGACCTTTGTGTGATGGCTCTTCGATTGGTTCCGTTGCTTCCTCCTCCACCACCTGAGCCGTATTAGCTTCTTCACTTGTGGTGCTACTGCCTTTGTTTTACTTTCAGGGCTTACTAAGTTGTGCTCTCAGCAGAACCCTTCCATACTTTATGTTGTGCTACCTTGTGTGTGTGTAGACTCATGTTGAACCTTGTGGCTGTGGTGGTTTGCTTTATATATAAAGCGGGGCGAAAGCCTTTTTCGGTAAACTGAGGCAACAATAAAAACTTTGATCCCATTTGCGATTTGATGGTGGACTTGCAACTTAGATGAAAACAAACTACGGGCACAGTCATGAGGCAAGGGTGGACGGTGGACTTGTAACTAAGACAACTACACAAAACTACGAGACCAGTTGCGAGTCGAGCATGGAGTTGCATCTGGGACAATTACAAGCATAGTTGCGAGTCGAGGGTGGACTTGCAACTGGGATGAAAAAACAAACTATAGCGTAGTTAAGAGTCGAGGGTGGACTTGCAACTGGGACAACTACACAAAACTAAGATACCAGTTATGAGTCAAGGGTAGACTTGCAACTGGGACGGAAACAAACTATGGACCTAGTTGTGAGTCGGAGGGTGGATTTGCAACAGAGATAACAAAAAGATTATGGGCCTAGTTGCGAGTCGAGAGTGGACTTGTGATAACCCACAAGTATAGGGGATCGCAACAGTTTTCGAGGGTAGAGTATTCAACCCCAATTTATTGATTCGACACAAGGGGAGCCAAAGAATATTCTCAAGTATTAGCAGTTGAATTGTCAATTCAACCACACCTGGAAAACTTAATATCTGCAGCAAAGTATTTAGTAGAAAAGTAGTATGGAAGTAACGATAACGGTGGCAAAAGTAACAGTATAGTGATCGTAACAGTGGCAGCGGAAAAGTAACTAAGCAAAGATCAATATGTGAAAAGCTCATAGGCATTGGATCAGTGAAGGATAATTATGTCGGATGTGATTCCTCATGCAACATTTATAACATAGGGTGACACAGAACTAGCTCCAGTTCATCAATGTAATGTAGGCATGTACTCCGAATATAGTCATACGTGCTTATGGAAAAAACTTGCATGACATCTATTGTCTGTAAGTGCATCTAGTGCCCCTTAGTGATTTTGGTGTATTGAAGACTTATAGGTTAAGGATCTAATGCATTTATGAGTGTACGGGTCTATAAGTCTATGAGGAGTTTGATATTCTGAGAGAAAGTCGACCCCTAAAATGAAGTTCTTCGACTAAAGACTTTGAATTTTGAAGACTTTCTGAAGACTTTGAGAGTGAAGAAATTGGTGTGACCTTGAAGACTTGGTATTCATTTGAGGAACATGAAGCGTGAAGACTTTTGTTTTCGTAGTTTCATTTTCACTTTCTTGAGTCATAGGAAACACCGTACTGTTAAAGGGGGTCGAGGAAATACTAAGGAGAAAATTTCCAAGTGATGCTCAACTCAAAGCCTACACCTACCAATCCCTTCGAGTGAAGCCATTGGAAATCTCATACAGTTCGGTCAATTTCTTCAGTAACAGAGACGCAGTTCTTCTGGTCACTGAGGACTTTGTTCTGACTGAGGAGTTAGGAATTCGCCAGTGCGAATTGCCTACACAATGAGGAACATGATAGCCCTGAGGAACTTGTACCTCAAATTTCCGACCGTTGATGTGCTATGCGCCAGATGTCCCAAAATATCTTATCCACCTAACGGTCATATCATTGAAGGGCATTTATGTCTTATCATGTCGGGCTGCTTCCTAGGCTATAAATAGCCGCCCCCTACAACCACTAGCTGGTTGGCTGCTCCGCGAGAAACTGACACTTGTCATTAGAGAGCATCCCATCCTCCGAGGACTTTGAGCAAAAATCATCAAGTGTCGGTGTACTAGAGTAGGGGTACCCTAGTATCCTGAACTCGTGCATGGGCAGTTGCAGCGCCCCGCGGCAAGGCTTGCCTGGTCGCCGCCAAGATCCTCTGTGGTTCCTTTGGAGCCATTCAAGAACAAAGTATTTAACCAAGAAGATAAGGCCCCGGCAAGAGGAGCTTGCCGGGAAGGCCACTCAAGGCACGCAGAAGACAAGACCCCGGCAAGAGGAGCTTGCCGGGAAGGCTCGGAGAGCGACAAGCTCCCGGGCGCGACAAGGATTCAGCCCCGGCAAGGCACTTGCCGCGGCAAGCAACCTCTCTTTATCTCCGCTCCAGCTCATCCACCAACGGGGCGCCATGGGACCGTTCCATGCGCGCGTGTCAAGAGGCTGTGCAGCCAGCGGGGAGCAGCGATAAGCGGCGCTGACAAGCTTGCCATCGTGGCGAATGGTGGTGCTCCTGACGGTCCCTGTTGCACTGTTTAGGCGACGGGGACGGGCATTTAATGCTTTTGTCCCTTGCCGTCAGGGTTAGGTAGAGTACAATGTACACTGTACAAGTAGGTGTACCAACTACTGTTTTTCCATTTGTACCCTCATCTACGTTGCCACCTGTCGGAGACCCTTGAGCATATAAAAGGAGGCCCATGCATAGCGTGAGGAGGTTCGATTCCAATGTGACCAGAGAACACCCACGCTAGGTCTTGTAGCTCTCATCGCTCCCTAGCAAGAACACAATACAATCAGACAAGCAGCAGTAGGAGTATTATCTCTCCGGAGAGCTCCGAAGCTGGGTAAACTGCTCGTGTTAAGCCGCCTCGATCCGCTCTTCGTGCGATCTCCGCTCCCCTCCGAACCAAAAGGGACTCGGTCCGCTGGTCCCATAGGTGTTCGTGGGTCCGATCAGCCTCCCGACATCTTTGGCGCACTGTAGGGGCGTCGAGGCTGTGTGAACCTGATCCGGCGTTCACACAGCAACATCTTCATCATCTTCAACATCTTCATCAACATGCCACCGAAGAAGAAGGCTTCGGCGGCAGCAGAGCCGTCCGCGTCGTACCCACCATCACCGGAGCAAACGGGTGGTGGAGCAGACGCTGGCGGAAGAACGGGCGCCGTTTAAGGAGTTCGTGACGCTGCCAAGTCCAAGGACAAGGCCGCGCAAACCTCGGCATCCGCACATGCCCCGCGCCCATCTCAGGAGACGCGGGACCAACAGCATCATGGTATTCACAATATCATACGCTCGTTGGATCAAGACCGAGCTGGAGGATCTCGAGACCCTCAAGACCAGCGTGCACGCCAACATCTTTGGCACGAAGCGAAATGCGGTCGCCTAGACGGGATGCTGCTCCTTCTAACATAGTTAGAAGTCCGAGCATATCCCGCTCCTCGCACCGTTCACCATTGCCACCCACTACTCCAGCAGAAGCTCTGGCGAGAGCTCAGCTGCTCCTCGATTACCCTCCAACGGCCGACAAGGTCGACGAGTGGAGGGCTACCATACAGAGTCTCATTGGCTTCGCCAACGGCGACGCTCCGCGGCAACAGAGCGCATCGCTACCGTGGCAAGACGACAAGGCACGAGCCGGTGGCGACGAGACTTGTGGAGGTGCAACCACCATGCACTCTCCGCCCCGAAGGCCAAGATCGCCGACTCGCCGGATCCACCTCGACAGCGACTCCCGCTGCGTCGCCGGATCCACGAGCTCGCCGTGATCAGCACCAAGTTCTTCATGAACGACAACAAGAAGACGCTTCGAACTCGCATCGGCGCCCGAAGAGAAGCGGCGTCGGTCGAACCAGCGGCTGGGCTTTCTGTCGATATGCATGCGCCCGAAGGGAACGAGCGCGACTTGCCGTCTGTGATAGGTTGCCCTGCGTTCACTCGTGAGCTGCGGCAAGTCCATGGCCCGAAGAAGAATTTCAAGCGGGCGTGCGAGAGAAGTATGATGGCGGGGCGCATCCGTCGGAGTTCCTCGGCATCTACACCATCGCGGTGCGGCTGCGGGGGCGAGACGACAAGATCTCGCCAACTACATCCCGCTGGTACTCAAGCCCAACGTCAGTCTGGCTCATGCACTTGTCGGACAACTCCATATCTTCTTGGGCAGATCTATGCCATCAGTTTGTTGGCGCCTTCACGGTGACCACAAGCCTCATGGCCAAGAAAGTGACCTTCATCTGCCGCCCGAGAAGGAAGGAGAGTCCTGCGCAAGTTCATTCAGAGATTCAGCCGTGTGCACTACAACATCCTGGATGTCCACCTGCCGCGGTGATCAGCGCGTTTCATCAGAACGTGCGGAACCGCAGGATGAGGGAGGAGATGGCAATGTGCAAAGTCAAGGACGTCAGTGAGCTGTATGCATTGGCCGACAAGTGTGCACGTGCTGAGGAAGGGAGAAGACTCCCAGGAGAGAATGCAGAAGCAGGATCTGACAGTGAGGATACCGCTACGGCAAAGAAGAGCCGGCGGCGGGGCAACAGGAAGAAGAAAGGCAGAGAAGTGCTAGTTTTTGAGCAGTCCGGCAATGGAGGTGGCGACAAGAACGCCAAGGCTGGACGGCTCCGGCAAGCAGTACTGCAAGATCCACCGCACCAAGGGCCATGACCTCCAGAGCTGCAAGAAGGTCGAGCAGCTTGTTGAACAGCAGAAGGCTGAGTACGAGCGGCACGACAAGGAGAAGGCCCAGGAAGGTGGAGGAGCCAAGCAAGAAACGTCCCGGCCGGGAGGACGCCTTGGCAAGGCCAAGCAAGTAAGGAGAGACCTCCTCGCGGCCGCGACAAGGATGAAGATGACAACGACGATGAAGATATGGAAGGCAGCGACGCTGATGAGCAGGAGTTTCACAAAGCTACAGAGGTCCTCTGCGTTGTGAGGTGCTTCCTGCATACTTCCCACCGCCAACTCAAGCGGTGGATGCGGGAAGTTAATGCGGTTGAACCATCCGTAGAGTCACGCAAGCCTCTGAAGTGGTCCAAAGACGCCTATCATCTTTGATATTGAGGACCACCCTGATCGCATAACTGCGGTCGGGTGCTTGCCGCTGTTGGTCTCACCAACTATCCGCAATCTCAAGGTCACCAAGATGCTAGTTGACGGCGGGGCCGGCTTAAACTTGATCTCCTCCGCGGTCCTCCAGAAGGTTCAGATCCCTGACAGCGAGCTCGAAGAGACTGGCAAATTTCAAGGAATCAATCCGGGAAGGAGCAAGCCGAAGGGGAAGATCACGTTGCCGGTAACATTTCGCAGCGAGCTGAACTTTAGGACTGAGAGGGTCACATTCGACGTTGCTGACTTTCCATTCCTTACAATGGGATACTTGGTCCGGCACTCGCCAAGTTCATGGCAGCCTCTCACTATGCCTACAACTTACTCAAGATGCCGGGCCGATGAGCATCATCTCATCCATGGCGACAAGAAGGATGCTCTTATCTGTGCCGACAAGATCTACCAAAGCGGCAGTCATGCGACAGTTGCAAGCCACTTGCGGCTGAAGCTCCGGGGAAGAAGAAGACCAAGTCCGGCAAGAGCTCGATGCCCACTCGCAAGCGCACCTCCTCGGGGTGCTGCGCTACCGTCGAGGACGCACCATCGAGCTCCACCGGCAAGTGCAAGAAAGGCGATGGCAGCTCCGCCAAAGACCAAGAAGGTGTCCGCCAAGGAGGGCGGCCTTGGTGGTACCTTCACCATCGGTGCCTCTCTCGACCCTAAATAGGAAGGCGCTTTTCGTTGCTTTCTGCGGCGAACGTCGGCGTGTTTGCATGGCAACCGTCGACATCCCAGTGTTCCTGTGAAAGTAATTGAGCACCGCTGGCCGTTTGTCCTCATGCACGGCCCGTCAGCGAAAGTCGAGGAAGCGAGCGGTGGGCGCCAAGAATTCATCGCAGAAGAGATCAAGAAATTGGAAGCAGCAGGCCTTGTCGAGGAGTGCTCCATCCTACGTGGTTGGCCAATCCTGTAGTTGTGCGCCAAGGCAAATGGGAAATGGAGACTTTGTATTGACTTCACGGATGTTAATAAAGCTTGTCCCAAAGACCGTTTCCCTTGCCGCGCATCGACCAGATTGTTGACTCCACGGTGGATGTGATTTGCTTTCATTTCTTGATGCATACTCAGGATATCATCAGATCTTCATGGCAGAAGAGGATGAGGAGAAAACCGCATTCATTACTCCATGTGGCACATACTGTTTCATACGGATGCCTTTCGGATTGAAGAATGCTGGTTCAACGTTTACAAGAGTAGTCCATGATGCTTTTGAGCCGCAAATGCACAGAAATGTAGAAGTCTACATGGATGACATAGTGGTCAAGAGCAAGGACAAAGCAACTCTAGTTCAAGATTTGGATGAGACCTTTGCAAATCTGCGCAAGATCAACCTCAAGCTCAACCCCGAGAAGTGCGTGTTCGGAGTCCCCTCCGGCAAGCTTCTCGGGTTCTTTGTGTCTCAGCGGGGAATTGAAGCCAATCCCGACAAGATCAAGGCCATTGAGCAGATTGAAGCACCAAAGTGCGTCAAGGATGTACGAAGACTTGCCGGTTGTGTGGCTGCTCTCGGCGAGTTTATCTCTAGGTCTGCTGAGGCCTACCGCCATTTTTCAAGATTTTGAAAAAGGCAGGTCCAATGAAATGGACTCGAAGCGGAGGCTGCTGCGGAGACTGAAGAGATACATGTCCTCCACTCCAATACTTGTCGCACCTAGGCCACAAGAGAAGTTGTTGCTATATATAGCGGCAACCAATCAAGTGGTTAGTGTTGCGTTAGTAGCGGAGAGGGAGGCAGACGATGAGCCGGCAACCATGGCAGATACATCCAGCGACAAGCAGGGGGCTTCACCGACAAGCTCTGGTCCCGACAAGGACGGATCTGCGCAGGCATGCGAGAAGATGCAGAAAAGGATGGTGCAGCGCCCAGTTTACTTTGTCAGTTCCCTTCTGCAGGGGGCTAGGTCAAGGTACTATGGTGTGCACAAATTGCTTTTCGGCCTCCTCATTGCCTCGAGAAAGCGCCATTACTTCCAAGCACATGAGATAACGATCGTCACTCGCTTTCGCTGAAGAGGATCTTGCAAAATCCGAAGCGGCGGTGCAAGATTGTCGAGTGGGCACTGAACTGTCAAGCTTTGGCCTCAAGTTTGAAAGCACGTCAACTATCCAAAGCGAGCATTGGCAGAGTTCATAGCGGAATGGACCCCAACACAAGATGAAGAAATTCGAGAGATGAGCATCCCGTCAAGGAAGCGAGCAAAGAGTGGCTGATGTACTTTGATGGTGCCTTCTCATTGCAAGGCGCCGGTCTTTGGCGCTTGCTTATAGCACCCACCGGAGAGAACCTCAAGTACATAGTCCAAATGCATTTTCCCAAGGAGCAAGCAACAAACAATACAAAGCAGAGTATGAAGGTTTGCTTGCCGCCTCGTGATTGCGAGACCTTGGGATTAAGAAGCTTATTGTCGAGGCGATTCGCAGCTTGTTTTCCGCCAAGTGAACAAAGATTATCGAGTCCATTGATGGAAGCCTACGTTGATGAAGTGAGAAAGCTAGAAGAACACTTTGACGGCCTACAAATGGAACATGTTCCAAGAGCTCGTAATGATATTGCCGATGGTTCGTCAAAGTGCGCGCAGACTTAAGTTGCTGTGGAACTGTGGATTTTTGTGCTCAAGCTAACTCAGCCAACCGTAACACCATCAACTGGACATAGCAAGAAGAGGAAGTTGATCTTTGGTGACTACTTTTCGACAGAGCTTCCCGAAGCCGCCGCCAAGAAGGTCCCCAGGATCGACACCAACAGAGCTGAGGGGCAGTCTGCTCCGACAAGCCCCAGGGTTTGTTTCGTTGAAGCAGACGCTTCCGACAAGTTTTGCTCTGGCAAACTTGCCGGAGAACGTCAAGCTCCGGCCGAGCCGCAGGTTCTTGTCGTGGAAGCTGATGTTCCCGCAGCAGCAGATGTGCCTTTAGTCCTTGTTGTCGAGCCGCAAGCTCCATCATGGGCACAAAGAGATTGTCCATTTCCTTGAGACGGAGAACTTCCCGAAGAGCAAGAAGAAGCTGAAAGAGTAGCCCGGCAGTCAAGTATGTACCAGTTTGTCGACAACACACTGTACAGAAGAAGACTCAACGGTGTGAAATTGAAGTGTATTTGCCGGGAAGATGGACAAAAGCTGTTGGCAGAGATACATGGAGGCATATGTGGTCATCACATTGGCGCAAGAGCACTTGCCAGCAAAGCTTTCCGGCAAGGTTTCTTCTGGCCGACAGCCCTCCAGGATGCAACTGCACAAGTAACCAAGTGTGAAGCGTGCCAGTTCCATTCCAAACAGATACACCAGCCAGCTCAAGCTCTCCAGACGATCCATTTATCCTGGCCATTCTCGATGCAGGGCTCGACATTCTCGGCCCCTTCCCGGCTGTCGGGGCTTTGAGTACTTATGCGTCGCAATCGACAATTTCACAAAGTGGCGGAAGTGGAAGCGGTGAGGAAGGTGACGGCATCGGCGATCAAGTTCTTGGTCGATTGTTTGCCGTTTGAATCCCTAACAGGATCATCACCGACAACGGCACACAATTCTGAGTCGCACCTTCATGCAAAGACGTCCAAGATCTTGGCGCCAAGGTCTGCTTTATACATTGCTCATCCGAGAAGCAACGGTCAAGCGAGAAAGGGCAAATGCTGAAGTGTTGCGCGGGCTCAAGACCGTAACTTTCGACAGGCTGCACAAGTGTGGAAGAAAGCTGGATTGAGGAGCTGCCGGTGGTTCTTTGGTCGATCGTAACGACGCCAAATCGAGCCGCGGCGGACACCTTTTGCTCTAGTCTATGGAGCAGAGGCAGTTCTCCCCACGGAACTCGTACACGGATCGCCTCGAGTGCTCGCTTATGATGAGCTTGAGCAAGAGCAGCTGCGACAAGATGACGCGCTGCTCCTTGAGGAGGATCGTCTTCAGGCCGCTGTACGAGCTGCTCGTTACCAGCAAGCTTTGCGTCGCTACCATAGCCGCAAAGTTAGTGCCAGAAGCCTCAAGGAAGGCGGCCTTGTTCTTCGGCGCATTCAGTCCGCCAAGAATTCAAACAAGTTGACGCCGAAGTGGGAAGGCCCTTATCGGGTGAAACGAGTCACTAGGCCTGGCGCTGTCCGCCTTGAGACCGACGATGGTATTCCGGTGAGCAACTCTGGAACATTGAGCATCTTCGTAAGTTTTACCCGTGAGGCGCGTTGTCGGAACCTGTTCAAGCAACCACCTTTATACAAGTCTTGCCGCTGTTGCATGTAATCCTTTGTACAAAGCCGGGCGCAGACCCCGTGCATCAGTAAAGCTCATGTGTTGCACACAACTTGTCAAATTCATGCTTTCATCATTTTATTGCATGTTTTGGCTAACACTTTGTGCAGCACCCACACTGTAAGCAATATCGAGTCACTGGGCTCCATAACTTTATTTTCTCTTCTTTCTCTTTTCTCAAAGAAAGGAAGGTTCCCCAGCGCACGCAGAGTTAACCAGGGGAAGGAGAAGATAATACTATGGACCAAGCGTTGCTCGAGGAAGTTTCATTTATCGGGAAGCAAACGAGCAGAAAAGCTAAGTTGCCCAAGTTTGAGCAATCAGTTCTTAAATTTCTAAGTTATCTTCCTCGAACGATAGTACTTTGTATGGAAAACCTGCGGCGGAGGAACCAACTGGCGGCTAGTCGCGCCTTACTTTTGTTTCGAGTCCGCTCAACAACTTAAGTGAGCTGCAGCTAGTCGCGACAAGGTTGCTTGTCGGGCGGCACCGCCCGAGGCTCTTGACGTTCACTTTCGGCGCTTCATGACAATGGTGCTGCACCGACAAGTTACCTAAAAGCGAGGGGCAAAACGCATTACAAAGGAAGGAATCAAGTAAAGGAAATAACATTGCAATCATTGCCTAAGATAGAGTTATATTACAAAATAACTTGTCGCAGATCTAATAAATTGTTCTCCTGAACATGATCAGCAGCGACAAGGGAAAGATAAAATTGGCGGCCTAGTCTACGCGGTCGCCATCAACCCGCTTGATCTTGCCCACCTTGTCCACAATGGGTGTGACAAGGGCTTTGAGCGCCTCCACGTCGGCATCTGGCGGCAAGGATCTGAGGACGCCGTTGAGGTTGAGGCCTAGATTGCGGAAGGCCACCTTCATCAACACCTTCTGGAGGGCTCACCACAGATCTGGCGCGATTCCTCGGCCAGCTGCTTTGGGATCTCCTCCCGAGTCATTGGAGAGCCGTCACCACGCCTTGAAGAATAAGCTAAGCTTGGCGCTGGGTTGGAGGTGCTCGTCGGAGGAGTACCCAAGATCCACCATCCCCAGCTCCATCAGCTCGTTGTGGATGGCGGCGGCAGTATCCACCAGACCTTCGGTCTAGTGCTCCACACTCTCCCTCAAGGCGCTCTGGGTGGCAACAACATTCGCCAACAGCTCCTCGTTGGCGTTGATCTTCTCCAACAGGCTCCCCTCCCGCTCCTTGGCGCCGTCCAGCGTATGCATCAGGGTGGTCAGCTTCAGCTCAAGATCCACCTTGGAATCCTTGGCGGCGTCGAGCTCCTTGCTCCTCTCGGCGAGACGGCCCTGCAGCTCGCCAAGAGTGTAGGCGTCCTTCTCGCGCTCGTGCTTGAGCGCAGCAAGCTCCTCGCCGCTCTTCTGGAGACTGGCCTCCAGCTGCGCCACCTTCGTCTCCAACTCTCTCTTGGCGGCCTTGGCGGCTGCGGCAGCATCCTTCGCTTCCTTAAGCGCCCCGCCAAGTGACTCCTCGCGCGCGACAAGCTCTTCCTCATAGCTGTCAAGATTGATCTTCCGCTGCGCCAACTCGCTTTCTTGCGCAGATATCTTCTCGGCAGCAAGCGTTTGCTGCTCCTCGACCTCAGCCTTCTCAAGGATGAAGGCTGTGCGCTCTTCAGCAAGTCGCTCCCGCTCTTCTGCTATGTTCCGGAGAGTTTCTTGATTGGCGCCCCGGAGCTCTTCTGTGCGTTTCTCCACGTCTACTCCCGCCCTCGCGACAAGTGATTCCCGGGACTCCAACTTGGCTTGTCGGGCGCGGTAGAGCGATAGCAGCTTCTTCAGCAGCTGCTCCTCCTCAGACTTCGCTGCTTGCTGCTTGGCGTCCACCAGCGTCGGCCAATGAGGCGAGCAGCTCTCCGTCGAAGGTCTCTCCTTCGACCGGCGCCCTGAGCTCGGGCAGGGGAGCTTGATGAAGACGCCGTCGCCGGCCTTCAAGTAGGCGCCGGGCTGGGGCTCTTCGGAGCCTGACGCTGCAGCAGCGGCAGGGGAATCGGCGGTCGGTGTAGCGCCTGGCGCTCCTGCGGCCCCAGGGCCGTCAGTGCGATCGCCAGACCCCTCGCCCGGCCTGCGGCGGCAGCCTTCGATGGCCTCTTCGCGGCAGGCTTCGTCAGCGCCGGCTTCTTCTTCCACGGCGGCGGCTTCGTCAGTGTTGCCGCGCGCGTCCTCATCGCCGGCGACCTCGGTCTCCATCGGCTCTGTGGCGGACAAAGAAAGAACAGTCAAGCAAATATTCAAAGAAAAACAGAAGAAAGCAAGCCCAAGGGAAATTTTTGCGCAAGAGGATTACCTGCAATGGGATCTACAGCCATGGTCTCGACCACTTGAGGATCACTGGTGCTGTCCCTTGCCGGAGTAGTCTCCCTTGCCGGAGGACGCTCCCTTGCCGGAGAATCCTCCCTTGGCGGGCGTGGTCGGGCAGATAGAATCTCGGGGCGGCTTCCGAGCCCTCCCGATGAGGCTGCTCTGCTCCTACACAAACCAACAATGAGATATCAATGAAGAAGGAGCACCCATGCACACCTAACGATGAGGAGAAAACCGTGATACTTACTCGGGGTTGTGCTTTGGGGGCTCTGAGGAAGGGTTGCCGGGTCCGGCAAGGGGGTCTCAGACGCGCCTCCTGTTGCCACGGGTGGATCATCCTCAACGACGACCACCGGGGTCTTGGCTCTCTTCGACGCTCTCTGGGCCAGCGTCCTGAAAAGGAAAGAGTTCAGAACGAAGCAAATCAGATTCAAGATGAAGCAACAAAATTGAAGAAATACAAGCACAATATTGAAGCTTACTCTTCTTCTTCCTCGGAGCTGAGTGCGGAGAAGTCAAACTCCGGCTCGCCTCCGGTGCGACGAGGCGGAGGAGTGGGCTCTCTTGGCCGCTTGGCGGAGGTGTCGGCGGTGGCCTGGGAGGATCCCGCCCCAGTTGTCGCAGCAGTGTGGGGTGCTCCCGCGGCAACATCGCTTGCCGCGGTAGAGCGCGTCGCGCGGCGCTGCGGCTGTGGGCCCGTCTGCCGCCCCGTCTCGTCTCCGGCCTTGCGGAGACGCCTCCTGGCAGAGCCGGGCTCCGTTCGGTAAGCCGCTGGATGGTGGGGAAGAAGCGCCATCGGCTGGTTCGCTCGACTTCGGCCTCGGGTTGCAAGCTCTTCCTCACCGGGCGAACTCCCTTCGCTCGGCAAGGCTTGCCGCCTCTGCTGCGTCTGCCTCCTCCACGGTGTACCCGAAGACGCCCGATGGCGGCTTCTGCCGCCTCCTCCAACCTTGTGGCAATCGCACCATCTCTTCGTCGGTGGTGTCGCGGGTGAGCTTCTTCTGCTCGTCGGGGCGGATCGGCATTTCTTCCAAGCTGTCGAAGAACTGCCGGACGATGTCGTCGGAAGGCTCTTGCCAGGTTGGAACGATCCCATGCGAATCGCACAACGGCATCATGGCGCGGATGCGGTCGAGCGCAGAGTTGTTGCACAATGGGATGACCCCCTCGGCAACCTAAACCACTCGGGGTGATCGGGGTCATTCTAGAACAGCTCTAGCAGCATCGCATCCAACTCCAAGACAGTGAAATTCCAATTGAGGCCCGGGCGCAGCCTCATGATGTCCGCTGCATTTTGGAACTCCCAAGCAGGTCTCCTCCTCTCCTCCAAGGGGGCGATGCGGCGGCGAAGGAAATCTGCGCCAACTGCGCCTACAGTGAGTCCAGCAAGCCTGAGGCGCAAGATCCGGGTCACAGCTATCTTCAACCTAGCATCTTCCGGTGCCAAGTTGCTCCAATCGCTGCCGCGCACTATTGGGGTTTGGCGCAGGGCGGTGAAGGGCTGCGGGTTCTCCTCAACGATCCAACACCAATTGGCTCTCCACTCCTCCCACTTGCTACGGAACTCTCCTTCCAGATAGGCCTCTTTCTTGCCGACCACAGAGACCCAAGCAATCCCTCCCCAAGCGGCTCCCTCTCTCAACGGGGCATGAAGAAGTGGCGGAAGAGGGCTACGTTTGGGTGTATCCCGACAAAGTTTTCGCAAAGGTGTGCGAAAACTGCCATGGTCGAGACGGCGTTGGGGTGAAATCAAGGAGGCGGAACCGTGAGGTGTTCATAATGTCGCAGAAGAATTCAGAAAAGGCGGGCAGAGCCCGCATAGAAGAAAAGCGCAAAGAAAGGATACCCTGTTGGGTCTAGCTTTTAAGCGGTGGCGGGGAGTACCTTCGTGCGCGGATGCGCACGCGTCTCCGTCGACCAGAAGAGGTAGAAGCCCTCCCTCAGCTCCTTTGCGTCGAGCTGGGGGGAGAAGATGGCCCGCTCCTTTCGCAGCGCCGCGAGCCGCTGCGCCTCGGCCGACTTCACGCCCTTCCCCTTGTCGGCTTTCGGAGCCATGGCGGAGGCGGTGGAGGAGACCTACGGTGTTGATGGCGTTGTGCGAAAGGGGGCGGAGCGCTACTCTCTTCGCACTAGAGAAGAAGGGGGGAGCGGCGGTGGTTTTCGAGACGAGACAGCAATGGCGAGGTGGGCGACCTGCCCCTGTTTCCCCTGTTTATAAGGAGGGAGAGGGGGCGGTGGGGGACGTTCCTAATAAAGAAACCCCCCACGATCTCTCCCACGATGCCACGTTCGACGCGTGCTGTTCGTGGGGGACGTGGTGGGTCCAGAGCAAGTAACGGCGTGGTCAAGGCCGCGTGTGACCGTGCTGCTTGTTTTGGGCCTGGCCCAGCGCTCGGCACCGTGTGGACCAGGCCGGGGGCTCTGTCGGTGTACTAGAGTAGGGGTACCCTAGTATCCCGAACTTCGTGCAGGCGATTCTGGCGCCAGCGGCAAGGCTTGCCTGGTCGCCGCCAAGATCCTCCGTGGTTCCTTTGGAGCCATTCAAGAACAAAGTATTTAACCAAGAAGATAAGGCCCCGGCAAGAGGAGCTTGCCGGAAGGCCACTCAAGGCACGCAGAAGACAAGACCCCGGCAAGAGGAGCTTGCCGGGAAGGCTCGGAGAGCGACAAGCTCCCGGGCGCGACAAGGATTCAGCCCCGGCAAGGCACTTGCCGCGGCAAGCAACCTCTCTTTATCTCCGCTCCAGCTCATCCACTAACGTGTCGCCATGGGACCGTTCCATGCGCGCGTGTCAAGAGGCTGTGCAGCCAGCGGGGAGCAGCGATAAGCGGCGCTGACAAGCTTGCCATCGTGGCGAACGGTGGCGCTCCTGACGGTCCCTGTTGCCTTTGTTTGAGCAACAGGGCGGGCATTTAATGCTTTGCCCCTTGCCGTCGAGGTTAGGTAGAGTACACTGTACCTTTGTACAAGTAGGTGTACCAACTACTGTTTTTCCATTTGTACCCTCATCTACGTTGCCACCTGTCGGAGACCCCTTGAGCATATAAAAGGAGGCCCATGCGCAACGTAGAGGAGGTTCGATTCCAACGTAACCATAGAGCACCCACGCTAGGTCTTGTAGCTCTCATCGCTCCCTAGCAAGAACACAATACAATCAGACAAGCAGCAGTAGGAGTATTATCTCTCCGGAGAGCTCCGAAGCTGCGTAAACTGCTCGTGTGCTTCGCCTGGATCCGCTCTTCGTGTGATCTCTGCCCCCCTACGAACCAAAAGGGACTCGGTCCGCCGGTCCCATAGGTGTTCGTGGGTCCGATCAGCCTCCCCGACATCAAGTGAGGAAAATCCAAACCCGAACCCAAACACCTACCAACCCAAAGTGATTGAGCATCACTGAAGAGATTGATCCTGCCTGGATCTGACGCTTGTTACCTTTGAAGACTGTGCTTCTTCCAGACGGTTAGGCGTCATGGTCTAGAGCATCCAAGAGGAATTGTGGATCGCCGAGTGACCGAGTTTGTGAAGGTTCGGAAGTCACCTGAAGACTTACCACGAGTGATTGGGCGAGGATTGTGTCCTTAGCTCAAGGAGAATACGGTGAGGACTGTGTGTCCTCGAGTTTAAATACTCAGCCGCTCCAACCAGATGTACAACTGAGACAGCAGTTGGAACTGGTCTACCAAATCATTATCTTCACCAAGCCAACTGGTTCTATTTCCTCAACACTTTCATTTCCTCATCATTGTGTTGTCTGTTTGTTCATATCTGAGTTTGAAGACTTTGACTGAAGACTTTCTCAATTTCCTCAGTTCAATTTCTTCAGTCTGTTTGTCTTCATCTTGTGCTATCCTGTGTTTACGCTTTCTATACTACGTATGCATCTTCATTTCATCATGATGACCATGCACGTGATACATTATGTTTACTTCTGAGTACTTATTCTACTGCTAGTAGTTCCTCGCTAAGGAATTTCGTCACTAGCAAATTCCTCAGTGAAGAATTTCATAAAAATCGCCTATTCACCCCCCCCCCTCTAGTCGATATAATGCACTTTCAATTGGTATCAGAGCAAGGTACTCCCTTGTTCTGTGTGATTTTGGTTTAACCGCCTAGAGTTTTAGTTATGTCGACCGCAGATATGAAGAAAGTGACATGCCCCATCTTTGGCGGTCACGAGTATCCCAAATGGAAGGCCATGATGAAGAAGCATCTCATGGCGATGAACAGCGAGCTGTGGACCGTCACTGAGATTGGTGACCGATCTGTGCAAGATGGCGGAAGCTGATGACATTCGCAAGTACACCCATCTCAACCTCACAGCGAAGGCCGTCATCTGCTCCAGTCTGTCTCGAAATCAGTTCAGGAACGTCATGCATCTCGATCATGCGAAGCTTATCTGGGACCGTCTCTCTAATGTCTATGAAGGCCATCGAACCTGTCACGATCCTTGGTTCGAGGACTTCAAGGAATCTCTCAAGTCAATGACATTTGAACCAGAATCATCATCTTCCTCATCATGCCTTATGGCAGATGGTGAAAAGGTAACTGAATGCTATCTGTCTGAATCTAGTGATGATGAATTTCGACCCAGTTATGTCAAACTTGCTTCCCTTGCTGCTAAACAACAAAGAGCTTTGGAAAAGGCTCACGAAATGCTTAGTAAGAGCGATGATATGTTGGGTGAAGAAATGGATCAGTCAAAAGCTTTGGCTGAAAGTCTTCAGAGACTTCATTCTAAGTATGACTCCCTTCAAGATCAGCTTAACTCTCTCTTATCTGATCATGAGAAGCTAAGAGTGAGTTGTGAAGATCTTCAGAAGGAGCGCGATTCATTACTTGCTCAACAAATCAGCGCTGCTCAGGAAGAATTCATTCCTCCATGTTTAAAATGCATTGAACGAGAATCTGCTAATTCTTCACCTGAATGTTCAAATGCTTCTAATGTTACAAATTCTTCATCTGCCTCTGCTATCACTAATTCCTCATCTGAGGACATTGCTAGTATCCTTGACGATGAAATTTGAAGGAATTGTACATGACAGTGCATGTACAAAAGCCTCAAAGGGCATCAGGCTCTTTGTGATGTGCTTAAAAAGCAGATCCTCAACAGGAACCCTAGGAAAGAGGGTATTGCCTTTGAGAGGAAACTCAATGCTGATGGTACATATTGGAAGCATGAGCAATTACCCAAAACCTCATGGGTTGCTGCAAAGGGACCTCCAGTTGACCCATCTAATTTATCTGGCTATACATGTGAATCTTCTCATTCTTCTGATGAGTCATTTGACTCCAAATATAAACTGTTCAAAAATCAGAATGGTGAAGTATTTGCTAGATATGTTGGCACTAACTGCAGGAACGGTTCCCCTATGAAGAAAATCTGGGTTCCCAAAAGGTGCCTTGAAAGTCTTCAGGTGAATGTCCTCGTGACACCACCTGTGAAGAATAGGAACCCTAGATCAAATTCTTCATATGGACCAAATTCTTCATATGGATCCAAGTCCTCATACGGACCAAATTCCTCACGTGGATCAAATTCCTCAAAAGGATCAAAGTCCTCATATGAACATCATTGTGCTAACAACTCTGTTTCGCAGGGAAGAGCCAAGGGCTATGAATATGAGCATTATTCTTCAAATCATTATGTTCATAAGTCCTCGAAGAATTTCTCTGCTTATTCATATGCTTACTCTAACCCCTCTTATGTGAAACGAAATGGTTTGGCCGCTATGCCACCATTCTCATATGGAGCTCGCAGAGTGATGAAATCTTTGCCACCCCTTCAGATGTGGGTGGTGAAGAAAAATAACTAATTTCTTCTGCAGGGTCAGGTCTCCAGACGTACTGTAGCGTCTGAAGAATTTGCTGGGGACCTGAGAAAATGCTTGAAAGGACGCAGGCTAACCATGAAGAAATGAATTTTCATTTCTCACGTCCTCACACTGCTTTATCTGTCTTACTGCTTGATGAAATTGATCTGATGAATTGTGATATCATATTCTTCACTGCTGAAGTATATGAGGTTCGTAAGTTGCACTAATTCATCTGCAGGATGATCAACCCAAAGCCACTGAGTGGGTCCTTGATAGTGGATGTACAAATCACATGACTGGTGACAGGAATCTATTGATGGATGCTCCCTTATCGTCATCACATCTGAAGCATATCATCTTCGCTGACAAGAGCAAAAGTCAGGTATTGGGTCTAGGTAAGGTTGCTATCACAAAGGATCGACACATGGACAAAGTCATGCTTGTTGAGTCCTTAGGATACAACCTTATGTCTGTTTCAATGCTTTGTGATCTTGATATGGTTGTTGTCTTTGGCAAGTATCGTTGTGTTGTGATTATGGAAGCTGACAAATCCAAAGTCTTCGAAGGCTTTAGGAGAGGAGACTTGTATATTGTTGATTTCTCTGCAGATTCACAACCAGCCGTGTGCCTACTTGCAAAAGCTTTAAGGATGGCTATGGCATCGACGACTTGGTCATGCGGGCATGAGGAATTTGCACACGCCATGCGAAGAAGAAGCATGTTATTGGCATTGAGAATGTCAAATTCCTCAAGGATCACTTATGCGGTGCCTGTGAAGCTGGAAAGATGACCAAGGCTAAGCATCCAGCAAAGACCATCATGACCACTACTCGTCCATTCGAATTGCTTCACATGGATCTCTTCGGTCCTAATCACTATTCCTCTGTTTCAAATGAAGCATCTCAATATGGCTTTGTTATTGTTGATGATTACTCTCGTTACACATGGGTACACCTTGTCTCTTACAAACATGAAGTGCAGGAAGTCTTCAAACGATTTTCCTCGAGGGCTTCAACCAACTTTGGTGTGAAGATCAAGCACATCAGAAGTGACAATGGCACTGAGTTCAAGAATTCGGGTCTCGATGACTATCTTGATGAACTTGGTATTACTCATGAGTTATCTGCTCCTTATACTCCTCAACAGAATGGCGTCGTGGAGCGCAAGAACAGGACTCTTGCTGAGATGGCTCGCACCATGCTTGATGAATACAAAACCCCTCGTCGTTTCCGGGTTGATGCAATTGACACCGTGTGCCACATCATCAACAGAGTATATCTTCACAAATTCTTCAAAAAGACTGCCTATGAACTCCTCACTGATAAGAAACCCAATGTGAGTTATTTCAAAGTCTTCGGTGCTAAATGCTGGATTAGAGATCCTCATCACAACTCTAAATTTGCACCGAAAGCACATGAAGGTTTTGTGCTTGGTTACGGAAAGGACTCGCACACCTACAGAGTCTTCAACAATGTTCTTCACAAGATTGTTGAAACTGTATATGTCTTGATTCGATGAAACTAATGGCTCGCAAAGAGAGCACCTACCTTCTGTGTTAGATGAACCAGCACCTGAGGATTCTATCAAGCACAAGGCTACTGAAGATGTCATTCCTACTGAAGAATCTGCTGAAGAATTCATTCCAGAACGTGAAGAACGTCGAGCTGATGTACCTGAAGAAAATGCTGAGGAAATTGATGCTGAAGAAAATGCTGATCAAATTCCTCAACGACAACCAGCTCATCCTCGCATTGCAAAAGAAGTGCAAGTGGAGAAGATCATTGATGGCATTAGAGCACCAGGTCCTCTCACACGCTCAAAAGCTTCACATCTATCTAACTTTTGTGGGCACTTTGCTTTTGTCTCTATCACAGAGCCCACTAAGGTAGATAAAGCATTTCTGGGGCCTGAGTGGATTCAAGCCATGCAAGAAGAATTACATCAGTTCAAGCTCAACAACATCTGGGAACTGGTCAATCGTCCCGATCCTCGCAAGCATAACATCATTGGCACAAAGTGGATCTACCGCAACAAGCAAGATGAAAATGGTGTTGTGGTGAGGAATAAGGCACGACTAGTAGCTCAAGGCTACACACACGTTGAAGGAGTTTATTTCGGTGAAACTTTTGCACCTGTTGCTAGACTTGAGGCTATTCGCATATTGCTTGCTTATGCTAACCATCATGATATCATCTTATATCAAATGGATGTGAAAAGTGCATTCCTCAATGGTAAGCTTGAGGAAGAAGTATATGTTTCTCAACCCCCAGGTTTTGAAGATCCAAAACATCCTGACAAAGTCTTCAGACTTAACAAGGCCCTCTATGGCCTCAAGCAGGCCCCACGGGCATGGTATGATACATTGAACGAATTCTTCATGAAGAAAGGCTTCACACCCGGTTCACTCGATCCCACTCTCTTTACTAAATCTTATGATGGTGAACTGTTTGTGTGCCAAATATATGTTGATGATATCATCTTTGGTCATCTTGACCAACGTTATAGTGATGAATTTGCCTATATGATGAGTGAAGAATATCAAATGTCTAGGATGGGAGAGTTGAAATTCTTCTTAGGTCTTCAAATTCACAACAACAAGAATGGCATATTCATATCTTAGGAGAAATACCTCAAGGTTGTCCTGAAGAAATTCGGCATGCAAGATTGCAAAGGCATCAAAATTCCTATGCCCACAAATGGTCATCTATGCACTGATGAAAACGGTATTGACTTCGATCATAAGGTATATCGCTCCATGATTGGCTCTTTATTGTACTTATGTGCATCTAGGCCAGATATAATGCTTAGTGTTTGCATGTGTGCACGATTTCAAGCTGCACTGGAGGAATCACACCATAAGGCTGTGAAGCATATTCTTCGATATCTAGCTCACACACCAACACTAGGATTATGGTATCCCAAGGGCTCGGATTTTGATCTCATTGGATATTCTGACTCGACTATCTTTGGTGATCGTGTGGACCGCAAGTCAACATCTGGTACTTGTCATTTCCTCGGACAATCCTCGGTCTGTTGGTCCTCGAAGAAACAGAACTGCGTATCACTGTCTACTGCTGAAGCTGAGTACATTGCTGCTGGTTCTTGCTGTGCTCAACTTCTATGGCGTCAACGTGAAGAATGTGCCTCTCCTCTGTGACAATGAGAGTGCCATCAAGATTGCTCACAACCCAGTTCAGCACTCGAAGACAAAGCACATTCAGATTCGTCATCATTTTCTTCGTGATCATGTGTTGAAGGGCGACATTTCTATTGAGCATGTGAAGACTGAAGAACAGTCTTCACTAAGCCCTTGGATGAGAAGAGATTTAGCAAGTTGCGGTGTGATCTAAATATCTTAGAGTCTTCGAATGTACTTTGAAAAGGCACTCATCCTAACACTTATGCAAAATTGATGACTTAGATGTGCAACACATGAAGAAACGTTTTTCTTCAATCAATGAAGAATAAGTGTGAAGAAATTAATGAAGAATTTGATTCTCAGAACCCTAAGACAATTGTACGCGGTGTCTGAAATCATCATTCTTATACGGTGGGTCACGCCACCACAAAAGTTGAAAATCTTCAATTTGAGTTTTTCCTCAGTTTTGAAATTCCTCGGTTGTTCAAATTCTTCAACTTGCAAAATCTAAACTTGTGTCGTCGTTTTTCTTCATTGCTATATATATATATATATATATATATATATATATATATATATATATGAGTTTATGTCCTCTACAGCATTCACTTATAGCTATTTCTTCAAGTTGGTTTTTCTGCTAAGTGAATGTGATCGGACCCTTCCCCTCTATGCTATACTTGTGACGCCCGGATAATTAGGCTACAATAAACCCCTATTAATGGTGCCATGTCATCATGTTACTGTTACTAATCTCCGCTTGATCCAAATCGCAATACAAATTCAAAACCGAGTTTAAAGTCAAATCTCAAATTTTGTCAAACATGCAAACTAAAATGTTCGAAGTGTGGCAAATAATCCCTGGATATTTGTCATGTTGAAACCCATATCATATAAATTATTTAAA
Source organism: Aegilops bicornis (assembly GCA_021605145.1). Lineage (NCBI taxonomy): Eukaryota > Viridiplantae > Streptophyta > Magnoliopsida > Poales > Poaceae > Aegilops > Aegilops bicornis. Next base: position 127,901,372 of record CM038672.1, on the reverse strand, counting down.
TGCCCTTAAATGAATAAAATAGGGGTCAAAACAATATTTTAAATCACTTTTGAAGTTACAAAAATTCTAAGGCTTTTCAACTGCTTCCCAAAACTTCTTGCGGCAGTGCTAAATATTACATAATAATTATTGAGACAAGCTACACATTTTACAAAAGTCTTTTGGAGCAAAAGGAAAATGCAAAATAGAAAAGACAATGGGAAAACATAAAAAGTTTTTAAAGAAAAGGGGAGAGGCCCCCGCACCTCGCTGGACCTCGGCCCAGGTAACCCCAGCCGCCCACGCGCCCCTCACCCCAGCTATAACCCCTGTGGCAACGAAACCCTAGCCCCTCTCCCCATTTCTCCCACTCCTCCCCCCGATTGGATCTGGTTCGGGGGCAAATGCGCCCCGACGACCACCCCCGCCGCTCGTGGACTTCGCCGGCACCGTCCGGTCGCCGCCGCCCCAACCTTGTCGCCTTCCCCGTTCTCTCCCCGACTTGGACGCCATCCGCCCCCGCTGCGCCCCGACACCAACGCCCCCGACGTTGTTACCATCGGCCCCACCCTGTCCCTCCTCTGCTCGATCCCGTTTGAATCGGGAGGAGGCCGCACCAACGCCGCCGCAGGACCTCACCGCCGTCGCCCCTACCTCGCCGGACCTTCCCGAGCCCATTGTCGCTCCCCTACGGCTCCGATGTGAGCTGCGCCCCCTCCTCCCGCTCTCTGCCTTCCCATGTCATCCGCCGTGCACGCGGAAGCGTCGCGCGCGACACGGCCCTGCGCTTGGCTGCACGTCCACGACCCTTCCGTCGTGCTCGCCCCCTGCCTTGGCCTCGCCCTGCACCACTAGGCCGCCGCACCCCCCCCCCATCCGCTCTGGCTGCTAGCTCCGCCTGCGCCCACGCGCCGCTGCCGTCCGGCCCACGCCGTGGCCGGCCTTTGCTGTCCGCTGGTGGCCTCAGATGCACACGGGCGCCCACGCCTCAAGATTCTGTTTGCCGCTAAGGCCCACTGGCCCCTTGACCATGGGGCCCCACGCCTTGGAGAAAAACAAAACGAAAATAGAAAAATTTAATTAAATAATAATTAGTTAGTTAAATAAGTAATTAACTTAATTAACCTGCTACTTATCTTAATTGACTAGTTTAATGACCTAACAGCCTATGACGGTGGACCCCCTATATAAGCTAAACTTGTTAACTTCACCCTACTTTGTGGGGCGGCTGGCCTGTTGACCTAATCGATGGCTGGGGCATCGCCCAACATCGCCGATGGGTCCTCGTGGGCCTGTTGACTAGTTAACTAGTCTGTTGACCGGCCGATAAAGCAATGACGCCATGATGACGTCATATTCCTTTTCTGTTATTTTTAAATAATTCCAGAATATTGTTTAAACTTTAAAAATTCATAGTAATTAAACCGTAACTCCGATGAAAATCTTTTCTATATGAAGTTGCTCAGAAAAATCCAACGAATCCGAATACGCGGTCCGTTCATCTGTCACATGCCCCTAGCATGCTGAACATGGGACATTCCCCCTCTGGTCATCTGTATGACATTAGTCCGAACCGGAAAACATTCCCGGTTGAATTTCCCCTTCTCCTATATCATGTAGCCTTACGTTAGGTCACACCCGGCACAGCTTATTGCCATGTTATGCTTTGTGATGCTATGCCTGCTTTATATTTACTATTTCTTCCCCCTCTTCTCTCCGGTAGACCCCGAGACCGATGTCGCCCCTGTGATCGACTACGTCGACGAAGACCCCTTCTTGCCAGAGCAACCAGGAAAGCCCCCCCTTTGATCATCCCGATATCGCCCATTGTATACTCTCATGCTTGCATTAGATTTTGCTACTGTTATTGTTTGCACCTATTCTGATGCATAGCCTGCTTTTGTATCTATTTGTTGTACCTTACCTGCTTATCCTAAACCGCTTAGTATAGGTTGGTTAGTGACCCATCGGTGACCCCACCTTGTCCTTGTTGCCCTGCTTCATCATTGAAGACCCGATCAACGGGACCGAAGACCGAGCCACGGCACCGCACATCACTTTCCCTTAGTTGCTCAACACTCTTTGGGTTACTATCGAGTACCGAGGGTGAACCTCTTCAGCACTTCTGATGTTAACCCTGTAGTGTAGTCATTCGGTCGTGGTCATCGAGGGTGATTTCCTCCTTAACCACTTCCGATACGACTCGGTCGTGCAACCCCTCAAGTGTGAACCTCGGGGGTGATTCCTCTTATGTTCACCTTGATGATTACATCTAGTGGAATTCATCGGGGGTGATTCCTCGGGTTTTCCCCTTGATGTTTGGACATACGGATACTTGGACTTTACCCCTGTTACTTGAAAGGCGAATTGGGCCACGAGGGGTACCTGCGAGCTTAATTGCGAGTGATGTGGAGACGAGTTGACCTGGAGGGTGCCCGCGAGATAATTACGAGGCGTGGCCGGGCATTCCTAGCCCTTGCCGCAAGTCCTCGAGACGGGGCAACGGGGTCACATCTTTCGTGAGTCTCTGCTTGTTACCGCTCGTTCCTAATCCACTACGATTTGGATATTTGATCCGAGGGGCCTCTGGCCTGATAGCACTAACCATCACGTGGGCATAGTATGGGCATTCTGCGTCGTATACATCGGCCGAAGCTTAATAGACATCAGCGACTGAGCGGCGCGCGCCGGGTTGGACTGCGTAAGCACCTGCCTTGTTGAAGGAGGTAGCTAGGTCTGCTCACCGGCCGTGTACGCAACGTGCAGGAGTTCCCGGGGAGATGGCCCATGACCCCTGGGGGCATAGGTTTAGTCCGGCGTGCTGGCCTCTCTATTAAGCCTAGGTCGGGTTGTGGCGTATTGTTTGGCCAAGGCCGAGCATGACCACTGGAAAGTGTGTCCGCGGAGTTAAGCGAGTGTGGTGGGTAAGTTGGTGCACCCTGCAGGGAAGAAAACATCTATCGATAGCCTATCCTACGGTAGCGGACACTTGGAGTTGTATCGATCGATACAACTAGAACTGGATACTTGAGATGAGACATGGATATGAGCAATGGATTGCGATGAGAATTGGATTGTGATGATAACTGGATAGTATGGCTCTGGGATGCCTTTCTCGCAGGGAGTCGATAAAGGATCTCTAGCCGAGGTTGATAACACTACTACTTTACGTTATGCTACTCTACTCCCTCCTGTTTGCTGCAAGATGGTGGTTTCCAGAAGATGCTAGTCTTCGATAGGACTAGGCCTTCTCTCTATTCTGGCATTTCTGCAGCCCGGTCCACATATATGACCTTCCTTTGATAATGTTGCATATGTAGTGTAGATCCTTGCTTGTGAGTACTTTGGATGAGTACTCACGGTTGCTTTGCTCCCCCTTTCCCCCCTTTCTTTTTCTTTCCGGTTGATGCAACCAGATATCGAAGCCCAGGAGCCAGATGCCACCGCCGATGCTTACTACTACGTGGAAGTCGCCGACGACCAGGAGTAATTAGGAGGCTCCCAGGTAGGAGGCCCTGCCTTTTCAATCGATGTTGCTTTTGTGCTAGCCTTCTTAAGGCAAACTTGTCTAACTTATGTCTGTACTCAGATATTGTTGCTTCCGCTGACTCTTGTGTTTTCGAGCTTATGTATTCGAGCCCTCGAGGCCCTCGGCTTGTAACATAAAGCTTGTATTATTTTATTTTGTGTCTAGAGTTGTGTTGTGATATCTTCCTGTGAGTCCTTGATCTTGATCGTACACATTTGCGTGTATGATTAGTGTACGATTGAATCGAGGGCGTCACAAGTTGGTATCGAGCCATTTGCCTGTAGGTAGCCCTTTCCAACTCCTTGGCGAAGTTGAGTCTAGTCCGAAAAACTTTTACTAACATTGGCTGTGTGGCTTACGGGCCCACGTTGCCATTGGGTGGTATTAGGATCTTTTATTCCTCGTCTATACTCTGGGATTCTGATCTCTCTTCTATTCGGGTTAAACGATTTTACTAACTCTAACGCTAGGTTCTCGCAATGACTTCCTCCCGGAGAGCCCCTTCCTTCCAGATGATCGCCTGCTCCCCCAGAAGCCTTCGAAGATACTCTCCGATGTTCGCTCGAGAACTTGTGCTCATCACTTTTGCGATTCCCTTCCACCGTCAACCCCTATGGAAAACTACATACACTTGCCATTCATACAATCATTCCTTGATGCTCTTGTTATTACAAGATGCCCCAAAATTCTCTATTGTTTCGAGAATCCTTTGAGCTTACTGCCTTGCAGTTCTTTGCCCCATGAATACCCCCCTACGAATAATTCCTCAAACTTATCGGGGATTCGTTTATCCCCAGTTGATCATATGTCTCACAAAATTCTTCGAATGCAATTCGATCTCCCAAAGATCCTCTGCAGCCAACTGCTTCTGAAAGTCTTGTCTACCTGCATTATGGTTAAATCCATATGTCCAGCAATATTCATTAACATCCTTTGTGATTGTCATTCTGTTCCTATGGATTCAGCGTGTGTGCGAATACTCGCAATCATCTATTAATCCTTGGAAAAAAAAATTCTAGCTCAAACATACTTACAGATATGAGCTGGTTCTTGCCCAATCAAGATTTGATCGGGTGCACCTCTAAGTCTATTCAACTTACTCATCTTTTGATCAGAGCCTCTACTTCTGATCCTTCGTCTTGAAATCATAACTACTTTGTACTCAAGCATCAAATTATTCAGACGTTTATGTAAGCCGATGTCTTTGCATCCCCTTCTTCATCTGATTGATTACCGATACTCACATCAGCTCCATTATGGACCGCCAAATCCTTTGTTGGGATAATATCCGACAATGTCCTTCATATTCAAAGAACCTCGTGGAGTTCTTTCCCAGATACATAATACATTCGGTAATTGTATCCTCTCCTTTTGTCAACCATGCTCTACTTTCGAGCTTGTGTTGTTTACTTCTGAAGTTTGTGGAATAGGTTCCTAAGATGCCCCTATGGGTTGAACCTATGCCTCCCATAATTCATTTGAACCCGAGAGTTTTAACAAGTCTTACTCTTCTGGTGTTTTGCCAGATAACATTTCAACACTACAGCTTCATCAAAAGCGAGAAGTAAATGAAATGATATGCATTGAAGAAGTGGGAGTCGACCTTGAACTTTGCGTTCATGCCCATGGACACGATGTAGATCTTATCATGGAAGCTTCTCTTAAAATTAATTATCCCCATGGTATAAGATCATCTTATATTTGGGATTTAACTTTTGCAATCGTGGTTCTGACCATGAGTGTCCCCCTTTGATTCAATTTCTCGGACAAGTTAAAGCACTTACCTTCTGCAGATCATTTCATCTGTCCAACCTCTATTTTGATCTACCTCGAGTATTGCCCCCTGTTATCTCGAGGATATTGTGTCATTGCACTACGTCTTGTGAATTCTCATTGGAATGATACTCCATCACATCATTCCTAGACTGATCGGCTATATCATTATCGAGATAATTTTAACTGTGCTACCCGGTCCTTCTTCCTGGAGCACAACTTCCGACAACGAGCTAAGCTTACGTCAATCTTCCTCTTTTTATCAATTCACCCCGAACAACAAGCTTGACTTCGAGCTTGTGTCGAATCCGTGGTTCTCATAGCCTTTTCACTTCATCCTTCCTTTTCTACTCGATGGCATCTTCATAGAGTCTCTCGACAAAATTTTTGTGATCACCGTCAACACTTTGGCTTCTTCAAAAATGTCTACTGAATTCGCCAGAAATACCATCCCTGCCCCTCCATGATTTGTGATATCATCGATGACATCTTGACTCCCTGCCAACACAGACCTGATTTTGTTTGGTTATACCTTACGTTCTGAGATAATATTGGAAATGTTCCTTTGAATCTCTTATGATCTACAGACCCAATCCTTAATTGAAACACCCTATCAGTGCTATCGCGAAGCATGACTGTGGTATTCCGAATATCAACAAGAACATTAGGAGTGCAATGCTAACTGTTCTTGATCAGTTATCCAAACACAGTTGTATGGGTAAACCTCATAAATACCTTGCCCCTTTGTCTAAATGGTTTAATACTTGGAGCCCTATCATGCTCTGCATTTCCTTGGGAAAGTTATACTCTAATACTTGGGTATAAACACCTTTCCTTTCCATTGGTCTGATTATCATAATAATCACATTTTCCTTTCCATTGTTTTGTTTTACCTTTCTTGTAATCTAACTTGTCTGAGCAGAGATAAGTCCCTGCTTAGGTAAGCACCTCGATGTACAACTCTGTCAGTAAGACCCTGTTACTATTGTTGATGACATTCCGGTAACCACCGATGGATGAGAACTTTGCATATTGGTCCGCCTCGTCCTAACGAGCAGGAAAATGGTTCTCTTTGTCCCTCGCCCTTGGTACCGACGTTGTTGCCTACATAACTGGTAGACTATGCTTTGACAAGCCTTGCTATCAGCGCCCTTCTTACTTTTAACCCACATGGTGGGCCCATAACCAACAGTTCCACAGGATCGAAACCTGACTCTCCTGTACATCTTTGTCTTCCAAAATTGTTCCTCACGATTGGCTTCGTATGTAATTCATGAGCCACCTTCTTGTGATCTATTCTGCTATCAGATGCAATACTTATTTTCGATGCACTGAACCCCTTTCACACTCTGTTTCAGACATCGAACGATTGTCCATCCGCTTGAAGCTTCTTGTTGCTCCTCCTTACCTTGCTCTTGATGACTTTCTTGAATTTTAACTCGAGAGATGCCTCTATGCCACGTCGCGAGATAGCCCCCAGGTACCTATCTTGTGTTGAGCCCTGTCCTTTTCGAGTCTTTCCTCCTACTACACCCCTTAAATCTCGGGACGAGATTTCTTGTAGTGGAGGAGAATTGTGACGCCCGGATAATTAGGCTACAGTAAACCCCTATTAATGGTGCCATGTCATCATGTTACTGTTGCTAATCTCCGCTTGATCCAAATCGCAATACAAATTCAAAACCGAGTTTAAAGTCAAATCTCAAATTTTGTCAAACATGCAAACTAAAATGTTCGAAGTGTGGCAAATAATCCCTGGATATTTGTCATGTTGAAACCCATATCATATAAATTGTTTAAATGCCCTTAAATGAATAAAATAGGGGTCAAAACAATATTTTAAATCACTTTTGAAGTTATAAAAATTCTAAGGCTTTTCAACTGCTTCTCAAAACTTCTTGAGGTGCTAAATATTACATAATAATTATTGAGACAAGCTACACATTTTACAAAAGTCTTTTGGAGCAAAAGGAAAATGCACAATAGAAAAGACAATGGGAAAACATCAAAAGTTTTTAAAGAAAAGGAGAGGCCCCGCACCTCATGGACCTCGGCCCAGTAACCCCAGAGCCGCCCACGCGGCCCCTCACCCAGCTATAACCCCCTGTGGCAACGAAACCCCACCACTCTCCCCATTTCCCCCACTCCTCCCCCCGATTGGATCTGGTTCGGGGGCAAATGCGCCCCGACGACCACCCCCGCCGCCCGTGGACTTCACCGGGGCCGTCCGGTCGCCGCCGCCCCAACCTCGTCGCCTTCCCCGTTCTCTCCCCGACTTGGACGCCATCCGCCGGCTGACACTAACGCGCCCAACGCCTTTGTTACCGTCGGCACCGCCCTGTCCCTCCTCTGCTCGATCCCGTTTGAATCGGGAGGAGGCCGCACCGACGCTGCCGCAGGACCTCACCGCCATCGCCCCTACCTCGCCGGACCTCCCCGAGCCCATTGCCGCTCCCCTACGGCTCCGATGTGAGCTGCGCCCCCTCCTCCCGCTCTGTGCCTTCCCATGTCGTCCGTCGTGCCTTGGCCGTGTCATGTGTGACCCCTGCCTAAGGCTGCACGTCCATGACCCTTCCGCTGCCCCTGCCTTGGCCCGCCCTGCACCTTTGGGCCGCCGCACCCCATCCGCTCTGGCTAGCCCCACCACGCCGCCGCTGCTCGCCCACGCCGTGGCCGGCCTTTGCCGTGGCCGGCGTTGCCGTCCGCTGGTGGCCTCAGATGCACACGGGCGCCCACGCCCGCATCTGTTTCGCCTGCTTCGCTAAGGCCCCTGGGCCACTGACCATGGGGCCCCACGCCCTTGGAGAAAAACAAAAACGAAAATAGAAAAATTTAATTAAATAATAATTAGTTAGTTAAATAAGTAATTAACTTAATTAACCTGCTACTTATCTTAATTGACTAGTTTAGCTGACCTAACAGCCTATGACAGTGGACCCCCCCCCCTATATAAGCTAAACTTGTTAACTTCACCCTAGCCTATGACGTGTGGGGCCGGCTGGCCCTGTTGACCTAGTCAATGGCTGACTGGGCATCGCCCAGTCACTGCCAGTGGGTCCCCCGTGGGCCCTGTTGACTAGTCAACTAGTCTGTTGACCGCTGATGCAGCAATGACGCCATGATGACGTCATATTCCTTTTCTGTTATTTTTAAATAATTCCAGAATATTGTTTAAACTTTAAAAATTCATAGTAATTAAACCGTAACTCCGATGAAAATCTTTTCTATATGAAAGTTGCTCAGAAAAATCCAACGAATCCGAATACGGGGTCCGTTCATCTATCACTTGCCCATAGCATGCTGAACATGGGACATTCCCCCTCCGGTCATCTGTATGACACAGGTCCGGAACCGGGAAAACATTCCCGGTTGAATTTCCCCTTCTCCTATATCATGTAGCCTTACGTTAGGTCACACCCGGCACAGCTTATTTCCATGTTATGCTTTGTGATGCTATGCCTGCTTTATATTTACTGTTTCTTCCCCCTCTTCTCTCCGGTAGACCCCAAGACCGATGCCGCCCCTGTGATCTACTACGTCGACGACGACCCCTTCTTGCCAGAGCAACCAGGCAAGCCCCCCCTTTGATCATCCCGATATCGCCCATTGTATACTCTCATGCTTGCATTAGATTTTGCTACTATTATTGTTTGCACCTATTCTGATGCATAGCCTGCTTTTGTATCTGTTGTTGTACCTTACCTGCTTATCCTAAACTGCTTAGTATAGGTTGGTTAGTGACCCATCAGTGACCCCCACCTTGTCCTTGTTGCCCCTGCTTCATCATTGAAGACCCGATCAACGGGACCGAAGACCAGGCCATGGTACCGCACATCACTTTCCCTTAGTTGCTCAACACTCTTTGGGTTACTATCGAGTACCGAGGGTGAACCTCTTGACTTCGATGTTAACCATGTAGTGTAGTCATTCGGTCGTGGTCATCGAGGGTGATTTCCTCCTTAACCACTTCCGATATGACTCGGTCGTGCAACCCCTCAAGTGTGAACCTCGGGGGTGATTCCTCTTACGTTCATCTTGATGACTACATCTAGTGGAATTCATCGGGGGTGATTCCTCGGGTTTTCCCCTTGATGTTTGGACACACGGATACTTGGACTTTACCCCTGTTACTTGGAAAGACGGGTCGACCCTGAGGGGTACCCGCGCGAGCTTAATTGTGAGTGATGTGGAGATGGGTTGACCTGGAGGGTGCCCGCGAGATAATTACGAGGCGTGGTCGGGCATTCCTAGCCCTTGCCGCAAGTCCTCGAGACGGGGCAACGGGGTCACATCTTTCGTGAGTCTCTGCTTGTTACCGCTGCGTTCCTAATCCACTACGATTTGGATATTTGATCCGAGGGGCCTCCGGCACGATAGCACTAACCATCACGTGGGCATAGTATGGGCGTTACGCATCGTATACATCACCGAAGCTTAATAGACGCTACGATCGAGCGGCGCGCCCGGGTTGGACTGCGTAAGCACCTGCCTTGTTGAAGGAGGTAGCAAGGTCTGCTCACCGCCAGACGCAACGTAGCGTGAGAGTTCCCGGGGAGATGGCCCATGACCCTGAGGGCATAGGTTTAGTCCGACATGCTGGCCTCTCTATTAAGCCTAGGTCGGGTTGCGGCGTATTGTTTGGCGAGGCCGGGCATGACCACGGAAAGTGTGTCCGGCCGGAGTTAAGCGGCGTGGTGGTTAAGTTGGTGCACCCCTGCAGGGAAGAAAACATCTATCGATAGCCTGTCCTACGGTAACAGACACTTGGAGTTGTATCCCGATCGATACAACTAGAACTGGATACTTGAGATGAGACATGGATATGAGCAATGGATTGCGATGAGAATTGGATTGTGATGATAACTGGATAGTATGGCTCTGGGATGCCTTTCTCGCAGGGAGTCGAGAAAGGATCTCTGGCCGAGGTTGATAACACTACTACTTTACGTTATGCTACTCTACTCCCTCCCGCTTGTCGCAAGATGGTGGTTTCGAGAAGATGCTAGTCTTCGATAGGACTAAACCTTCTCTCTATTACGGCATTTACGTAGCCGGTCCACATATCTGACCTTCCTTTGATAATGTTGCATATGTAGTGTAGATCCTTGCTTGCAGTATTTTGGATGAGTACTCACGGTTGCTTTGCTCCCCTTTCCCCCTTTCTTTTTCTTTCCGGTTGATGCAACCAGATATCGAAGCCGGGGCGGATGCCACCGCTGATGCTTACTACTACGTGGAAATCGCCGGCGACCGGGGAGTAATTAGGAGGCTCCCAAAGGTGAGGCCTTGCCTTTTCGATCGATGTTGCTTTTGTGCTAGCCTTCTTAAGGCAAACTTGTCTAACTTATATACGTACTCAGATATTGTTGCTTCCACGACTCTTGTGTTTTCGAGCTTATGTATTCGAGCCCTCGAGGCCCCGGCTTGTAACATAAAGCTTGTATTATTTTATTTTGTGTCTAGAGTTGTGTTGTGATATCTTCCCGTGATTCCTTGATCTTGATCGTACACATTTGCGTGTATGATTAGTGTACGATTGAATCGAGGGCGTCACAATACTCAATCCAATCTATTCACAAATTCTTCATGTGCGTTCTATTTGATACTCGTTCAAAATCTTCACTGTGTCCTTGTCAGCTGAAGAAATTCCGAACGGAACGTTAAAACTAATCTTATCCAAATTTTCGGTTTTGCCGCTCAAACCGTTCCGCATCCCACGATGCATTATCCTATTCACCCATGATCTAACACGATCTCCACTACACAGTACGTGGGTGACACATGTCGTGAGAAGGAGAAAGGTCAGGGGCACGTTCGTCCCAAATCTTTGGGGGAACAGTTTTTCACTGCCTCTATAAATACCCCTCGCCCCTTCCTCACTTATTTTACTCTGCTCGATCTCTCTCTCCCGCTTGAGCTTCTCAAACCCTAGCACCGCCACTACTCCATCGTCGCCGGTGAGGAAGAGCTTCACTACCTCGACCTCGTCGCCATCGTACTCGCGCCGACCGCGGAAATCTTCACCTCCGCCGCCGCCGTAGATGTCTTCCGCCGCCGAGTTAGGGAGTGGAAGATCTACATCGACGAACGTCACTGTTTCACCTCACTGTTCGTCGTGTTCTTCATTCAGGGTAATTAAAAGTTACTTTTACTGCCCTCTTTGATTCGAAACTTTTCTAGAAAATCTTCAAAAGGTGTTTTATTCTCCAAATCTTCACACACAAAACACCTCACAAATCTTCTATTCTTGATTCATTTCTCTAAGCTTTATTTTCTTCAAGATTCCTCAATTGTGTGGATCTCCGATCTATACAACTCTGGAACCTAAGACAAAGCATGCTTAGTGAGATTCTTCAAGACGCATCGGTCAAATTCCTCAAACTTGTTCTTTTTGAAAAACCTTCTGAGAATGCATATGACCTCTCCAAATTCCTCGCAACTACATTCTGTTCACAGGTACTCATGTCCATTCTTTGAATCATTAGGTTCTCATCAACTTAACTTCGTTTGCGGCATTCCTTGAAGAAAAACTGCATACTTCTTGAGAGAATTCGATTGTTCAAATTCCTCGGTGAAGAATATGGCAGATGGTAAGAAGCCGCAGAAAGGAGGAAAGAAACCTGAGGTCATGACTGCTTTTGAGATCCCTGAGGACATTTACAAAGAGTGCTGCACACCTGATGAAGCCATGTTTGGCAAAGAAAACAAAAATCAGCGAAAGGTGCGCATTCAGAGGATTGAAGGAGATGGGCACGTGAATGGAGGGAGTACAAATACGTCACTCCAAAGTACATGAAGAAATTCGCTCTCAACCCTCCATGCCCAAGACTTCCACTGGCACCTGGCCAAGTTGCTGATCCCACTAGCGTCAAATGCGGTGAGGACTTTCCTAAAGAATGGGCCAGGCGTCAAGCCAAATTGGCAAGACAAGCCAGAGAAGCAGTGAGGAAATTCAACAAAGATTCTGCTGCTGCTGCCACTGAGGCCTCTGTCAAGCCGAGGAAATCAATGGCTAAGAAGCCTGCTCGTAAGCCAAGTGCTTCACCAACAATGCCCTCATGTCCAAGTTCCTCAGTTGCGCCCTCACGGCCAGGAACGTCAAAATCTTCAAGACCAATTCCTCATGCTGATCCTACTCCTTCAAAATCCTCAGCACCTCCTCCAAAGTCCTCAGCAGCTCCGACAAAGTCCTCAGCACCTGTGCATCTGGCCACGTGCCAAAGGACTGCAGGCATCTCAATTGCCTCTGGTGTCTCAAAGAAGTTCCTCGCCGCCTAAATTCTTCATCTGGCCCAACTCTGTTGAAGACTAAGGCAACAGCTGGACGAGGTCCTCAGCCAAGTCCCAAGAAGAAACAGGTCACCTTTCAAGAGCCACCTGAAGATGATGAGGCTGATGATGATGAACTTGCGGAAATCATCAGAGACCGACAAGTAAGGGCCGCTAGAGCCAAAGGCACACCTGTGCCACTGCTTTTGGATCCAAGGGCGATCCTCGATTGTATTGATCTCTGGCATAAGGATCCAAATTCACCTATGCCTGACTTCAAGTTGACACCTGGTCAGAATCACATGTTGACTCACTTCATTCAAGAGGAGAAGTGGAAATATGACCAGGCCAGACAAATCAAGAAGGCCCAGTACAAGAAGGAAAAGTATGTGAAGACCAACGTGGTCACAATGACGACTGATGAACTCATAAAGATTCAGTCTGAAATAAAACCCTCAGCGACAAGTTCAACTCTTACTATGTTGATTGGCAAGGAGCCAAAGTCAGGTTCGTGAAACTGACTGAGAAATTCACCAATGTTGCAGCCCCATCGCAACAAGAAGATCCTCAAGCTGAAGCTTCGGTTCAGCCGACTGAAGAACATGTCAGCACCGCTGATGACTTTCAGGCTGCTGAAGAAAATGCTAGTTCCAGGGCTGATGACTCCATTCCAGGTGAAGAAATTGCGGGGCATCCACTAGTGGTGCGCCTGAAGAAACTGAAGAAGTCAGGGCAACTGCATCAGCTGCGCCTGAGGAAATTCAACCAGATTCCTCAGCTCCACCTGTGCCTACACCAACTCCAATCCTTCCATCTACATCAGATGTGAGGAAGACCAAGGCTGCAGAGCGAGCTGCAGTGAAGAAAAGGAAAGCATCAAATGCTTCAGAATCTTCAGCTCCAAAGAAGATGAAGCCTATGACCAGCTCTTATGAAAATCCGATCGATGCTGTTCCGATTTCCACCATGCCATCAAAGGACCTTGTACCTTTTGATGAAGAATATGTGATCCCAAGAAGATCTGATGAAGAAACTCAATCTGCTGCTTCGTCAGGGCAGATTGATGAAGAAATTGAAGTGGATGCGATCCCTTCAACTCCAGTGGTTTCATCACCAATGCCTCAGTTTACTGCTGAAGAGGCTGGTGTTGAAGAAATTGATGATGAAGATGTGGACATTGGAAGCACAACTCCAGTGATGAATGAAGACTTTTGGGAAAGTCAGCATCCCAATTCTCCACTCTTCACCCCACTACAGCAAATCCCTCACTCCCCAGCACCAATAGTTCAACTGGGCTCTGAAGAAACTCATCCCACCTCATCTATCCGTGAAGAAATTCCAGCCACTAGTCTTTGAAGAAAGCTGCTTCTTCTTTGAAAATATGGTACTTTTGAGGAGGAACCTGAAATTCCTCAGCCTGAAGAACCTGAGCTCGCGATTCCTGAGGTAGTGATGCAACTCACTGACACTCCTCTGCCCAAGCCAAAGGATCCGTTCCCAAGGAAGCAAAAGTTCAAGGCTGAAGACTTCTTTGGCGAGCACGTATTCTTCACAGATTACAACACCTATGACTCTGCTCGCATAAGGAAGAGGCGTTTCTGGACTGCTAGTCAAGCCAATTTCTATTCCTCAGTGCTGTTCAACAAAGACAAAGTCTTCGACCATGCACACATTCCTCATGTAGACATGGAGTCTTTGCCGTGCTTCACGCCAGTCCTCAGTGTTCTTTATGATGCTCGGTTGCTCAATTTCTGCACTGACATCTGTGATTGGAATGAAGAACTCATTCTTCAGTTCTACGCAATGCTGCACATCACCGGCAACTCTGAAGATGTGAATTCATGGGTTCTGGACTAGATGACAGAGAACACTCATTACAAGGCACCAGCTTCTGAGTTGCTTCGTGCCCTTCCTCTATGTCCTCCCCTTGAAGATGCACATTGTGTTTACAACGAACCCGAGCTTTCAAATCACTATATGCAAGTGCTGATGAAGCCTTTGAAGCCAGGGCAGGCCCCTCGAACCAAATTCCTCGTCAAGGAATTGTTGTATGTGCCTCGGACCGTCTATCGCATTCTGTCGAAGACAATGAGTCCTATCAAAGGCCACGACTCAAATGATGAAGAAGTCGTTGGCATCATGAAGAACATGCTTTTCAACATCTGTCATGGTGTTCCCGTCAACTTCCATGATTTCTTCATGAGGACTCTGGCAAATATTGCTATGTCACCATTTGAGCTGAAGCCTTATGCGCCATGGATTAAGAGATTCATCAGGACAAGGTCTTCACTCAATTACAAAGTTGAAATTCTGAACCACTGCAGCTACTTGCCTCCTATTGAAGTCCTCAAAAGAACATTTTCCTCAGCTGATGACAAACGCAAGGCAACTGCTGTGATAGATGAAGGCATTCGTCCATTGGATGGTCAATTTCACAAGGCTGCATCCTACTCCACCAATGATGACTCTGCCTCACATGACTCTGCCGCCAACAATGCCAAGCAAAATCCTCAAGCCACAGCACCCAGGGTGATGACTGATCGTGAGTTACTCCTCAGTCTTCATCAGAAGGTTGATCGCAATCACAAATGGGTTAAGCGTCAGTTTGGTTAAATTCATCACTAGGTGCAGCTCTGGCCCATTGGGTTCCTTCTGGTCCGTAAAAAATCCCCGTGGAGTTTCATTGCGTTTGGACTCCGTTCGGTATTGATTTCCAGTGATGTAAAAAACAAGCAAAAACAGCAAGCGGCACGGGACACGGGTCAATAGGTTAGTCCCCAAAAATGATGTAAAGTTGCTATAAAATGATTGTAAAACATCCAAGAATGATAAAATAACAGCATGAATACTTCATAAATTATAGATACGTTGAAGACGTATCACCCCCTTTCCTTCTCCTCCTCCTTCTCCTTCCCCCTCCGATAAAAGGAAGGGGGGCGAATTGGACTAGGAGCCCAAGTGGGACTCCTACCACTTGGCGCGCCCCTAGGCCGACCTCCTCCCCTCTCCCTCCTTTATATACGAGGGCAGGGGGCACCTCCAAGATACATCAATTGTTCTTAGCTGTGTGCGGTGCCCTCCTCCATCGTTTACTCCTCCGGTCATATTGTCGTAGTGCTTAGGCGAAGCCTTGCGCGGATCACTTCACCATCACTGTCATCATGCCATTGTGCTGACGTAACTCTCCCTCACACTTTGCTGGATCAAGAGTTCGAGGGACGTCATCGAGCTGAACGTGTACAGAACTCAACGATGTCGTACGTTTGGTACTTGATCGGTTGAATCGAGAAGACGTTCAACAACATCAACCGCGTTAAACTAGCGCTTCTACTTTCGGTCTATGAGGGTACATAGACACACTCTCCCCCTCCCGTTGCTATGCATCTCCTAGATAGATCTTGCGTGAGCGTAGGAATTTTTTTGAAATTGCATGCTACGTTCCCCAACACGTTGGTGTAATACCAACTTCCCATACCTCTTCACCGAGATCTAGGCCTTGCCCACAACGGGCCGCCACATTAGGTGGCTGGCTATTGGGGTCCTAGCATGGACGCTTTGGACGGTTCAAAATAAGCTTGTGATCTAGCGTGTGCCTCTTCGACGTGCTACTGACGCGGTGTTCAAAATGTGTGGCTATTTGTAGCTTTGGCAGCCGCTTAGCTGCCACCGGGACCGGGACACCATCAAATCATTATTGCTGACCTTTGTGTGATGGCTCTTCGATTGGTGCCGTTGCTTCCTCCTCCACCACCTGAGCCGTATTAGCTTCTTCACTTGTGGTGCTACTGCCTTTGTTTTACTTTCAGGGCTTACTAAGTTATGCTCTCAGCAGAACCCTTCCATACTTTATGTTGTGCTACCTTGTGTGTGTGTGTAGACTCATGTTGAACCTTGTGGCTGTGGTGGTTTGCTTTATATATAAAGCGGGGCGAAAGCCTTTTTCGGTAAACTGAGGCAACAATAAAAACTTCGATCCCATTTGCGATTTGGTGGTGGACTTGCAACTTAGATGAAAACAAACTACGGGCACAGTCATGAGGCAAGGGTGGACGGTGGACTTGTAATTGAGACAACTACACAAAACTACGAGACCAGTTGCGAGTCGAGCATGGAGTTGCATCTGGGACAATTACAAGCATAGTTGCGAGTCGAGGGTGGACTTGCAACTGGGATGAAAAAACAAACTATGGCGTAGTTACGAGTCGAGGGTGGACTTGCAACTGGGACAACTACACAAAACTAAGATACCAGTTATGAGTCAAGGGTAGACTTGCAACTGGGACGGAAACAAACTACGGACCTAGTTGTGAGTCGGAGGGTGGATTTGCAACAGAGATAACAAAACAATTATGGGCCTAGTTGCGAGTCGAGAGTGGACTTGTGATAACCCACAAGTATACGGGATCGCAATAGTTTTCGAGGGTAGAGTATTCAACCCAAAATTATTTATTCGACACAAGGGGAGCCAAAGAATATTCTCAAGTATTAGCAGTTGAGTTGTCAATTCAACCACACCTGGAAAACTTAATATCTGCAGCAAAGTATTTAGTAGAAAAGTAGTATGGAAGTAACGGTAACAGTGGCAAAAGTAACACTATAGTGATCGTAACAGTGGCAGCGGAAAAGTAACTAAGCAAAGATCAATATGTGAAAAGCTCGTAGGCATTGGATCAGTGAAGGATAATTATGTCGGATGTGATTCCTCATGCAATAGTTATAACATAGGGTGACACAGAACTAGCTCCAGTTCATCAATGTAATGTAGGCATGTATTCCGAATATAGTCATACGTGCTTATGGAAAAAACTTGCATGACATCTATTGTCTGTAAGTGCATCTAGTGCCCCTTAGTGATTTTGGTGTATTGAAGACTTATAGGTTAAGGATCTAATGCATTTATGAGTGTACACAGGTCTATAAGTCTATGAGGAGTTTGATATTTACAGAGAAAGTCGACCCCTAAAAATGAAGTTCTTCGACTAAAGACTTTGATATTTTGAAGACTTTCTGAAGACTTTGAGAGTGAAGAAATTGGTGTGACCTTGAAGACTTGGTATTCATTTGAGGAACATGAAGCGTGAAGACTTTTGTTTTCGTAGTTTCATTTTCACTTTCTTGAGTCATAGGAAACACCGTACTGTTAAAGGGGTCGAGGAAATACTAAGGAGAAAATTTCCAAGTGATGCTCAACTCAAAGCCTACACCTACCAATCCCTTCGAGTGAAGCCATTGGAAATCTCATACTGATTCGGTCAATTTCTTCAAGAACAGACGCAGTTCTTCTGGTCACTGAGGACTTTGTTCTGACTGAGGAGTTAGGAATTCGCCAGTGCGAATTGCGTACACAATAAGGAACATGATAGCCCTGAGGAACTTGTACCTCAAATTTCCGACCGTTGTTGTGGTATGCGCCAGCTGTCCCAAAATATCTTATCCACCTAACAGTCATATCATTGAAGGGCATTTATGTCTTATCATGTCGGGTTGCTCCCTAGGCTATAAATAGCCGCCCCCTAGAACCACTAGCTGGTTGGCTGCTCCGCGAGAAACTGACACTTGTCATTAGAGAGCATCCCATCCTCCGAGGACTTTGAGCGAAAATCATCAAGTGAGGAAAATCCAAACCCAAACCCAAACACCTACCAACCCAAAGTGATTGAGCATCACTGAAGAGATTGATCCTGCTTGGATCCGACGCTTGTTACCTTTGAAGACTGTGCTTCTTCCAGACGGTTAGGCGTCATGGTCTAGAGCATCCAAGAGGAATTGTGGATCGCCAAGTGACCGAGTTTGTGAAGGTTCGGAAGTCACCTGAAGACTTACCACGAGTGATTGGGCGAGGACTATGTGTCCTTAGCTCAAGGAGAATACGGTGAGGACTGTGTGTCCGGGACTGTGTGTCCTCGAGTTTAAATACTCAGCCGCTCCAACCAGATGTACAACTGAGACAGCAGTTGGAACTGGTCTACCAAATCATTGTCTTCACCAAGCCAACTAGTTCTATTTCCTCAACACTTTCATTTCCTCATCATTGTGTTGTGTGTTTGTTCATATCTGTGTTTGAAGACTTTGATTGAAGACTTTCTCAATTTCCTCAGTTCAATTTCTTCAGTCTGTTTGTCTTCATCTTGTGCAATCATGTGTTTACGCTTTTTGTACTATGTGTTTGTCTTCATTTCATCATGATGACCATGCACGTATTCTGCTATGTTTACTTCTGAGTACTTATTCCTCTGCTAGTAGTTCTTCGCTAAGGAATTTCCTCACTAGCAAATTCCTCAGTGAAGAATTTCATAAAAATCGCCTATTCACCCCCCCCCCCTCTAGTCGATATAACGCACTTTCATTGTCCGACCCTCCCGTGGCAGTGGGGTCCTAATGGAAACTAAGGGATATTAAGGCCTGCTTTTAATAGAGTACTGGACCAAAGCATTAACACTTACTGAATACATGAACTCCTCAAACTACGGTCATCACCGGGAGTGGTCCCGATTATTATCACTTCAGGGTTGCCGGATCATAACACATAGTAGGTGACTATTGACTTGCAAGATAGGATCAAGAACTCACATATATTCATGAAAACATAATAGGTTCTGATCTGAATTCATGGCACTCGGGCCCTAGTGACAAGCATTAAGCATAGCAAAGTCATAGCAACATCAATCTCAGAACATAATGGATACTAGGGATCAAACCCAAACAAAACTAACTCGGTTACATGATAAATCTCATCCAACCCATCACCGTCCAGCAAGCCTACGATGGAATTACTCACGCACGGCGGTGAGCATAATGAAATTGGTGATGGAGGATGGTTGATGATGACGACGGCGACGGATTTCCCTCTTCGAAGCCCCGAATGGACTCCAGATCAGCCCTCCCGAGAGAGATTAGGGCTTGGCGGCGGATCCATATCTTAAAACGCGACGAATCCTTATCTCTGATTTTTTCTCCCCGAACGTGAATATATAGAGTTGGAGTTGAGGTCGGTGGAGCCTTAGGGGGCCCACGAGGCAGGGGGCACGCCCTCCACCCTCGTGGACTGGGTGTGGGCCCCCTAGTTTTGATTCTTTCGCCATTATTTTTATTTATTCCAAAAATATTCTCCGTGAAGTTTCAGGTCATTCCGAGAACTTTTATTTCTGCACAAAAATAACACCATGGCAATTCTGCTGAAAACAGCGTCAGTCCGGGTTAGTTACATTCAAATCATGCAACTTAGAGTCCAAAACAAGGGCAAAAGTGTTTGGAAAAGTTGATACGATGGAGACGTATCAACACCCCCAAGCTTAAGCCTTTGCTTGTCCTCAAGAAATTCAGTTGACAAACTGAAAGTGATAAAGAAAAACTTTTACAAACTCTGTTTGCTCTTGTTGTTGTAAATATGTAAAGACAGCATTCAAGTTTTTAGCAAAGATTATGAACTAACCATCTTCACAATAACACTTAGGTCTCATGTTTACTCATATCAATGGCATAATCAACTAGCAAGCAATAATAATAAATCTCGGATGACAACACTTTCTCAAAACAATCATAATATGATATAACAAGATGGTATCTCACTAGCCCTTTCTGAGACCGCAAAACATAAATGCAGAGCACCTCTGTAGATCAAGGACTGACTAAACATTGTAATTCATGGTAAAAGAGATCCAGTCACAGTCATACCCAATGTAAACTAATAGTAATGCATGCAAATGACAGCGGTGCTCTCCAACTGGTGCTTTTTAAATAAGAGGGTGATGACTCAACATAAAAGTAAATAGATAGGCCCTTCGCAGAGGGAAGCAGGGATTTGTAGAGGTTCCAGAGCTCGAGTTTTGAAATATTTTGAGTGGCATACTTTCATTGTCAACATAACAACCGAGAGATCTCGATATATTCCATGCTACACACATTATAGGCGGTTCCCAAACAGAATCGTAAAGTTTATACTCCCCCACCACCAACAAGCATCAATCCATGGCTTGCCCGAAACAACGGTCCTGGGGGAGTTTTGTTTGCAATTATTTTGATTTGGTTTGAGCAGGGGACTGGGCATCCCGGTTACCAGCCTTTTTCCCGTGAGTGAGAAGCGGAGTCCACTCCTCTTGAGAATAACCCGCCTAGCATGGAAGATACAGACAACCCTAGTTGATACATGAGCTATTCGAGCATACAAAACAGAATTTCATTTCAAGGTTTAGAGTTTGGCACATACAAATTTACTTCGAACGGCAGGTAGATCCCGCATATAGGAAGGTATGGTGGACTCATATGGAATATCTTTGGGTTTATGGAAGTGGATGCACAAGCAGTATTCCCGCTTAGTACAAGTGAAGGCTAGAAAAAAGGCGAAGGCGACCAACTAGAGAGCGACAACAGTCATGAACATGCATTAAAATTAGTCAACACTGAGTGCAAGCATGAGTAGGATATAACTCACCATGAACATAAACATCGTGGAGGCTATGTTGATTTTATTTCAACTACATGCGTGAGCATGTGCCAAGTCAATCCACTCGAATCGTTCAAAGGAGGATACCACCCTATCATACCACATCACAACCATTTTAATAGCATGTTGTACGCATAAGGTAAACCATTATAAACTCCTAGCTAATTAAGCATGACATGAGCAACTATAATCTCTAATTGTCATTGCAAACATGTTTCATTCATAATAGGTTGAATCAGGAACGATGAACTAATCATATTTACACAAACAAGATAGGTCTAGTTCATACCAGCTTCTCTCATCTCAATCAGTCCATCATATATCGTCATTATTGCCTTTCACTTGCACGACTGAACGGTGTGGATAATAATAATAGTGCACATGCATTGGACTAAGCTGGAATCTGCAAGCATTTCATACACAGGAGAAGACAAGGTAATATGGGCTCTTTGTTAAATCAACAATAATGCATGTAAGAGACACTCAACATTTTCATCATGGTCTTCTCCTCTCGACCCCCAAAGAAAAGAAATAAAATAAAACTATTTACACGGTCTTATAATAAGAAGAAATCTTTCTCGGTATCAATCCCCTTACCCCTCATTCTTTGAGAATCAGAAGGATCCTTTTCGAGTTTCCATTTCTTCATTTGGAATCTGGGAAAGCTCCCAACAAGCAAAAGAAGAATGAGAAATCTTTTTGGGTTTTCTTTTTAATTACTACTGCTACAGGCATGGAAAGTAAACTAGCTAAAAGATACAACTAATTTTTTTGGTTTTTCTTAAGGTTTTTCAAACACACAAGAAGAAAGCGAGGAAAAGGAACTAAACTAGCATGGATAGTAAAATGAAAAAGTATGAGCACCAACAACTAGCATGAGTGTGTGAACATGAATGTAATGTCGGTGAGAAATACGTACTCCCCCAAGCTTAGGCTTTTGGCCTAAGTTGGTCTATGCCCACGGATCAAAGCTACCCTCTCCGGTGTGCGGAGGAGTGTCCTCTGGGTGCCACTATTTGGCGATCTCCTCTGGATCTCACTGATAAACAGACTGTCGATAAGGGTCCAGGGGTGGCTCCGGCTCAGGCTCTGGATCTGGTGTCAGGCTCTAGTATGCATAAACGGCCTCCGGCAAGATGAGGTACATGCCTGAAAATATGTTAAACAAAGAAGGCGCAGGCAAGGTAATAACCTCATAGTGAGTTTTGCCAAAAATCAAATTATACTTAAGCAGTTGCTTCTTATTTTTAACAATGAAGTCATGTGCTACCATACTCTTATAATCTAGAAAAATAGGAGGCAGCAACATTTCTTCTTTCTCATAATGCCTAATAGGTATCTCAAACTGTGCAGCAAGGCGCGCAGCAAAGATGCCACCAAAGATGGGGCCTTTTGTACGGTTCAGACTTAACTGTTTAGCAATAATAGCGCCTAAACTGAAAGTTGTATCACGAAACAAAGCATGGTGCAAAATAACAATATCAGGAGCACTAAGATTTCCACTGTTCCCGCGACCAATTAAACATCTACTAGCAAATATTGCAAAGTAACGTAGAACAGGAAAATGTATGCTAGTAATTCTTGCATCTGACACTTTCCTTGTTTCCTCTACAACAATTTCATCAATAAATCCCTCCACATCACTACGATGTGGTTCCTCGATGCTGCCCTCAAAGGGTATCTTGCAGACCCGACAAAATTCACTAAGTGACATCTCCTTAACCTCATCATATAAATGAAACACCACTGAAGGTGGTGATTTCTTAGCATGAAAATAAAAATTTGCACGAAAATATTAGTGAGTAAGAGATACTGTTCGCGCTGGTCGTGGAGAAAGTCGGTGAGGCCTGCATTCTCAGCTAAGTAATAAAAATCATCATAAATCCCAGCAGCTCGGGAGAACTCGTCACAAGGCCACTCGCACGGCCGCACCTCCGCAGTGCGAGGAAGATTATATTTGGGCTTCTTATTCTCTTCACTTTGCTTATCCTTCGAGCTCCGTCTTGAGGAACCTCTCAATAATCTCTTCAACATTTTCTCCCTCTGAAAATTTCTGAAATTTTTAGTGACTCAAAATAAAAGTGAACCAAACTCAACAAGAATGATAGCAACTACTCACACAAGTGCCTAGAGACTATATCATGCATTAGAACTACTTGGGACCATATAAATTTGACATGCAAACTCAAGAACAGGGTCACCTAAGCAGCAAAAATTTGCAATAAATAAATTACTAGAACAAAAACTAATTGGACCATTGGAGGAGTCATATACCGAAGAACAATCCCCCAAAGCTGTTTTGTGAGTGGAGCTTTGAGCAAGGAGATCGAAAATCGCAGCAAAACGAGCTAGAACACGAGTTTGAGCTGTGTGGGGATTTTTTTCTGGAGGAAGACGAAGTGTGTGGGTGCAGGAATAAGTGGAGGGGGGCCACATGGGGCCCACGAGGCAGGGGGCACGTCCTGGACCCTCGTGGCCAGGTGGTTTCCCCCTCTGGTGTGTTCTCAGTGCCAGATATTCTTAAATATTCTACAAAAAATCATATTTCATTTTCGGGACATTTGGAGAACTTTTATTTTTGGGGTATTTTTTATTGCAAGGATAATTCCGAAAACAGACAGAAAATACTATTTTTGCTTTATTTAATCTAAATAATTGAAAGTAAAAAGAGGGTACATAGTGTTGTGCTTTGTAACTTCATCCATCTCATGCTCATCAAAAGGAATCCACTAACAAGGTTGATCAAGTCTTGTTAACAAACTCATTCCGAATCACATGACACCGGAGAATTTTCGAATAGCACTAGGTTACCTCAATGGGGATGTGCACATCCCCAATAACAAGAATATCATATTTCTTCTTGACAGTAGGAAGAGGAAATTCAAAACCTCCAACAATAATAGATGGAATTTCCCCAATAGAATTGATACTGTGGACTTGAGGTTGTTTCCTCAGAAAGTGTACCGTATGCTCATTACCATTAACATGAAAAGTGACATTGCCTTTGTTGCAATCAATAACAGCCCCTGCAGTATTCAAAAAAGGTCTACCAAGAATAATAGACATACTATCATCCTTGGGAATATCAAGAATGACAAAGTCTGTTAAAATAGTAACATTTGCAACCACAACAGGCACATCCTCACAAATACCGACCGGTATAGCAGTTGATTTATCAGCTATTTGCAAAGAACAGTAGGTGTAAACTCATTCAAATCAAGTCTACAATATAAAGAGAGAGGCATAACACTAACACCGGCTCCAAGATCACATAAAGCAGTTTTAACATAGTTTCTTTTAATGGAGCATGGTATAGTTGGTACTCCTGGATCTCCTAGTTTCTTTGGTATTCCACCTTTAAAAGTATAATTAGTAAGCATGGTGGAAATTTCAGCTTCCAGTATCTTTCTTTTATTTGTAACAATATCTTTCATGTACTTAGCATAAGGATTCATTTTAAGCATATCAGTCAAACGTATACGCAAAAAGATAGGTCTAATCATTTCAAAGAAAGCGCTCAAAATCCTCATCATCCTTTTCTTTGATGGTTCGGGAGGAAAGGGCATGGGTTTACGAACCCATGGTTCTCTTTCTTTACCGTGCTTCCTAGCAAAAAGTCTCTCTTATCATAACGTTGATTCTTTGATTGTGCGTTATCAAGATCAACAATGAGTTCAATCTCTACATCATTGTTATTGCTAGGTTGAGCATCAACATGAACATCACCATTAATATTATCACTAGGTTCATGTTCATCTCAGATTGTGTTTCAAAGATCGTAAATAGAAATATCATTGGGATTCTCAGGTGTGTCAACAACAGATTCACTAGAAGCATGCAAAGTCCTATCATTTTTCTTTTTCTTCTTCTAAGAAGAACTAGGTGCATCAATATTAGTCCTTTGAGAATCTTGCTCAATTCTCTTAGGGTGGCCCTCAGGATACAAAGGTTCTTGAGTCATTTTACCCCCTCTAGTCATAAATCTAACAACATTATCATTTTTCTTATTATTTAATTCATTGAGCAAATCATTTTGAGCTTTAAGCACTTGTTCTACCTGAGTGGTAACCATAGAAGCATGTTTACTAATAAGTTTAAGTTCACCCTTAACTCTAGACATATAGTCACTTAAGTATTCAATCATATAAGCATTATGTTTCAATTGTCTACCCACATAAGCATTGAAGTTTTCTCATTTAACTATAAAATCATCAAACTCATCCAAGCATTGGCTAGTAAACTTAGTAGATGGGATTTCACCGTTATCATATCTATAGAGAGAATTTACCTTTACTACCTGTGTCGGGTTATCAATACCATGTATTTCTTCAATAGGTGGTAAATTCTTAACATCTTCAGCTTGAATACCCTTTTCTTTCATAGATTTCTTTGCCTCTTGCATATCTTTAGGACTGAGAAATAGAATACCCCTTTTCTTCGGAGTTGGCTTAGGAGTTGGTTCAGGAAGTGTCCAATCATTTTCATTACTCAACATATTATTCAATAGAAATTCAGCTTGATCAACAGTTCTTTCCCTAAAAACACAACCAGGACAACTATCCAGGTGGTCTCTGGAAGCATCGGTTAGTCCATTATAAAAGATATCAAGTATTTCATTTTTCTTAAGAGGATGATCAGGCAAAGCATTAAGTAATTGGAGAAGCCTCCCCAAGCTTGTGGGAGACTCTCTTCTTCAATTTGCACAAAATTATATATTTCCCTTAAAGCAGCTTGTTTCTTATGAGCGGGGAAATATTTAGCAGAGAAGTAATAAATCATATCCTGGGGACTACACACACAACTAGGATCAAGAGAATTAAACCATGTTTTAGCATCACCCTTTAATTAGAACGAAAATAACTTAAGGATATAGTAGTAACGAATTTTTCCTCATGAGTGAACAGGGTGGCTATATCATTTAATTTAGTAAGATGTGCCACAACAGTTTCAGATTCATAGCCATGAAAAGGATCAGATTCAACCAAGGTAATTATCTCAGGATTGACAGAGAAATCATAATCCTTATCAGAAATACAGATAGGTGAAGTAGCAAAAGTAGGGTCATATTTCATTCTAGCATTCAAGGACTTTTCTTTCAGCTTGGCTAATAATTTCTTGAGATCATATCTATCATTGCGAGCGAGAAAATCTCTAGCAGTTTCTTCATCCATAACATAACCCTCAGGCACATCAGGCAGTTCATATCTAGGGGGAGAATCTTCATCATCACTTGCATCAATATTATCAGTTTTAATAATCTCATTCTCTCTAGCCCTAGAAAGTTGTTCATCAAGAAATTCACCTAGTGGCAGAGTATTATCAAGCATAGAAGTAGTTTCATCATAAGTATCATGCAAAGCAGAAGTGGCATCATCAATAACATGCAACATATCAGAATCAATAGCAGAAGCAGGTTTAAGCGTCGCAAGTTTACTCATAACAGAAGGTGAATCAAGTGCAGAGCTAGATGGCAGATTCTTACCTCCCCTCGTAGTTGAGGGATAAATCATGGTTTTCTCGTCTTTCAAGTTCCTCATAGTGATCAGCAGATATAAATCCCAAGTGACTCAAAGAATAGAGCTATGCTCCCGACAGCGGCCTTGAGAAAATAGTCTTGATAACCCACAAGTATAGGGGATCGCAACAATTTGTGAGGGTAGAGTATTCAACCCAAAATTATTGATTCGACACAAGAGGAGCCAAAGAATATTCTCAAGTATTAGCAGTTGAGTTGTCAATTCAACCACACCTGGAAAACTTAATATCTGCAGCAAAGTATTTAGTAGCAAAGTAGTATGGAAGTAACGGTAACGGTGGCAAAAGTAACAGTAGCAGTTTTTATGGTAATCATAACAGTGGCAGCGGAAAAGTAACTAAGCAAAGATCAATATGTGAAAAGCTCGTAGGCATTGGATCAGCGATGGATAATTATGTCGGATGTGATTCCTCATGCAACAGTTATAACATAGGGTGACACAGAACTAGCTCCAGTTCATCAATGTAATGTAGGCATGTATTCCGAATATAGTCATACGTGCTTATGGAAAAGAATTTGCATGACATCTTTGTCCTACCCTCCCGTGGCAGCGGGTCCTATTGAAACTAAGGGATATTAAGGCCTCCTTTTAATAGAGTACCGGACCAAAGCATTAACACTTAGTGAATACATGAACTCCTCAAACTACGGTCATCACCGGGAGTGGTCCCGATTATTGTCACTTCGGGGTTGCCGGATCATAACACATAGTAGGTGACTATTGACTTGCAAGATAGGATCAAGGACTCACATATATTCATGAAAAAATAATAGGTTCTGATCTGAAATCATGGCACTCGGGCCCTAGTGACAAGCATTAAGCATAGCAAAGTCATAGCAACATCAATCTCAGAACATAATGGATACTAAGGATCAAACCCTAACAAAACTAACTCGATAACATGATAAATCTCATCCAACCCATCACCGTCCAGCAAGCCTACGATGTGATTACTCATGCACGGCGTTGAGCATCATGAAATTGGTGATGGAGGATTGTTGATGATGACGACGGTAACGGATTCCCCTCTCCGAAGCCCCGAACGGACTCCAGATCAACCCTCCTGAGAGAGATTAGGGTTTGGCGGCAGCTCTGTATCGTGAAATGCGATGAATCCTTCTCTCTGGTTTTTTTCTCCCCGAACGTGAATATATAGAGTTGGAGTTGTTGGGGAACGTAGTAATTTCAAAAAATTTCCTACGATCACGCAAGACCATAGTGATGGCATAGCAACGAGAGGGGAGAGTGTCCGTCCACGTACCCTCGTAGACCGAAAGCGGAAGCGTTATAACAACGCCGGTTGATGTAGTCGTGCGTCTTCACGATCCGACCGATCCAAGCACCGAGCGTCGGCACCTCCGAGTTACGCACGTTCAGCTCGATGACGATCCCCGGACTCCGATCCAGCATAGTGTCGGGGATGAGTTCCGTCAGCACGACGGCGTGGTGACGATGTTGATGCTCCACCGACGCAGGGCTTCGCCTAAGCTCCGCGACGATATGACTTCTCCGGCGCAGGGCTTCGCCTAAGCTCTGCGACGATATGACCGAAGTGGAATATGGTGGAAGGGGGCACCGCACACGGCTAAGGAAAGATCCGTAGATCAACTTGTGTGTCATGGGGTGCCCCTGCCCCGTGATATAAAGGAGCCAAGGGGAGGTGGCGGCCCAAGGGGGAGGCGCGCAAGGAGTCCTACTCCTCAGGAGTAGGACTCCCCCTCAATCCTAGTTGGATTAGGATTCCGAGGAGGAAGAGAGAGAGGGGGCGGCCCACCTTTCCTAGAACCTAATAGGACTAGGGAAGGGGGGCGGCCACCTAGGGCTGCCCTTTTCCTTTCCTCCAAGGCCCACTATGGGCCCATGTAGTTCAGGGGGTTCGGTAACCTCCGGTACTCGATAAATTCGATTTCACTCGGAACCTTCCGATGTCCAAATGTAGGCTTCCAATATATCAATCTTTATGTCTCGACCATTTTGAGACTCCTCGTCATGTCCGTGATCACATCCGGGACTCGAACAACCTTCCGTGCATCAATACTTATAAACTCATTATGAACTGTCATCGAAACGTTAAGCGTGCGGACCCTACGGGTTCGAGAACTATGTAGACATGACCTAGAACCATTCTCGGTCAATAACCAATAGCGGAACCTGGATGCGCATATTGGTTCCTACATATTCTACGAAGATCTTTATCGGTCAAACCGCATAACGACATACGTTGTTCCCTTTGTCATCGGTATGTTACTTACCCGAGATTCGATCGTCGGTATCCAATACCTAGTTCAATCTCGTTGCAGTGAGAATCTCTTTACTGGATTCTGTAATACATCATCTCACAACTAACTCATTAGTTGTAATGCTTGCAAGGCTTAAGTGATGTGCATTACCGAGAAGGCACGGAGATACCTCTCCGACAATCGGAGTGACAAAACCTAATCTCGAAATCGCCAACCCAACAAGTACCTTTGGAGACACCTGTAGTACTCCTTTATAATCACCCGATTCGTTGTGACGTTTGGTAGTACCAAAGTGTTCCTCCGGTAAGCGGAGTTGCATAATCTCATAGTTATAGGAACATGTATGGGTCATGAAGAAAGCATTAACATACTAAGCGATCAAGTGTTAAGCTAACGGAATGGGTCATGTCAATCGATCATTCAACTAATGATGTGACCTTGTTAATCAAATAACAACTCCTTGTTCATGGTTAGGAAACATAACCATCTTTGATTAACAAGCTAGTCAAATAGAGGCATACTAGTGACATCTTGTTTGTCTATATATTCACACATGTATTATGTTTCCGGTTAATACAATTCTAGCATGAATAATAAACATTTATCAT
Source organism: Aegilops bicornis (assembly GCA_021605145.1). Lineage (NCBI taxonomy): Eukaryota > Viridiplantae > Streptophyta > Magnoliopsida > Poales > Poaceae > Aegilops > Aegilops bicornis. Next base: position 127,871,994 of record CM038672.1, on the reverse strand, counting down.
GATATAAGGAAATAAATAATAACTTTATTATTGCCTCTAGGGCATATTTCCTTGATCTCCCACTTGCACTAGAGTCAATAATCTAGATTACAAAGTAATGATCCTAACACCCATGGAGTCTTGGTGCTGATCATGTTTTGCTCGTGGAAGAGGCTTAGTTAGCAGATGCGCAACATTCAGATCCGTATGTATTTTGCAAATCTCTATGTCTCCCACTTGGACTTGGTCCCGAATGGAATTGAAGCGTCTCTTGATGTGCTTGGTCCTCTTGTGAAATCTGGATTCCTTTGCCAAGGCAATTGCGAGTATTGTCACAGAAGATCTTCATCGGTCCCGATGCACTAGGTATAACACCTAGATCGGAAATGAACTCTTTCATCCAGACTCCTTCATTTGCTGCTTCAAGCAGCTATGTACTCCGCTTCACATGTAGATCCCGCCACGACGCTTTGTTTAGATGCACCAACCGACAGCTCCACCGTTTAACAAAAACACGTATCCGGTTTGCGATTTAGAATCGTCCGGATCGGTGTCAAAACTTCGTCGGCGTAACCATTTACGACTAGCTCTTTGTCACCTCCATATACGAGAAACATATCCTTAGTCCTTTTCGTGTATTTGGGATGTTCTTGACCGCTGTCCGATGATCCATTCTGGATTACTTTGGTACCTTCCTGCCAAGCTTATAGCTAAGCATACGTCAGGTCTGGTACTCTGCATTGCATACATGATAGAGCCTATGGCGGAAGCATAGGGAACATGTTTCTTTTTCTCTCTATCTTCTGCTGTGGTCGGGCATTGAGTCTTACTCATTCTTATACCTTGCAACACGGGCAAAAACCTTTCTTTGCTCGATCCATTTTGAACTTTTTCAAAATTTTATCAAGGTATGTGCTTTGTGAAAGTCCAATTAAGCGTCTTGATCTATCTCTATAGATCTTGATGCCCAATATGTAAGCAGCTTCACCGAGGTCTTTCATTGAAAAACTTTTATTCAAGTATCCTTTTATGCCATCCAGAATTCTATATCATTTCCAATTAATAATATGTCATCCACATATAATATCAGAAATGCTCTGAGCTCCCACTCACTTTCTTGTAAATCTGAGGCTTCTCCAAAAGTCTGTATAAACCCATATGCTTTGATCACACTATCAAAGCGTTTATTCCAACTCCGAGAGGCTTGCACGGACCATAAATTGATCGTTGGAGCTTGCACACTTTGTTAGCACCTTTTGGATCGACAAAACCTTACGGTTGCATCATATACAACTCCTCTTCTAGAAATCCATTCAAGAATGCAGTTTTACATCCATTTGCCAAATTTCATAATCATAAAATGCGGCAATTGCTAACATGATTCGGACAGACTTAAGCATCGCTACGGGTGAGAAAGTCTCATCGTAGTCAACCCCTTGAACTTGTCGAAAACCTTTCGCAACAAGTCGAGCTTTGTAGACGGTTACATTACCATCGGCGTCAGTCTTCTTCTTGAAGATCCATTTATTTTCAATGGCTTGCCGATCATCGGGCAAGTCAACCAAAGTCCATACTTTGTTCTCATACATGGATCCCATCTCAGATTTCATGGCTTCCAGCCATTTTTCGGAATCTGGGCTCACCATCGCTTCTTCATAGTTTGTAGGTTCGCCATGGTCAAGTAACATGACTTCCGAATAGGATTACCGTACCACTGCAGTGCGTATTTTATTACAGTCGACCCTCTGAGGTTAGAGTAACTTGATCTGAAGCTTCATGATCATCATCATTAGTTTCTTCACTAATTGGTGTAGTTGTCACAGGAACCATTTCTTGTGATGAACTACTTTCCAATAAGGGAGCAGAATCTGATTATCTCATCAAGTTCTACTTTCCTCCCACTCACTTCTTTCGAGAAACTCTTTCTCTAGAAAGGATCCAAATTTAGCAACGAAAATCTTGCCTTCAGGTCTGTGATAGAAGGTGTACCCAACAGTCTCCTTTGGGTATCCTATGAAGACACATTTTTCCGATTTGGGTTCGAGCTTATCTGGTTGAAGTTTCTTCACATAAGCATCGCAGCCCCAAACTTTAAGAAACGACAACTTTGGTTTCTTGCCAAACCACAGTTCATAAGGCGTCGTCTCAACGGATTTTGACGGTGTCCTATTTAACGTGAATGCGGCCGTCTCTAAAGCGTAACCCCAAACCGATAGCGGTAAATCGGAAATAGACATCATTGATCGCACCATATCTAGTAAAGTACGATTACGACGTTCGGACACACCATTTCTTTGTGGTGTTCCGGGTGGCGTGAGTTGCGAAACTATTCCACATTGTTTCAAATGTAAACCAAACTCGTAACTCAAATATTCTCCTCCACGATCAGATCGTAGGAATTTTATTTTCTTGTTACGATGATTTTCCACTTCACTCTGAAATTCTTTGAACTTTTCAAATGTTTCAGATTTGTGTTTCATTAAGTAGATATACCCATATCTGCTCAAATCATCTGTGAAGGTGAGAAAATAACGATACCCGCCGCGTGCCTCAACATTCATTGGACCACAAACATCAGTATGTATGATTTCCAATAAATTTGTTGCTCGCTCCATAGTTCCGGAGAACGGCGTTTTTGTCATCTTGCCCATGAGGCACGGTTACATAAGTACCAAGTGATTCATAATCAAGTGATTCGAAGCCCATCGGTATGGAGTTTCTTCATGCGTTTTACACCGATATGACCTAAGCGGCGATTACCACAAATAAGTTGCACTATCATTATCAACTCTGCATCTTTTGGCTTCAACATTATGAATATGTGTATCACTCGTCGAGATTCAACAAGAATAGACCATTCTTCAAGGGTGCATGACCATAAAAGATATTAGTCATATAAATAGAACAACCATTATTCTCCGATTTAAATGAATAACCGTCTCGCATTAAACAAGATCCAGATATAATGTTCATGCTCAACGCTGGCACCAAATAACAATTATTTAGGTCTAAAACTAATCCCGAAGGTAGATGTAGAGGTAGCGTGCCGACCGCGATCACAATGACTTTGGAACCATTTCCCACGCGCATCGTCACCACGTCCTTTGCGGTGCTCGTCTATTCCGTAGTCCTGTTTCGAGTTGCAAATATTAGCCGAACCAAGATCAAATACCAGGTGCTACTACGAGCTCTAGTAAGGTACACATCAATAACATGTATATCACATATACCTTTGTTCACCTTGCCATCCTTTTTATCCGCCAAATACTTGGGGCAGTTCCGCTTCGGTGTCGAGTGCCTTGCGGTAAAAACACTCGATTGGGCTTAGGTCCAGGACTTGGGTTTCTTCTCTTGATCGACAACTTTCTTGCTGTTCTTTTGAAGTTTCCTTCTTCTTCCCTTTGCCCTTTTTCTTGAAACTAGTGGTCTTGTTGACCATCAAGACTTGTTGCTCTTTCTTGATTTCGACCTCCGCGGCTTTTAGCATCGCGAAGAGCTCATGAATTGTCTTAGTCATCCCTTGCATATTATAGTTCATCACGAAGCTCTTGTAGCTTGGTGGCGATGATTGGAGAATTACATCAATGACACTATCATCCGGAAGATTAACTCCCGGCTGAATTAAGTGATTGTTATACCCGGACATTTTGAGTATGTGTTCACCGAGTAACTATTCTCCTCCATCTTGCAGCTATAGAACTTATTGGAGACTTCATATCTCTCAATCCGGGCATTTGCTTGAAATATTAACTTCAACTCCTGGAACATCTCATATGCTCCATGACGTTCAAAAGCGTCGTTGAAGACCCGGTTCTAAGCCGTAAAGCATGGCACCTTGAACTATAGAGTAGTCATCGACTCGCTTTGCAGACGTTCATAACTTCGCTCGGCATAAGATCGGCAGCAGTTCGCTACCCAGCCGGTGCTTCCAGACGTAATTTTTCTCGTGCAGCAATGAGGATAATCCTCAAATTACGGACCCGATCCGTGTAATTGCTACCATCATCTTTCAACTTTGCTTTCTCAAGGAACGCATTAAAATTCAACGGAACAACAAAGACGAGCCATCTATCTACGATAAACATAGACAAGCAAAATACTATCAGGTACTAAGTTCATGATAAATTTAAGTTCAATTAATCATATTAAAACTCCCACTTAGACAGACATCTCTCTAGTCATCTAAGTGATCACGTGATCCATATTAACTAAACCGTGTCCGATCATCACGTGAGACGGAGTAGTTTCAACGGTGAACATCACTATGTTGATCATATCTACTATATGATTCACGTTCGACCTTCGGTCTCCGTGTTCCGAGGCCATATCTGTTATATGCTAGGCTCGTCAAGTTTAACTCGAGTATTCAGCGTGTGCAAGCTGTTTTGCACCCGTTGTAGATGGACGTAGAACTTATCACACCCGATCATCACGTGGTGTGCGGGTACTACGAACTTTGGCAACGGTGCATACTCGAGGAGAACACTTCTTGATAATTTTTAGTGAGAGATCATCTTATAATGCTACCGTCAATCAAAGCAAGATAAGATGCATAAAGGATAAACATCACATGCAATCAATATAAGTGATATGATATGGTCATCATCATCTTGTGCTTGTGATCTCCATCGCCAAGCACCGTCATGATCACCATCGTCACCGGTAGCGACACCTTGATCTCCATCGTAGCATCGTTGTCGTCTCGCCAATCTTATGCTTCCACGACTATCACTACCGCTTAGTAATAAAGTAAAGCATTACATCGCGATTGCATTGCATACAATAAAGCGACAACCATATGGCTCTGCCGATTGCGATAACTTCGGTTACAAAACATGATCATCTCATACAATAAAATATAGCATCACGTCTTGACCATATCACATCACAACATGCCCTGCAAAAACAAGTTAGGCGTCCTCTACTTTGTTGTTGCAAGTTTTACGTGGCTGCTACGGGCTGAGCAAGAACCGTTCTTACCTCGCATCAAAACCACAACGATAGTTTGTCAAATAGACTCGTTTTAACCTTCTCAAGGACCGGGCGTAACCACTCGGTTCAACTAAAGTTGGAGAGACAGGTCTTCCGCAAGCCATCTATGTGCAAAGCACGTCGAGGAACCGGTCTCGCGTAAGCGTCTGCGTAAGGTTGGTCCGGATCGTCTCGTCCAACAATACCGCTGAACCAAAGTATGACATGCTTTGGTAGGCAGTATGACTTGTATCGTCCACAACTCACTTGTGTTCTACTCGTGCATATGACATCAGCGCATAAAACCTGGCTCGGATGCCGCTTTGTTGGGGAGCGTAGTAATTTCAAAAATTTCCCTACGATCACGCAAGACCATAGTGATGGCATAGCAACGAGAGGAGAATGTCCGTCCACGTACCCTCGTGAACCCGAAAGCGGGCGTTATAACAACGCGGTTGATGTAGTCGTGCGTCTTCACGATCCGACCGATCCAAGCACCGAGCGTCACGGCACCTCCGAGTTACGCACACGTTCAGCTCGATGGCGATCCCCGGACTCCGATCCAGCAAAGTGTCGGGATGAGTTCCACAAGACGACGGCGTGGTAGCGATGTTGATGCTCCACCGGCGCAGGCTTCGCCTAAGCTCGCTGACGATATGACTTCTCCGCGAGAGGCTTCGCCTAAGCTCTCTGACGATATATGACCCGAAGTGGAATATGGTGGAAGGGGCACCGCACGCAGCTAAGGAAAGATCCGTAGATCAACTTGTGTGTCATGGGGTGCCCCTGCCCCGTATATAAAGGAGCCAAGGGGAGGTGGCGGCCCAAGGGGGAGGCGCGCAAGGAGTCCTACTCCTCCGAGTAGGGACTCCCCTCAATCCTAGTTGGATTAGGATTCCGGAGGGGAAGAGAGAGAGGGCGGCCCACCTTTCCTAGTCCTAATAGGACTAGGGAAGGGGGGGCGCGCCACCTAGGGCTGCCCTTTTCCTTTCCTCCAAGGCCCACTATGGGCCCATGTAGTTCCGGGGGTTCCGGTAACCTCCGGTACTCCGATAAATTCGATTTCACTCGGAACCTTTCCGATGTCCAAATGTAGGCTTCCAATATATCAATCTTTATGTCTCGACCATTTCGAGACTCCTCGTCATGTCCGTGATCACATCCGGGACTCGAACAACCTTGATTGCATCAATACTTATAAACTCATTATGAACTGTCATCGAAGCGTTAAGCGTGCGGACCCTACGGGTTCGAGAACTATGTAGACATGACCTAGAACCATTCTCGGTCAATAACCAATAGCGGAACCTGGATGCCCATATTGGTTCCTACATATTCTACGAAGATCTTTATCGGTCAAACCGCATAACGACATCGTTGTTCCCTTTGTCATCGGTATGTTACTTACCCGAGATTCGATCGTCGGTATCCAATACCTAGTTCAATCTAGATTGCGGTAAGTCTCTTTACTCGTTCTGTAATACATCATCTCACAACTAACTCATTAGTTGTAATGCTTGCAAGGCTTAAGTGATGTGCATTACCGAGAAGGCACGGAGATACCTCTCCGAGCAATCGGAGTGACAAAACCTAATCTCGAAATACGCCAACCCAACAAGTACCTTTGGAGACACCTGTAGTACTCCTTTATAATCACCCGATTCACGTTGTGACGTTTGGTAGTACCAAAGTGTTCCTCCGGTAAGCGGAGTTGCATAATCTCATAGTTATAGGAACATGTATGGGTCATGAAGAAAGCATTAACATACTAAACAATCAAGTGTTAAGCTAACGGAATGGGTCATGTCAATCAGATCATTCAACTAATGATGTGACCTTGTTAATCAAATAACAACTCCTTGTTCATGGTTAGGAAACATAACCATCTTTGATTAACAAGCTAGTCAAGTAGAGGCATACTAGTGACATAATGTTTGTCTATATATTCACACATGTATTATGTTTCCGGTTAATACAATTCTAGCATGAATAATAAACATTTATCATGATATAAGGAAATAAATAATAACTTTATTATTGCCTCTAGGGCATATTTCCTTCAGGAGTTGAGGTCGGTGGAGCCTCAGGGGGCCCACGAGGCAGGGGGCGCGCCCTCCACCCTCGTGGACAGGGTGTGGGCCCCTGGTGTTGATTCTTTTGCCAGAATTTTTTATTTATTCCAAAAATATTCTCCGTGGAGTTTCAGGTCATTCTGAGAACTTTTATTTCTGCACGAAAATAACACCATGGCAATTCTGCTAAAAACAGCGTCAGTGCGGGTTAGTTCCATTCAAATCATGCAAGTTAGAGTCCAAAACAAGGGCAAAAGTGTTTGGAAAAGTAGATACGATGGAGACGTATCAACTTGCAACTAGGACAACTATGAAACTATAGTACATTTGCGAGCCAAAGGTGGACTTGCAACTGAGGAGAAACAAACTACGGGCCTAGTTGTGAGTCAAGGCGGACTTGCAATTGGGACAAGTACACAAAACTAAAATACCATTCGCGAGTCGAGGGTGGATTTCCAACTGGGAGCAAAACAAAATACAATCCCAGTTCTGAGTCGAGCGTGGACTTGCAAATAGGATGAACAACAAAACATATACCCAATTGTGATCGAGGGTGGACTTGCAACTGGCACAACACGAGCCCATTTGCAAGTCGAGGGTAGACTTAAGAAAAGGTTAGGATATCTCTGCCACCCGCAGGTCCGCCTCGTCTTCGGTGGCCTTAGTGTCATGGCGCCATGGTGGATCCCGACCCTTGCCGGCAAGAGGGCCTATTTTTAGATGTTCTTTTGAGTTTTGTTAGGGTTTGTGTCCTGCTCAGGAAGACGAGACGGCGACGGCTCCCTGAAGATGGAATAAGGTTCTCCCCGCCTAGCCCCTGTTCCGGTGGTGTGTCTAGCATCGTCGGTGGGCGTGTGGAGGTGTGTCCGGCGAATCTGTCCTTGGTGGATTTGCTCGGATCTGGCCGTAGTTCGTCTTTGTTCGTGTGTCTTCAGGTTAGATCCATCCTATCTACGCTACTCTTCATCGGCGGCGGTTGTTGTTCTGTCGCGCTGGTCCTATGGAGCCTTAGCACGACGACTTCCCATCTGTCTACTACAACAAGTTCTTCCTGGCTCTAACAACGGAGAGGCGATGACGGCGGCACGCCTTCGGCTCGGTTCAGTTCTTGTAGTCATCGCTAGGTGGTCTATAGATTTGAATGTAATTTTTATTATTTCTGGTGTTCATTGTACTGACATGATTGAAGATGAATAGATTAGAAGTTTTCTCGCAAAAAATTCGAGGGTGGATTTGCAACTGGGACAAGTACGAAATTACGAGCCCAGTTATGAGTCAAAGGTCAACTTGAACAAACTATGACTCTAGTTGAGAGCCAAGCGTGCGCTTGCAACTTGAACAAGCATGAACCAAATTACAAGATGGACATGCAACTTGGTCGGACGAATTATGTGTCCTTCTCACCGAAAACATTAAAGACAAATAACACACACACACACGTGAAAACGGTCAGCCCAAGGTAAAAAGGTCAGAACCAACCCACCCCATAACAACGTTATAATGTTGGGCATTAGTGAAGACAAAAGTACTGTTAAAAGGGTGAAAATGCATATGTATAAAAGATGCTTAAACTAGACGCAGTGTTTTGGCTCCTAAGTACATATGTATCCATTGTCTAAATACACATTTTGAAAAGTTAAAAAATTCGGAACAAAAATCCCGCGGGTATATCCGGACATTCTATGTGCATGCACAAAGTTTCGGTGAAAAATGACGTTTTTTGTGGCTTGTGTAAAAAAGATAAAGAAATGCAAAATGAATGATTGTCACTAGTAGAAAACGGGGCTTTGGTTCGGGCCTGGCCAACCCATTAGTCCCAGTTGATTCACGAACCGGGACCCATGGGGGGCATACGTCCCGGTTCATGCGCCCAGGGGGCCGGCCGGGCCTCGTGGAGCATTGGTCCCGGTTCGTCTGGACCCATTTGTCCCGGTTCCAGGCACGAACCGGAACCAATGGTCCTCGCTCCTGGCCCACAGCCATTGGTCCCGGTTCGTGGCTAGAACCGGGATAGAAGGAGGGGCTTTAGTCCCGGTTCCAGCCATGAACCGGGACCAATGAGTTGCCTATATATACCCCATCGCCGTAGTAGAGCACTCCACACTGCGCTGTTTTTTCTGGCCGGTGAGGGGAGAGCTTTGTGGTGCTCTAGCTCACCTCCTATGCACATGAGGAGTTCGATGAAATGCCCGAGCCACACTAGTTAAGCTTTCTCCTCTCGAAGCTCGACCTCCAAGCTCCATTTTCCCTGAGATTTGTCTAGGTTTAGAGGTCCGTCACGTCCCATCCCCGTCTTCACATCCGTCGATCGCTCGCGTCGATCTCGTCGCCGGCACCACCGTGGTGAGCCTCTTGTTCTTATCTTCTTTCTGAAAGAAAAAAATTCTTACTTTAGATAGATACTTGTCTAATTTTCTTACTTTTATTATTGCTTGTTATTATACAGTGCGATGGTTTTGGTATCCGCCTCCGTCGGCCCTCGTCCTGTCTATGATTCGGATGTGGTATATATTATATTTTATAACTATTTGGTTCATTTATTGTTTATGAAAATTATGCCGACCAACGTGACATAGATTTTATTTATCTAGGAGGTATGTGAACCGGAAATTCCAACCGACCCTATTGTCAAGAGGTTAAATTTAGTTGAAGAAGAAAACAATTACTTGAAGGAAAAAAATAAAAAATTGAGCAGGAGAAGATGATATTGGAGTTGCATGTTGTGGATGTTGTAGATGATCACAAGATCAAGATGGATGCAATGCGTTTGAAGATTAGAAAAATAGAAAATATGCCATTCATACCGAGACTTGGTATCATTATGCCGTTGGATCAATTGTTACCTTGTTTGCGATTATGATCGCATTTATTGTTGCATTGAAATGTTTTACATAGTTTCAATATATGGTTTAATTAGATGCTCTGGAGAGCTATATGTTGTTCAATGAGAACTATGTATGTACTTTGGTTTTAATGTGATGATGAACTTCTATTAATTTGGTCACTTATATATCCATGATGTTCTGTAGTGGTTTTTGACACACTTAATTATATATAATGCACGCAGATGAACCGGCAATGGATGTACGGTGACAGACACACCTCCGAGTACGTTAAGGGCATGCATAATTTTCTCGAAGTGGCTGAGGCAAAAAAGCAGAATGGTTTTATGTGTTGTCCATGCCCTATATGTGGGAATGCGAAGTCTTACTCTGACCGGAAAATCCTTCACAGCCACCTACTTTATAAGGGTTTCATGCCATACTATAATGTTTGGACAAAGCATGGAGAAATAGGGGTTATGATGGAAGACAACAAAGAAGAAGAGGACGATGACAACTATGTGCCCCCTGAATACGGTGATGCTGCAACGGGGGAAGCTGCTGAAGATCAAGAGGAACCATACGATGTGCCCGATGATGATCTCCGACGTGTCATTGTTGATGCAAGGAGACAGTGCGAAAGTCAAAAGGAGAAGTTGAAGTTCGATCACATGTTAGAGGATCACAAAAAAGGGTTGTACCGCAATTGCGAAGATGGCAACACAATGCTCGATACCGTACAGGAATTTCTGCAGTGGAAGGCAGAGAATGTTGTGCCTGACAAAGGATTTGAGAAGCTACTGAAAATATTGAAGAAGAAGCTTCCAAAGGATAACGAATTGACCGACGATGCGACGCAGCAAACAAGGTCGTATGCCCTCTAGGATTGGAGATGCAGAAGATACATGCATGCCCTAATGATCGCATCCTCTACCGCGGTGCATACGAGGATTTGAACGCATATGCCCGGTATGTCACGGTGCATTGTGGTATAAGATCGACGAGATGACCCTGGTGATGTTGACGGCGAGCCCCCCAGGAAGAGGGTTCCTGCCAAGGTGATGTGGTATGCTCCTATAATACCATGGTTGAAATGTCTGTTCAGAAACGAAGAGCATGCCAAGTTGATGCGATGGCACAGAGAGGACCGTAACAAAGACGGGAAGTTGAGAGCACCTGCTGACGGGTCGAAGTGGAGAAAAATCGAGAGAAAGTACAGGGCTGAGTTTGCAGGTGACCCAAGGAACGTATGGTTTGGTTTAAGCGTGGATGGCATTAATCCTTTCGGAGAGTAGAGCAGCAATCACAACACCTGGCCCGTGTCTCCATGTATGTATAACCTTCCTCCTTGGATGTGCATGAAGCGGAAGTTCATTATGATGCCAGTTCTCATCCAAGGCCCTAAGCAACCTAGCAACGACATTGATGTGTACCTAAGGTCATTACTTGAAGAACTTTTACAGCTGTGGAATGGAAACGGTGTACGTGTGTGGGATGAGCACAAACAGGAGGAATTTAACCTGCATGCGTTGCTCTTTGTAACCATCAACAATTGCATGCTCTCAGTAACCTTTCAGGACAGACAAACAAGGGATACCACGCATGCACACACTGTTTAGCTGACACCGAAAGTATATACCTGGACAAATGCAGGAAGAATGTGTACCTGGGGCATCGTCGATTTCTTCCGACCAACCATCAATGTCGAAAGAAAGGCAAGCATTTTAAAGGCGAGGCAGATCACCGAAAGAAGCCCGCCATGCGTACCAGGTGATCACGTACTTGCTATGGTCAATGATTTACACGTAATCTTTGGAAAGGGTCCCGGTGGACTGTCTGTTCCGAATGACGCTGAGGGACGCACGCCCATGTGGAAGAAGAAATCTATATTTTGGGACATACCCTACTGGAAAGACCTAGAGGTCCGCTCTTCAATCGACGTGATGCACGTGACGAAGAACCTTTGCGTGAACCTTCTAGGCTTCTTGGGCGTGTATGGGAAGACAAGAAATACAACGGAGGCACGGGAGGACCTGCAACATTTGCACGAAAAAGATGGCATGCCTCCAAAGCAGTATGAAGATCCCGCCAGCTACGCTCTTATCAAAGAAGAGAAGGAAATCTTCTTTGAATGCCTGCTCAGTATGAAGGTCCCGTCTGGCTTCTCGTCGAATATAAAAGGAATAATAAATATGCCAGAGAAAAAGTTCCAGAACCTAAAGTCTCATGACTACCACGTGATTATGACGCAACTGCTTCCGGTTGCATTGAGGGGGCTTCTATCGGAAAACGTTCGATTAGCCATTGTGAAGCTATGTGCATTCCTCAATGCAATCTCTTAGAAGGTGATCGATCCAGAAATCATACCAAGGCTAAGGAGTGATGTGGCGCACTGTCTTGTCAGTTTCGAGCTGGTGTTCCCACCATCCTTATTCAATATCATGACGCATGTCCTAGTTCATTTAGTCGACGAGATTGTTGATCTGGCCCTGTAATTCTACACAATATGTTCCCCTTTGAGAGGTTCATGGGAGTCCTAAATAAATATGTCTGTAACCGCGCTAGGCTAGAAGGAAGCATCTCCATGGGCCATCAAACAGAGGATGTCATTGGATTTTGTGTTGACTTCATTCCTAGCCTTAATAAGATTGGTCTCCCTCAATCGCAGGGACGGGCATTCTTGGTCTCAAGCACACTACACAGTTCTACAGAACTCTACCTTAGTGACCTCGTATGTCGATGAACACAAGAACAGTCTATGCTCCAAACACCGGAGCAAAGGTGACGATCGGATTACATGTGAACACATCAGGACTTTCGCCAGTTGGTTGGAAACACGTCTCAGAGGTGAAAACACTGTTTGTGATGAGTTGTACTCGTTGTCCAGGGGGCATCTTCGACTGTATTGACTTACAAAGGATACGAGATAAATGGGAATACATTTTACACGATCTCCCAAGATCAAAAGAGCACCAACCAAAACAGCGGTGTCCGCTTTGATGCAGCAACCAAGAGGGTAAAGGAAGCATATTATGGTTACATAGTGGACATTTTGGAAATTGACTATGGACATGATTTTAAGGTCCCTTTGTTTCAGTGCAAATGGGTCAATCTGTCAGGAGGCGGGGTACAGGTAGACCCACAGTACGGAATGAAAACAGTGGATCTGAACAATCTTGGGTACACAGACGAACCATTCGTCCTAGCCAATGATGTGGCGCAGGTTTTCTATGTGAAGGACATGTCCACCAAACCGAGAAAAAGAAAAGATAAGGAAGCGAACACATCATACGATGAGCCAAAGTTCCACACAGTTCTTTCAGGAAAAAGAGACATCATGGGAGTGGAGGGCAAGACAGACATGTCCGAAGATTATGAAAAGTTTCATGAAATTCCTCCCTTCAAAGTCAAGGCTGACCCAAGCACCCTGTTAAACGATGAAGATTATCCATGGTTACGGCGCAATACGCAAAGGACAGAAGCAAAGAAAAAGTGAAGACTTTCTCTCCACGACTATTATGATGATGCCTTTGATCTAGAATATCCATGTAACAGACGAGTTTCCGTATGAAATCCTGATACTTCGAAAGAGATTGTCCGTTTTGTACACGAAGTGCATCCAGTTCTTGTTGTAACCCTCTCAACTTTTTAGCACATGCTATGTGGGTGAAATGATGATACCATGCCAACTTTCAACCTTTTAGAGTTCATTTGTAGTGTTTTTCATTTTCAGGGTCATATAGCTCAAAAAATCAGTAAATGCATGAAAAATAACAAATGAAGTCAAAAAGGGTTGAAAATTGATGCTGTGGCGTTGAATGGTGCATTTTGAACACACAAAAAGTCTGGAATTCAAATAAGTTCAAAAAAATGAAATCCCTTTGTAACAGATGAGTTTCCGTATGAAACCTTGATACTTCGAAAGAGATTATCCATTTTGTACACGAAGTGCATCCAGTTTTTGCCGTAACCCTCTAAACTTTTTAGCACATGCTATTTGGGTGAAATGATGATACCATGCCAACTTTCAAACTTTTCAGAGTTCATTTGTAGTGCTTTTCATTTTCAGGGTCATATAGCTCAAACAAATCAGTAAATGCATGAAAAATAACCAATGAAGTCATAAAGGGTTGAAAATTGATGATGTGGCTTTGAATGGTGCATTTTGAACACACAAAAAGTCAGGAGTTCAAATAAGTTCAAAAAAATGAAATCCCTTTGTAACAGATGAGTTTCCATATGAAACCCTAATACTTCGAAAGAGATTGTCCATTTTGTACACGAAGTGCATCCATTTTTTGTCGTAACCCTCTCAAATTTTTAGCACATGCTATGTGGGTGAAATGATGATACCATGCCAACTTTCAACCTTTTCAGAGTTCATTTGTAGTGCTTTTCATTTTCAGGGTCATATAGCTCAAAAAAATCAATAAATGCATGAAAAATAACAAATGAAGTCAGAAAGGGTTGAAAATTGATGATGTGGATTTGAACGGTGCATTTTGAACACACAAAAAGTCTGGAGTTCAAATAAGTTCAAAAAATGAAATCCCTTTGTAACAGATGAGTTTCCGTATGAACCCCTGATACTTCGAAAGAGATTGTCCATTTTGTACACGAAGTGCATCCAGTTTTTGCCGTAGCCCTCTCAACTTTTTAGCACATGCTATGTGGGTGAAATGATGATACCATGCCAATTTTCAACCTCTTCAGAGTTCATCTGAAGTGCTTTTCATTTTCAGGGGCATTTAGCTCAAAGAATGAACTAATATTAAAAAGAATGATCTGCAAAACTTTTATGAAAATCTAATAGCAAAAATAATAAACTAAAAGAACGAACTAGAAAACATTAATGAAACTCTAATTGAAAAAAGAATGAACTAGAAAACTTTAATGAAACTCTAATAGCAAAAGGAATCAACTAAAAGGCTTTTATAGACCTCCAGTATTATTGAAACTAAAATTATATAAATTTTATGCAACTAAAATTATCAAAGTATTTTCTGTTCAAAACAATATAAGCAAAAAGAATTTTCATAATTTGTTAGAAACTTTAATAGCAAAAAGAATTATCATAAAGATTTTTTGTTAGAAACTAAAATAACAAAAACTGTTTTTGAATACAATGGTAAAACACAGTAATATTAAATAGCAGGAAAAAGAATCACTCCAAAATCTATTTTTATAGTAAAGTTGATCACAAACTAGTGATTCACACAAATTTCAAAGAATTCAAATTTAAACTATTCAAATTGGAAAATTAGTGGCACTAACATAAAGTTTATAATTTTGATTACCTAAAACCTAAAAGAATAACCAAAAAACTAGTAAGTATTTTGCTGTAAGTAGAAACAAAATAAAATAAATAAAACAAAAAAACTGGAAAAATGTCGCCTACTGGGCCACCACGGCCTGCATACGACTAGAATTCCGCTAGTTGGGCCAGGATTCAGGCCCGTAGTAGGCCCAGTAGGCCCACAGGCACAGAGAGTGGATTTAGCCCCGTAAGCCTGCAGTAGAGAGGAGCTCGAAGTGGTCGGCTCGGCAGAGCTTATAAACCACTCCGAGCCCCTCTCGGCTAACGAGGTGGGACTAAACATCCCACCGCACTGCGCCAGTTCCAGCACACGACCTTTGTTCCCGGTTGGTGGCACCAACCGGGACGAAAGGTGTGAATTGGTCCTGGTTCGTAGCACCAACCGGGACCAAAGCACCCCTTTAGTCCCGGTTGGTGCCACCAACCGGGACCAAAGGTCTCTGCTTCCCGCCCAAGGGCTGGCTATATAAGCCAACACTTTGGAAATTTTCAGCAGTTTCTCCCCGACGCCGACGCTGCCCTCTACCCCGACACCCTGCTCCTCGTCGCCATTGCCCGCGCCCGTCGTCGCGCCGCCTGCCCGACCGCGTCGTCGCGCGCCCATCGTTGTTGCCACCGCTCCTCGTCGCCGTCATCGTCGCCCGCGATCATTCGCCGCCCCCTTTAAACACGTCGTCGCCCAGCTGGCCCTGCCCAGCCTGGCCCGAGCCGGCGCCCTCGCCGCCACCGTCGTCGCCGTCTTCGTCTCCGTCGCCAGCCGCCCCCACTGTGAGCCGCCGCGCCGTCCCGGCTCTTTTTTTATTTTTTATTAGATTTATTTTTTTGTTAAATTAATTTTTTGTATATAATGTATACATATATGTATGTATAGAGCATGTTTTTGTTAGATTAATTTTTTATTAGATTTATATGTATGTGGCTATATATGCATGATGAGGGGGGTGGGGGTCGATATACCCCCCTCCCCGATAACTTTGACATGAGGGGGGTCGATATATACCCCTCCCAGATAACTTCGACATGAGGGGGGTCGATATACCCCCTCCCCGATAACTTCGACATGAGGGGGTTCAATATACCCCCTCCCCGATAACTCGATGTGAGCGGCAAAAGTTACATGAGGGGGGCTCGATATACCCCCTCCCCGATAACTCGACGTGAGCGCCATGAGAGGAAAAAGGGGAGAAAAAAGAGAAGAAGAGGAGAAAAATAAGAAGAGAAAGAAGAAGAAAAAAAAGAGGAGAAAAAACTGGAATAGAGGAGAAGAAGAAAAAATAGATTTTTTTTCTTCTTCTCCTCTATTCCTTCTTCTTCACCTTTTTTTTCTTCTTCTCCTCTTTTTTTTCTTCTTCCTCTTCTTAATTTTTATCGGGAACGAGGGTGTTGATGATCGCCGAGGGGTCGAGGGTCCAGAAATAGGGTAGAGGGTCCAGGGTCACCGAGGGGTCGAGGTTCGCCGAGGGTTCGAGGGTCGAGGGTCGTCGAGGGGTTGAGGGTTGAGGAACGCCGAGGGGTCGAAGGTCGTGGATCGCCGAGCGGTTGAGGGTCACGGACTAGTGCAGAGGGTCGCCAAGGGGTCGAGGGTCCTGGACTAGTGCAGAGGGTCGCCGAGGGGTCGAGGGTCGCCAAGCGGTTGAGGTTCGAGGGTCTGAACTAGTGTAGAGGGTCGAGGGTCACTGAGGGGTCTTCTATATTTCACGCTGTTTATCAAAGTATTGAAGAAATCCATGGCTTCATCATTTGCCGGAAGTAACCGAGGCATGATGGTATGAAGTTCAGCAAAGTTGTTCTGGAACGGAGTCCCGGATAGGATAATCCACCTTTTGGTACGAATTTCAGCAAAGGCTTTCCAAATAGCAATATTCGGAAGGCTCTTGCTGAACTTTGTACCAAAAAGTGAATTATCCTATCTAGGACTCCGTTCTAGAACAACTTTAAATAGCTTCGTCCCATCATGCGTCTGTTACTTTTGCCTAATGATGAAGACATGGTTTTGTTGAATCCTTTGACACTAGACAAACGTGACATGAGGGGGTCGAGAGTCGGGATCTAGGGTAGAGGGTCATGGATCGCCGAGCGGTCGAGGGCCGAGGGTCGTCTCGGGTCGAGGGTCGTCTAGGGGTCGAGGGTCCAGATTTATCAAGAATGCCCCCATTATGGATGTGCACAAGTTGATCCAATTTCTTTCTGATCTCATATTACACCCTCCATTATATATATAACCGGTCTATTCTGCTAATATTAGCAGAATAACTATTCTGATAACACGTCCACACTGCACGCTCAACGCGAGTGCACGTCATTGTTTAACCAAAGTGTGTTGCAGTACTCACCCGAGTGAACTTCCCGTCCCAAAAAAACTGCACGCCGTGTTTTTCCGGTACTGTTTTCGCTCTAGTTTTTAACCGTTTAACGGAATGAGGCATATAATATACCATTGGAAAGCTATGGATTAGGCGCAACTTTACATGTTGAAACTTTTCGAGATTCCTCGCGGTTTAAGAGCAGTTTTGAAAATGGTGCGGCCCACAACGAGTGGCAGCGAGCGTATTTTTGTGTTTTTTCTAAACTGCTCATCGGAATAAAGCAAATGATATGCCGTTAGAAAGATATCGTCGAGGCGCATCTTTTTCATATTTATTATTTTCTCTAATTAGTTACGGTTTAAGAGCAGCTTCAAATTTACTAAATCATGGAATTACGTTTTTTTTTAATTTGCAATTTTCGAAATTGTTTTCACTCTAGTTTCTGAACTATTTGTCCAAACAAGGCATGTAATACGTCGTTGGAAAGCTGTGGACAAGGTGCAACTTTCATATATTGAAATGTTTTTGAAACTCCTTACAGTTTTAAGTTAATTTTGAAAACCGTGCAGCGGACGACGAGTGGCAGCGGCCTTTTTTCGTGAAATTTTTACAAACCCTGGTCAGAATGATTCAAACGATACGCCGTTGGAAAGATATCGACGAGGCGCAACTTTTTCATGTAGAACACTCTCTAATTCTTTACGGTTTAAGAGGAATTTCAATTTTACCAAAATGCGGAGACTATTTTTCGCGACACCCAAATCGACGTGGGTACTTCATCCGACTGAAAACCGCACTGCATCGAATGAAAAACCGCATTGCATCAGACGGGTAAGAGAACTGCATGATTACTTTTATTCAAACATAATTTTTTCAAAGACGAGAAAGTAGAGTGCACTTTACATCGCCTGTAAATGAACCACAACACTATCAAGTAGTGAACCACATTACTTTTTTCCGCTTCCGTAACATTTTTTTTTGCACTTACGGGATGAACAACATCATACAGTCGACCGCACTGCAGCAGACAGTCGGGTGAACTTCATCATTTTTTTTGTCGGGCGTAAATTTTCTCTAGCGAGGAAGTGAATCACACTTCACATCGGGCGTAAGTGAACTGCATCACTATCGAGAAATAAACCGCAATAAATTTTTTGTCGTTTCCATAACTTTTCTGCACTTCACGTTGGAATTAAGTGAACATGCGACACTACCGGAAGTGAACCACAACACTACTAAAAGTGAACCGCATGACATTCTTTGTTGTCTTTTTTTCATATTATTTTCTTTTACGCGCGTAGACCAGGCAAGTGGACCACATGATCAAAGTAAGTGAACCTCGTGGCTAAGACCAGAGAACTACATTTTTTCGGTTGGTGAAAGTGAACGGCAGGGCGGAAAGTAGTGGACTACATCTAAAAAGAAATGAACTTCTTTTGTGATGTTTTTTTATTGATTTTACAAAAGGAACCAGAGGAGTGAACTGCACGCATACATACACCACATTGCAAGCATACCAAAAACAAGGGAAATCGCCACATGCGACAATACAAATTGTTTTCTCAAAAAATACACAAATGACCGATGGGGGTGTACTGCACACATACACACACAGCATTGCACGCATATACAAAAGGAACTGCATGCACATGATGCTTGAGGATTGTTGTCTCGTCGGCAAGTGGGGTTTTAATTTTCTTCCTTTTCCACAGAAGTGAACTCACCCTCGTAATTTCCTTCCTTTTACGGCAACACGGCTCGCCCGAAACTTCACTGCACGCGGAGTCGAAACGGACTGCAGCTGCACGCAAAAAAACCGCAAGTGCAGTAGCACGGAACCGCATCATGCGCCCGCCCGAGCTGTGCACGGCGGGCTGGAGCCCTGCAGGAACTGCTTGTTCACTCAGAGCTGCAGGAAAAGGCGGGGAGGAGGCAGGGTTTCGGGGGCGACCGCGTGCTATGGACGGCGACGGGCGGAGATGGTGCAGCCCGGAGCTAGCGACGGGGTTCCTCCGCAACGGCAACCACGACGAGGAAATCGACGTGCCACAGGCGTACACGAGCTGCCTCGCCGCCACAACAGTATTGCACGCGCCCGCATGCTGGACTGCATGGTCGTGCTACCTGACCATGGATCCATGGCAGAGTTGCATCGCCGCCATCTGCATGCTCTCCATCTGCACGCTCTCCATATGTCCCTCCATGGATCCATGGCAGAGAGGTCCTCACGCTCGATGCAGAATTAGAGGGATCCACGGGGATGGCGTCAGAGATGGACGATTGGGCTACGGAGGCGGCATGGGGATGCCGGACCAACGGTATTCGAGGCGGACGAAAGGGCGTTGGGGGCGCCGGATCTCGCCAGTTGCTTGGAGAGAGGAGGAGCATACCGCAGGTTGCCGGCTGGGGAGGGAACGAAGGTGCGGGTGCAACCGGATCTCGCCAGATCCGATAGGGCGGCAACGGTTGGAGGTAGCTGACTCGCCACGCCACCAAACTGCACTGTAGAAGCGCACTGCACCGCAGTGCCAGGGAGAGGTGGACCACTTGGAGACACAGCCAGGAAGGGGCGCCACCATTGGTGTAGGAGCTTCGAACTCCATGAGCAGAACCAGCGAGCTGCACCTCGCGCCTTTTCGGACCGCACGCAGGGATGCAGCTGGCGCTCTGGCGCGGCGGGCGACGCGGCTCACCAGCGGCTGGTAGGGTGTGTTGGAGGCTTGGCGCGGAGGATCTCGTCGGATCCGCCACGATGGTGGCACCGAGCAGGAGAACCCCTCCTACCTCCTCTCTGCATGCGCACCACATGCCCTGAATATGTGACCTACAGGGAACAAGGGAAGAGAGAAACTAGCAAGTTGGGATCAGGGGTGACAGAGAAAATAAAGGAGGAGGTGAGGGAGCCCATGACCGGGATTCGGTTGTCGCCATAGTTCACGGCCACCTCATGGCCAGATCCGGTGGGCAAGGCAGGCGCGCGGTAACGGCGGCGGCAGCCCGGATCCGAACACCGAAGGTGGATCGATGGGGGTGGGGCATGGATGGAGGTGGACTTGCGGAGCAGGTGGTTGCGGCGTGGAGGAAGATGGGCGCCTGCGAGGTAGGAGGAAGGGAAGGGCGAAGACAGCTGGTTCTGGTGGGCCGTTGAAGGGAGGGGGTTGGTGGAGCACCGGAGGGATGTGGGTAGTGGTGGGGCGCGAGGGGAGGGAGGTGGTGGTGCGGCGAGGCGGGGCATGGAGGTGGGGCGGCGGCGCAGGGGAGGGATGTGGGGCGGTGGCGCGGGGCAGGGATGTGGGGCGGCGGCGCAGGGGGAGGGAGGTGGTCGAAGGAGGTGGAGCGCGGTGGGGTGGGCGCGGCCCCGTCTGAAGGAAGGAGGTGGAGGGAGTGGGTGGAGGGGAGAGTTCGTGGGGTGGAGGCAGTTTCTCAGGTTGTTGTGCGGTCCGGTCAGATGGATCGAGTAGTACAGAAGTGTTAGCAGAATAAGATTAGGATGTTAGCAGAATAACTCTTAAGGGGTGTTATCATAATAGACCTACCCTATATATATATATATATCACGTTGTCTGTCAAAGTATTGAAGAAATCCATGGCTTCATCACTAGCTGGAAGTAACAGGCGTATGATGCTACGAAGCTCTTCAAAGTTGTTTTGGAACGGAGTTCCTGATAGAATAATTCGCCTTTTGGTATGAATTTCAGCAAAGGTGTCGGTGTACATAAGTAGGGGCTCTCCTTTTGACCCCTTTACTTCTGCACGGGCAGTCAGAGCTGCGCCCGCGGCCACACTTATCAAGCAAGAGGGAGGAAGCCGGAGAGAAGCCAAAGCACAAGACAACCAAGGCAACGCCAAGACCAGAAACACAGGAGGGCAAGAGGGCGAGGTAGACTCCCTCGGCAAGATCCTTGTCGAGGCAGCCTCCGCAGCCCCAGCAAGAGCCTTGCCGGGGCAGCCTGACCGATGCCAGCGGAGCAAGCCACCCTTGAGCCCAGGTTTCCAACCCAACCAACTACATTGGAACCAAGGCTCGGGAGGCGCCTCTGTGGCGGCATGCAGATCTTCGTCAAGATCATAAACATGTGAAATCAGATGAGGACTAGAAGACGGCGACCCTCGGCAGGATCCTGGCCGAGGAAATCCACAAGACCACTGGCAAGCGCCTTGCCGGGGACGACTGCAACGCCACAGCAAGACCCTTGCCGGTCCCCCGGCAGGACGCTTGTCGAGGGCATCAGCGGGGCCACAGCCAGGGCCGCACCAGCCAAGGCTCCACCGACGTTCGCATGCAGCTGCCAGCCCAACCACCTGAGCAGGCACCTGCGTGGAAACATGCGGCTTCCAAGCCAACTCAGCAAGCACCTGCGTGGTGGCATGGACATCTTCGTGAAGGCCCTGCCACCGCGCCACCTCAGCTGCCTGCCTACCTACATGGCGCCGCACGCATCACTGGCCCAGGCGCGTGTCGAAGCGAGGCGGAGCGGCGACGCACGGGACGGGCCTCGTTCCCATCCCCGATAAAGCTAATGGACACCTAAGTAGCGCATTTAATGCGCTTTGTCCCGTAATGCCGGGCGATAAGATCGCGCACTTTACACCTTTCCACCTCATGTGTGCCACTGTGGCAACCCCTTTTTCCTATAAAAGGAGGCCCGAGGTGACCAGGAGAAGGATTTGGCTCTTTGGAACCACGCAGCCACCGTAGCTAGTTCGAGAGCTCAAAAACACTTAATGCATCCACCAAAGCAGGACTAGGGTATTACACATCTCCGTGGCCCGAACCTGGGTAAACGATCCGTGTGCTTCCTGTCAGACCTACTCTTTGCACAACCTTGCGCCCGTCGACCGTAGAAGGGATCACAGAGACCCCATAGGTGTCGTTCCCACCGACATCTTTGGCGCGCCAGGTAGGGGCCGCAGAGGTGGAAATCTGGTCTGATCGGAGTAGCGGCTCCATCGTGGCCGTCGTCCCAAGGAGGAAGACGACCAAGCTTGACGGCGCTGTCTGCAGATGCGGTGGACGCCCGTGCGACGATAGAAAAGCTAAGTCATGCGAAACTTTGAGCAATTTCTTTTTATATATAAGGTTATTGTCCTCAAAGGTCCTGCCCTATGTATGGAAAACATGCACGCAAAGGGGCCCTTCCGCAATTGGCAACACCCTTGTTCTGTTTCGAGTCCGCTCAACAGCTCAAGCGGCAGTGTGGCCTTCCGTAATTGGCAACACTCTCGATTCTGACTCGAGTCAAGCTCGACAGTTCGAGCAGCCGCGTTGAGAGCGGTAAGGTGGTTCGCCTGGCAGGAAGCACACCCGGCAGGCCATTGGGGATCCGTCCCCAAGGTGTCGCCTTGGTTTTACGCGCCGGCAAGCCTACCCGATTAACGTAGGGTGAACATACAAAGGGGGGATTGAACAGGAAGATAACATGCATCATATCAAAAGTACTGCAGAGTCATATTACATCAAGTGTTGCTGCGGTTCTAACTAAATATAAAAATTGTCTTGGTCATGAATCTGCAGCGGCAGTGAGAGACGGGGTGCCTAATCTCGGCGCTGGCCCTCTACCCTCTGAATTCCGCCAATGCGGCTGATGATGGGCTTGATACACTCCTTGAGCGCCGCGAGGTTCACACCCTCCGGCAAGCTATCCAGCGCGGCGTCGAAGTCGAGGTTGGGGTTCCAGTACGCCATCTTGGTGAGGACCTTGGTCATGGCATCCTGGCAAAGTCTCCAGGCCTCATCGGCCAGCGAGGCCGCCCGGATGGAGTGAAGCTGCTCCAGGGCCCCGAAGACACCCTCAAAGAACAGGGCCAGCTTGGCGTTGGGGCTCGCGTTGCGCTCCGGGGTGTACCTCACATTCGGCATCCCCATGGTGGCCAGCTGCATGGTGATCCTGCCGGCAACGTCTTCGAGGCGGCCGATCCAGCGATTCTCACCATCCACAAAGTCCCTGTGCTTGGCGGCTTCATTCTTCCGTTGCTTCTTCTCGGCCTCCAGATCCTTGTCCAGGGTCTCCTCCCGGGCCTTGGCCTCCGAGAGTGTCTCCTCAAGGCCCTCCAGCTTCAGCTTCAGGTCTTTGATGGAGTCGTTGGCCTTGGAGAGCTGCTCAGCCTTGCCAAGGACTGCGCCCTGCGCCTCCACCAGGGCACCGTTGAGCGTGTTCTTCTCCTCGGCCAGCTTCTGGGTTTGGTCCTTCAGCCCGTCCCGATCCGCCTCCAGCTCCTTCACCCTGTCGGCGTGAGCCAGAGCCTGGGCATCGAGTGCCTCCTTGTGCCTCTGCTCCAGCTCCTGGGTCCGCTGCATGACGAGCTTCTCCACCTCCTCATCCTTGTCGCGGAGAGTTGCGGCAAGCTTCTCCTCACGCGCGGCAAGGTCCTCCTCCTGGGAGTTCAGCGCGGCCTGCTGCTGGTGCCGAGCAGCCTCGGCCTCGGCAGCCTGCTGCCCCGCCAGTTCATGGGCCTTCTCGATGTCGGCCCGCTTCATGGTGAGCTCCACCTCGCGCTTGGCCAGCTCGCCCTGGGCGGCCTTCAGCTCCTCACAAGCTTGGCGGAACCAAGTTTGCGCCTCGGCGACGCGTCCCTTGACGTCCGCCTCTGTCTTGTCCGCCGTTGCCATCCTGGACTTGGCCTTGTCCAGGCGGGCGCGGTGGAGCGCCTGGAGCTTCCGAAAGCTGGCTCCCATGGCCTGGAGAAGCCGCTCCTCCTGAGAACCGTCACCACTGATGCTCGGCTCGTCAACAACCTCGAGCCCGGCGGCGGCAAGCACCTCTTCGTCGAACACCTCTCCCTCGATGGGCGCCCTAGAGCTCGACGCCCCTGGGAGGTGGACGAAAAGGTCGTCGCTCACCCTCAGACACCTGCCGGAACCAGAGGCAGCAGAGGAGGAAGGCTGGTCATCAACCACGTCCTCCTCGGCAGCGGCCTTGCCGGGCCCCCGGCAGGCCCCTTGCCGGCCTCCTCAGCAGCATCCTTGGCGGCCTCCTCGGTGGCGATCTTCTCGGCCTCCGCCGTGGCGGCTTTGGCGACATCCTCGATGAAGGTGTCTATGTCCTCCTGGCCCACCGAGGGAGGATCTGGATATCGGGAAGGTGATTAGGCGAAGCCAAGACCAAGATTCAGAAAGAACAGAAAAAGAACAGGGGCGGAAGGCGAGTGACTTACCCGTGCCGGGCTGGGAAGCAGAGGTCCCCTCCCCACCAACATTTGGCGCCGTGGCGAAGCCACCAGCGCCCGAGTTCGCCTCCTCCTCCTCCTCCGTGTGCATGGGCTCGGTGCTTGGCGCCCTTGCCGGGGATGCCCCTCAGGGCGGCGTGGTCGATGGGGGCGGTGTGTTGGGGGTAGCCCCTTGTGGCTCCTCCTGCTGCTGTCATCCTCCTGCAACCACGGCAAGGTCAGCACCAAGAGATCATGCCCCCAACACACGTTGACAAGGGGTGAGTGATGAACTTACGCTGGGGGCTGTGCCGGGGGCTGTTGTCCGGGCTGCTCAACACCACTAGCGGTGTGCCGAAAGCACCTGCCGGGGGCTGGCCGCCCGCCGAAGTCCTGGCCCTTTTCACCCTCTGGGCCAGCGTCTCCGCATCCCTGCAAATATGAAAACAAATCAAGATAAGTGGCACGGTTTGAGGGGACGGAGATGACAGAAAGGGACAAGATACTTACTCGTCCTCCACCACCTCATCTGCTGCATTCCTCATCCTCCTTGGGCTGAGGGACCCGAAGTCAAAGATGACCTCCGCGTCGACGTCTGCCGGAGGAGGGGAGGAAGGCAGAGTCTGGACGCGCTTGGATGAAAAGAGGCAGATGCTTTCTCCTTCGCCACCGCGGCCTTCACCGATTTCTTCACAGCCGCGGCCCTCGTTTGACGCGCGGACGCCTCCTGGGCTTGACGGGGTTGCACGACCCTGCCGGGCCGAACCGGCTCGCCGGAGCTGGCCCGCCGCAGGACTCGCCATGTCCCCGTGGCTAGAGGGTTGACACCCTCGGCCTCCTCCTCCTCCGACTCGTCGACCACATCTTCGACAAGAGGGGCGCCGGTGCCGGCGCTACTGGCTTCCCTAACAGACTCTGCCCACTGGGCAAGCTCCTTCTCCTCTGCGGCCGCCGCGGCCTTATCCTCCATGCAGCCAGCGCTGACAGCCTCCTTGGCGATTTCCGCCTCCGCCGCCCTGGCGGCAATGTAGTCCAGCTCCGCCTGGGTGGTGTCCTGGACGAGTCGCGGCTCGTCGCGGATGTACTTCTCCTCCAAGGTGTCGAAGAATTCCTGCACTTCGTCTTCCGGCGGCTCGGCCCAAGTTGGGACGAGGCCGTGCGCGTTGAACTCCGGCATCATGGCGATGATGTTGTTCCGGCGCGAGTTGTTGCTCAGCGGGACCACCCCCGCCGGCAACTTAAACAAGGGACCCTTGGTGACCTTGCCGGCCTTCGCGGCCTTGCCGGACCGCTCGACCTGGCCGTCATGGTTCACGTCGAGCTGGAAGAGCCGCTGGCAAAAGTGGGTGTGCCCCATCACCGTGAGGTTGTGGTCGAGGCCGGGGCGAAGCCTCATGATGTCGGCCGCATTCAGCCAGGCCAGCCTCCCCTTGTTGTGCAGCGGGACGATTCGACGGCAGATGAAATCCGCCCCGATCATCTCAAGGGTGAGCCCGGCCTTGGTGAGGCGAAGAATCCTGGTGGTGGCGACCGTGATTCGCGTCGTCGACGTCAACATCGCTCCAGTCACTCCGGCAAACCGGCGGCACCTGGCGAACCTCGCAGAATGCTGGTGAATCATCATCCTCAATCCAGCACCACCGACCCCACCACTCCTCCCACCTCTCCTTCTGAGCGTCCTCCGGGTATGTCCCCTTGGACCTTGGGATCCAGGTGACACAACCGAAAACGGCGCCCCCCTATTGGATCCGAGGGAAGAAGTAGTGGCGGAAGAGCACCGTGTTGGGATGCACCCCGATGAAGCCCTCGCAAAGATGCGCAAAAAGAGCCACGCACGCCATGGCGTTTGGGGTAAAATCCAGAAGATGGAAGCCGTAGGTGTGCATGATGTCGCTGAAGAAATTAGAGAGGGGGGGCAGAGGCCGCAGGAGAAGTAGTCGACGAAGAACGGGTATCGATTCGGGCCGGCCTCGGCGAAGGCAGCAGGGATGACGCGCCTGGCCGGGTGCCCCGTCGTCTCCCCTCCCGTCTTGCACCCCCATAGATGCTTGAAGTAGTCCCGGAGGTGGACCGCGTCGACCGCCGTGGGGAAGTAGGCGGATTGCATCCGCCGCACCGCCAACTCGCTCTCCGGTGGTTCGCTTGTCCCGGCATCCTTGGCCACTCCCTTACCTCTGCTGGTTTTGGGTTCCATGGCAGCCGCGGGAGGCGAGGAATGAAGGATGGCGAAGGGCGTGGCGGCGGCGAGCGAAGGCAAGAGCTTGAGAGGGAGGAATAAGAGGACGGCGGTTCCGATATTGGGTAAATGAGCAGCGCGCCCGCGGTTATTCCTTTTTACAGGGAAGACGTGGGTTGCCTCTTTTCCCATTAACTACGATGTGACGCATGCGTGCGAGAAACCGCCCCACGCATGACCCCCACGTCACACACGACCCTCCATGTCACACGTTCAACGCGGGTCGTGGGGGAGCGCAGCGAAAGAAAAGTTACTACGGTAAAATCCACCCCACCTGCCTGCGCATCGCTCTGGGCCTAGCCCAACAACGTGTCGCTCTTATGTGTGGCCCAGGCTCCTGTCGGTGTACAAAAGTAGGGGTCTCCTTTTGACCCCTTTACTTGTGCACGGGCAGTCAGAGCCGCGCCCGTGGCCACACTTAACAAGCAAAAGGAGGGAAGCCGGAGAGAAGCCAAAGCACAAGACAACCAAGGAAACGCCAAGACCAGAAACACAGGAGGGCAAGAGGGCGAGGTAGACTCCCTCGGCAAGATCCTTGCCGAGGCAGCCTCCGCAGCCCCGGCAAGAGCCTTGCCGGGGCAGCCTGCCCGATGCCAGCGGAGCAAGCCACCCTTGAGCCCACGGTTTCCAACCCAACCAACTACATTGGAACCAAGGCTCGGGAGGCGCCTCTGTGGTGGCATGTAGATCTTCGTCAAGATCATAAACACGTGAAATCAGATGAGGACCAGAAGACGACGACCCTCGGCAGGATCCTGGCTGAGGAAATCCACAAGACCCCCGGCAAGCGCCTTGCCGGGGCCGACTACAACGCCAATAGAAAGACCGTTGCCTGGCCCCCGGCAAGACACTTGCCGAGGGCATCAGCGGGGCCACTGCCAGGCCCGCATCAGCCAAGGCTCCACCGCCGTTCACATGCAGCTGCCAACCCAACCAGCTGAGAAGGCACCTGCGTGGCAACATGCGGCTTCCAGGCCAACTCAGCAAGCACCTGCGTGGTGGCATGTAGATCTTCGTGAAGGCCCTGCCACCATGCCACCTCAGCTGCCTGCCTGTCTACATGGCACCGCACGCACCACTGGCCCAGGCGCATGTCGAAGCGAGGCGGAGCGGCGACAGACGGGACGGGCCTCGTTCCCGTCCCCGATAAAGCTAATGGACACCTAAGTAGCGCATTTAATGTGCTTTGTCCCGTAATGCCAGGCGATCAGCTCGCACACTATACACCTTTCCACCTCCTGTGTGCCATTGTGGCAACCCCTTTTTCCTATAAAAGGAGGCCCGAGGCGACCAGGAGAAGGATTCGGCTCTTTAGAACCACGCAGCCACCGTAGCTAGTTCAAGAGCTCAAAAACTCTCAATACATCCACCAAAGCAGGACTAGGGTATTACGCATCTCCGCGGCCCGAACATGGGTAAACGATCCGTGTGCTTCCTATCAGACCTGCTCTTTGCACAACCTTGCGCCCGCCGACCATAGAAGGGATCCCAGTGACCCCATAGGTGCCGTTCCCACTGACAAAAGGCCTTCCAAATAGCAATATTCGGAAGGCTCTTGCTGAACTTTGTACCAAAAAGCGAAATATTCTACCGGGAACTATGTTCCAAAACAACTTTGAAGAGCTTTGTACCATTATGCGCCTGTCATTTCCGGCTAATGATGAAGTCATGGTTTTCTTGAATTCTTTAACACTAGACAATGTGACATATAGAAGGGTAGATGAGATCAGGAAAAATATGGACCATTTTCTGCACATCCAGAATAGTGCCATTTTGTTAAATCCCTTGTCGGTCCGGACGTCGGACAATCATGAGAGAGGCGGTCCGGCCCAAACCCTAGAAGCGTTGCCGAGGCCACCCAAATTTACCAAGTTAAAAGAGCGTTGTCGTCGACGCCACCCCGAACCCTAGAAGCGTTGCTGATACGTCTCCAACGTATCTATAATTTTTGATTGCTCCATGCTATATTATCTACTGTTTTGGACTATATTGGGCTTTATTTTCCACTTTTATATTATTTTTGGGACTAACCTATTAACCGGAGGCCCAGCCCAGAATTGCTGTTTTTTGCCTATTTCAGTGTTTCGAAGAAACGGAATATCAAACGGAGTCCAAACAGAATAATCCTTTCTGGAACGTGATTTTCTTCCCGAATATGACCCAGGAGACTTGGACCCTACGCCAAGGAAGCTTCGAGGTGGGCACGAGGTAGGGGGGCGCGCCCTACACCCCCAGGCGCGCCCCCCACCCTCGTGGGCCCACCAAAGCTCCACCGACGTACTTCTTCCTCCTATATATACCCACGTATCCCCAAACGATCAGAACAGGAGCCAAAAACCTAATTCCACCACCGCAACTTTCTGTATCCACGAGATCCCATCTTGGGGCCTGTTCCGAGCTCACGAGAGGGCCGTCATCACGGAGGGCTTCTACATCATCATAGCCTCTCCGATGAAGTGTGAGTAGTTTACCTCAGACCTTCGGGTCCATAGTTATTAGCTAGATGGCTTCTTCTCTTTTTGGATCTCAATACAATGTTCTCCCCTCTCTTGTGGAGATCTATTCGATGTAATCTTCTTCTTTTTGCGGTGTGTTTGTTGAGACCGATGAATTGTGGGTTTATGATCAAGTCTATCTATGAAGAATATTTGAATCTTTTCTGAATTCTTTTATGTATGATTGGTTATCTTTCCAAGTCTCTTTGAATTATCCGTTTGGTTTGGCCAACTAGATTGGTAGTTCTTGCCATGGGAGAAGTGCTTAACTTTGGGTTCGATCTTGCGGTGTCCTTTCCCAGTGACAGAAGGGGCAGCAAGGCACGTATTGTATTGTTGCCATCGAGGATAACAAGATGGGGTTTATTTCATATTGCATGAATTTATCTCTCTACATCATGTCATCTTGCTTAAAGAGTTACTCTGTTTTTAACTTAATACTCTAGATGCATGCTCGATAGTGGTCGATGAGTGGAGTAATAGTAGTAGATGCAGAATTGTTTCGATCTACTTGTCACGGACGTGATGCCTATATACATGATCATGCCTAGATATTCTCATAACTATGCTCAATTCTGTCAATTGCTCAACAGTAATTCGTTCACCCACCGTAGAATACTTATGCTCTCGAGAGAAGCCACTAGAGAAACATATGGCCCCGGATCTATTCTCATCATATCAATCTCCGTCACTTTAATCTTGTTTTGCTTTTTTACTTTGCCTTTTACTTTTCACTTTGCATCTCTATACCAAAAATACCAAAAATATTATCTCTATCAGATTTCACTCTCGTAAGTGACCGCGAAGGGATTGACAACCCCTAGTCACGTTGGTTGCGAGTAGCTATCGTTTTGTGCAGGTATGAGGGACTTGAGCGTGGCCTCCTACTAGATTGATACCTTGGTTCTCAAAACCTGAGGGGAATACTTACGCTACTCTATTGCATCATCCTCTCCTCTTCGGGGAAAACCAACGCAAGCTCAAGAAGTAGCAAGAAGAATTTCTGGCACCGTTGTCGGGGAGTCTACGCAAAAAGTCAACATACCAAGTACCCATCACAATCCTTATCTCTCGCATTACATTAGTTGCCATTTGCCTCTCGTTTTCCTCTCCCCCACTTCACCCTTGCCGTTTTATTCGCCCTCTCTTTCTCCTTCTCCTTCTCCTTCTCCTTTTCCGTTTGCCTTCCCGTTGCCATGGCCGAATCAAAAAGAATAAAGGGTCCTTTCCAGGGTCTTAGTACCTTGGATGACCCCTCTATCCTCTCTAAGCTCAAAAATAATGATGCTATTGAAAGACCCTCCGGGGTTACCAATGAGAGTTTAAATGATTTTGATGAAGATGACTCTGGAATTTTTCGTTATTTAATTGATGAGTCTTTAAAAGATGCTTGGGATAGGTTATTGAGGATTAGGGCTAGCTACATACCACAATATCAAATTGAGGTTTACTTAAAAGGTTTCTATGTTGGATTACCTGCTTCTTTCAAACAAGTGCTAGATTCCATTTTTGAAGAGGGTTTTCTTGAAGGGTATGCTATAGATACCTATGAAAGGATGAAAACTATATTTGGGCACCCCATGAATGATAAAGTTGAATCTACCACCCTCTTATGCTTCTATCAAAATGAAATTATCAAAGAGATGAAATCTAGTATAGATGCAAATTTCCGTTACGTGCTCAATCTTACTTCATCCATTAATGGCCATGTGCTTTCCCGAAATAGGAGAATAAATGACATAGAAAGGAAATTTGCTCTTTTCTTTCCTACTGCCAAAGATGGCAATACCTAGATCTATCCTCGCTTTTATGCCTAGCTAGGGGCGTTAAACGATAGCGCTTGTCGGGAGGCAACCCAATTTTATTTTTAGTTTTTTGTGTTTTTCTTCTGTTAGGGAATAAATAACCCATCTACCTTCTGTTTGGATGTGGTTTTGTGTTTTAATTAGTATTTGTGCCAAGTTAGACCTATTGGATCTTCTTGGATGATAGTTATTTGATCTTGCTGTAATTTCCAGAAACTTTGCGTTCAGTGCCCGAATTATTAAAAATCATCAGAACGTGATAAAATACTTATTCCTATTGCTGCTGATCAATAAACAAATTGTCTAGGTCTTCTAATTTTGGTAGAATGTTTTGGCTTCCAGAAGTTTGCGTTAGTTACAGATTACTACAGACTGTTCTGTTTTTGACAGATTCTGTTTTTCGTGTGTTGTTTGCTTATTTTGATGAATCTATGGCTAGTAAAATAGTTTATAATCCATAGAGAAGTTGGAATACAGTAGTTTTAACACCAATATAAATAAAGAATGAGTTCATTGCAGTACTTTGAAGTGGTCTTTTGTTTTCTTTCTCTAACGGAGCTCACGAGATTTCTATTGAGTTTTGTGTTGTGAAGTTTTCAAGTTTTGGGTGAATTCTTTTGATGAATTATGGAACAAGGAGTGGCAAGATCCTAAGCTTGGGGGTGCCCATGGCATCCCCAAGATAATCCAAGGACACCAAATAGTCAAAGCTTGGGGATGCCCCGAAAGGCACCCCCTCTTTCGTCCACTTCCATCGGTAATTTACTTGGAGCTATATTTTTATTCACCAACATGATATGTGTTTTGCTTGGAGCGTCTTGTATTATTTGTGTCTTTGTTTGTTAGTGTGCCACAATCATCCTTGCTGTACACACCTTTTGAGAGAGCCATACATGAATTGGAATTTGATAGAATACTCTATGTGCTTCACTTATATCTTTTGAGCTATGTAGTTTTGCTCTATGTGCTTCACTTATATCTTTTGAGCGTTATAATTTTGCTCTATGTGCTTCACTTAGATCTTTTAGAGCACGGTTGTGGTTTGTTTTAAATAAACTATTGATCTCTCATGCTTCACTTAAATTATTTTGAGAGTCTTAATAGCATGGTAATTTGCTTAATAATAACATGCTTGGTATTCAAGATTTGTGAAACTTTCTTTTGAGTGTGTTGAATAATAAGAAAAGTTAGATGCTTGATAATTGTTTTGAGATATGGAGGTAGTAATATCAAAGTCATGCTAGTAGAGTAATTGTGAATTTGAGAAGTGCTTGAGTTAAAGTTTGCAAGTCCCGTAGCATGCACGTATGGTAAACGTTATGCAACAAATTTGAAACATGAGGTGTTATTTGATTGTCCTCCTTATGAGTGGCGGTCGGGACGAGCGATGGTCTTTTCCTACCAATCTATCCCCACAGGAGCATGCGCGTAATACTTTGGTTTTTGATGGCTTGTAGATTTTTGCAATAAGTATATGAGTTCTTTATGACTAATGTTGAGTCCATGGATTATACGCACTCTCACCCTTCCATCATTGCTAGCCTCTTCAAGACTGCATTGCCCTTTCTCACATTGAGAGTTGGTGCAAACTTAGGCGGTGCATCCAAACCTCGTGATATGATACGCTCTTTCACACATAAACCTCCTTATATCTTCCTCAAAACAGCCACCATACCTACCTATTATGGCATTTCCATAGCCATTCCGAGATATATTGCCATGCAAATTTCCACCATCCAGTTTATCATGACACATTCATCATTGTCATATTGCTTAGCATGATCATGTAGTTGACATAGTATTTGTGGCAAAGCCACCATTCATAATTCTTTCATACTTGTCACTCTTGATTCATTGCATATCTACATCACGGAGGCATTCATATAGAGTCATACTTTGTTCTAGTATCGAGTTGTAATCATTGAGTTGTAAATAAATAGAAGTGTGATGATCATCATTCAATAGAGCATTGTCCCAAAAAAAAGAAAGGCCAAAGAAAAAAAAAGAAGGCCCAAAAAAGGGGCATTTTTCCACACTTGTGTTTCAAAGTAGCACCATGATATAGCGAGTCTCATATATTGTGCTTCAAAGTAGCACCATGTTCTTCATATAGAGAGTCTCATATGTTGTCACTTTCATATACTAGTGGGAATTTTTCATTATAGAACTTGGCTTGTATATTCCAACGATGGGCCTCCTCAAGTGCCCTAGGTCTTCGTGAGCAAGCAAGTTGGATGCACACCCACTTAGTTTCTTTTGTTGAGCTTTCATACATCTATAGCTCTAGTGCATCCGTTGCATGGCAATCCCTACTCCTTGCATTAACATCAATCGATGGGCATCTCCATAGCCCATTGATTAGCCTCGTTGATGTGAGACTTTCTCCTTTTTGTCTTCTCCACATAACCCCCATCATTATATTCTATTCCACCCATAGTGTTATATCCATGGCTCACGCTCATGTATTGCGTGAAAGTTTATGAGTTTGAAACTATTAAGGTATGAAACAATTGCTTGGATTGTCATCGGGGTTGTGCATGATGAGAGCATTCTTGTGTGACGAAAATGGAGCATGACTAAACTATATGATTTTGTAGGGATGAACTTTCTTTGGCCATGTTACTTTGAGAAAACATAATTGCTTTGTTGGTTTGCTTGAAGTATTATTATTCTTTATGTCAATATGAAATTTTGTCTTGAATCTTCCTAATCTGAATATTCACACCACAATTAAGAAATTTTGCATTGAAATTATGCCAAATAGCACTCCGCATCAAAAATTCTCTTTTTATCATTTACCTACTCGAGGATGAGCAGGAATTAAGCTTGGGGACGCCTGATACGTCTCCAACGTATCTATAATTTTTGATTGCTCCATGCTATATTATCTACTGTTTTGGACTATATTATTTTCCACTTTTATATTATTTTTGGGACTAACCTATTAACCGGAGGCCCAGCCTAGAATTGTTGTTTTTGCCTATTTCAGTGTTTCGGAGAAACGGAATATCAAACGGAGTCCAAACAGAATAATCCTTTCTGGAACGTGATTTTCTTCCCGAATATGACCCAGGAGACTTGGACCCTACGCCAAGGAAGCTTCGAGGTAGGCACGAGGTAGGGGGGCGCGCCCTACACCCCCAGGCGCCCCCACCCTCGTGGGCCCACCGAAGCTCCACCGACGTACTTCTTCCTCCTATATATACCCACGTACCCCCAAACGATCAGAACAGGAGCCAAAAACCTAATTCCACCGCCGCAACTTTCTGTATCCACGAGATCCCATCTTGGGGCCTGTTTCGGAGCTCACGAGAGGGCCGTCATCACGGAGGGCTTCTACATCATCATAGCCTCTCCGATGAAGTGTGAGTAGTTTACCTCGGACCTTCGGGTCCATAGTTATTAGCTAGATGGCTTCTTCTCTCTTTTGGATCTCAATACAATGTTCTCCCCTCTCTTGTGGTGATCTATTCGATGTAATCTTCTTCTTTTTGCGGTGTGTTTGTTGAGACCGATGAATTGTGGGTTTATGATCAAGTCTATCTATGAAGAATATTTGAATCTTTTCTGAATTCTTTTATGTATGATTGGTTATCTTTGCAAGTCTCTTCGAATTATCTGTTTGGTTTGGCCAACTAGATTGGTAGTTCTTGCCATGGGAGAAGTGCTTAGCTTTGGGTTCGATCTTGCGGTGTCCTTTCGGTGTGAAGGGGCAGCAAGGCACGTATTGTATCGTTGCCATCAAGGATAACAAGATGGGGTTTATTTCATATTGCATGAATTTATCTCTCTACATCATGTCATCTTGCTTAAAGCATTACTCTGTTTTTAACTTAATACTCTAGATGCATGCTGGATAGCGGTCGATGAGTGGAGTAATAGTAGTAGATGCGTAATCGTTTCGATCTACTTGTCACGGACGTGATGCCTATATACATGATCATGCCTAGATATTCTCATAACTATGCTCAATTCTGTCAATTGCTCAACAGTAATTTGTTCACCCATCGTAGAATACTTATGCTCTCGAGAGAAGCCACTAGTGAAACCCATGGCCCCCGAATCTATTCTCATCATATCAATCTCCATCACTTTAATCTTGCTTTGCTTTTTTACTTTGCCTTTTACTTTTCACTTTGTATCTCTATACCAAAAATACCATAAATATTATCTCTATCAGATTTCACTCTCGTAAGTGACCGTGAAGGGATTGACAATCCCTAATCGCATTGGTTGCGAGTAGCTATCGTTTTGTGTAGGTACGAGGGACTTGAGCGTGGCCTCCTACTGGATTGATACCTTGGGTCTCAAAAACTGAGGGAAATACTTACGTTACTCTGTTGCATCATCCTCTCCTCTTCGGGGAAACCAACGCAAGCTCAAGAGGTAGCAGTTGCCGAGGCCACCCCAAACCCTAGAGAAGCGTCGAGGCCACTAATATGATTCCTTGTTGTGATTAGCTAGCTAGGTCTATGTTTGCCACTAATATATCCATCTGTCATGTTTTGTATAATAATTGCCATATTGTAATATTTGCATAAACTATGGAGCACCGAGACTTGGAAGCAGAACAGGTGTTGGGGGACATAATCCTCGCTGGAGGTGATGTCATGTCGTATCTCAACGACACCGATGGTTTGGAAGGAGAGGGTGAAGCAGGCTACGGTGATCGAACAATGGAGGAGGAAGGACATGATTTTGATGGCTCCGGTGACTGAATGCCGGTGGAAGAAGGACACCATGATGACGGCTTCGGTGACCGAACGGAGTCCGGCCAGGTATATATATTAATTAAGCCTGTACTGACTATAGCTAATTGATGCATTAATTGTTTTGGTATGTAGACATATTAACTCTCTTCTTTCTTCTTTTCTAGCCCTCCGGATCGAGCAAAACTTCGGTAACGAGACGAGGCCCGAAGAAAAAGTTGCCCCAGGATGAAAGGTTCACGATCACAGCAATCGTGCGCGATGGCCAACCGATTGAACCCATCCGGACCAAGGAAGCATTTTCTGCTTAGTGCGGGGTTCTTGTTAGGGACATGATCCTGATCAGCATCCACCAATGGTATAAGCCTAAGAACGAAGACCCTCAGGTGTCTTATGTCAACGATAGGCAGAAAGCTGATCTTTCGATCGCACTGAAGGCAAATTTCACCCTACCACCAGAGGAGGATCCGGAGAAGCCAGCTATAGAGCCATTGGTCAAGGCTCATGCTCTTAAGAAGATGGCGGATCTATTCACGAGGTGGAAGAATGAGTTGAAAGCAACGTTTGTCGACAAAGAAAAGAATCCAGAATTCACCGGTCGGTTTGAGAAGATAAGAGATCACTGGGACGCATTTGTGGCCCACAAGACATCGGAGAAGAGTAAGAAGATGTCAGCGACAAACAAGAAAAATGCTGCAAAGAAGGAGCTTCACCATCGCAAGGGGTCAGGTGGCTACGTCAAAGCCCGGCCGTTGTGGGACAAGGCTGAGAATGACCTGCTTGATAAAGGGGTCGAACCAGAGACATTGCACTGGCCAGACCGTTCAAGGACTTGGTTTTTCGGGGTTGAGGGATCGTTGGACCCTGAAACAGGGAAGTGCGTTTGGACGAATGAGCAACTGAGAATACCCGTCACGAAGCTTCAGGAGTATATCGCCGCAGCGCAGCAAGGGACGTCCGTTCCCGACAGAGAGAATGACGAGCTCACATAGGCCCTCGGGAATCCTAAGCACCCTGTACGGACACAAGGCATGCCAGGCTCCGTTTCATGAAAGGCTCCGACGCAGGTGGTTACAAAACCCGGGAGAGGAGGAGGAAAGTGGAGCAGACCCAACTACAGGCGTTGCCCGCAAGGGTACAAGCGCTAGAGGAACGAGAAGCAATTCACAGCAAGCGACCTACCGAAGCTACCCCAGAAGCTACCCCGCCATCTCAGCAGAGAAGCAGCGTGGCTTCCACCGAGCTGCTTCAGGAGCCTGTCTTCACGGCTCCTGCTAGCTACCCCGTGGATGCTATCACGGAGTCTCAAGATTGCCACCTTATGACGCAATGGCAGAACTTCAAAGTCAAGGCGGTTGTCGGCTCTGTTACACCTCCTAAACCCGGCGCAACTTTTCACCGTCGTCCGATTCCAGAAGGATATGATGTTGTGATGGTGGATGAAATAATAGAGGGATTTGAGGAGCTCGAGCTTGACCACCCTACCGGTGAAGGGGAGACTCGGCTGGGTTGTGCTCTGAAAACTCCATGTCTATGGCGGAAGGAGCTCATCAACCTTCTGAACTGGACGCCTCCGCCTCCTCCTCCTCCGGCGAGTCAGGCACTCCGCCTCCTCCTCCAGCGAGTGATCAGGGCACTCCGCCTCCTTCTTCGCCTACGCCGGCGTGTCCGAGCAGCCCGCCTCCTCCTCCGCCTCGTTAGTAAGGGCGGAAGAGACCCGCTGCCGCTCCGGCTGCTCCGGCGCGTCATAGCACTCCGCCTCCTTCTCCGCCTCGTAAGCAACAAAGGAAGACAGCCGCCGCCGCTCCGGCGTCTAGCAGTACAGCTAGAAGCGGTAGGCAATACAGATTCGGTCCATCTCTCAAGCCTCTAGAGAAGTTACCATACGAGATGACCGAGGAGGAAAACGAGAAGATCTGTAAAGCCCAAGTGAAGGACTTTTTTGCAAAGAAAAATTCACCTCTGAAGGAGAACATAGATCCGGTGAAATTGTGCCCTGAAGCGACCAGCACCACCTCCGCCGGATGACAACCATGTCCGGGCTCTTAAAAAGGCAATGCAACCAGCGCGCCAGTCGGGAACTAATTCAAGTGACAAAAGGTTACAAGAACGAAGAAGTGGGAAAAATTCCCAGCTCGGCGAACAGACGAACCAATCGTGCCCCCCGCTGAAGATGTCTAGTGATATCGCCGTTAATGATCCAAGGATGATGCCCGGTTATACCAATCCTGGTGATTACCTGCCCGACTCTGCACATTTTGATACAATGGAGGTGGACGAACACAAATACCGATACGAGAGGCCTCTCGTCAAACCTGGTCATCCTCATCTAACAATGATGATGCGAAGATTCTATAAGTGGTACATGGACACCTGCAAGTCTGGGAAGGATATTTTGACGCTAAGAGTTAAAGAGGAGCACAACCTCGTTGGAATTGATCTGTTTTCTGTTCCATTTGAGGAGTTCTTCCAGTTTTTCAATCAAAAGGCCCTCGATAAAATAATCATCACTTGCTACTGTCTGTAAGTACTACTTCTGTAATTAAGTCTCTATATATAGCTAAGCTCTTTCATTGCATGTATATATAATTATCCTCACTATATTATGCAGATTCAAGATCGTCGAATGCAAGAAAAGACAAATCTATGATATTGGGTTCATTAACACAAATCTCATAGATGAATGGACGGTTAAACATGATGCCCAAGAAGCCGAGGCCAACTTGCTAAAATCGTTGCTTCAAAATCAAAAAAAGATAAAATACTCTTTCCTTACAACTTCAAGTGAGTGTTATTGTCTTGTGCATATTCAGTTTCCCTTATTACTCGAAGTTATAGTAATGTAATTGATGAGTTATGCATGCGTGCGCAGCTTTCGCTTTATTCTCCTAGAGATTGAGCTTGAGCAGGGTCTAGTAACCGTCTTAGACTCAAGACGAAAAGATCCCAAGGAGTATGCGGCCATGACTGAAATGCTCGAGAAGTAAGTTCAATCGATCATTATCGCACCATATCGACAACTTTGTTCATTTCCTCATATCAAGTAATAATTATTTTCTTTGTCTCGCAGGGTTTGGAAAGTGTTCACCGCAGAAGCTCCGGGACTGCCGGGGAAGCTGCGATTTACACACCCGAAAGTAAGTACTACTAGCTAGTTCCGCGCATCTCCCATTGATTCTAACTAGTTTCATCAATACCATTTATAATGCTTGATTATCAGTTTGATTGACCTCTATTTCTCGTAAAGTGGTTGTGGCAGGAAGGCCGGAATAATTTTTGTGGATACTACGTTTGCGAGTACATCTACAACGCGACGACCTCTAAGCGGGGCTACTCTAAAGAAGATTATGAAGTGCGTAAGCAATAATATTTACAATTTTATTTTATTACCATCATTTGTGTTGAGTTTCATTCATATGTATGTATTGACCCCCTTCTTCAAATTAGCTTTGGCAGCTGCGGGGTGAACTCCTACCACAAGATCGCATAAAAGCAATTCAAGAGGAATTGGCGGGATTCTTTCTTGACCACGTCATAGATAAAGACGAAGAATACCATGTGGAACTTGACATCAGATGCTAGGGATTGTAAGAGATCTTATATTGTATATATGTAGCTAGTAGCGTCGGATAGATGTATGAAAACTTGATGTTCGACCAATCTCTCGGAGAAAGAGAGGTGGATCACTTCTCTTTGTATATGTTCATGACGATCTTGTGTACTTAATGGTTTCCTTTATTTACTTACTAGCTAGCGTGTCGAGTCCTCTCTATACGTATAGTACGTAGCATCGACCAAGCACAAAATAAGAGAGGACACTTCTCTCTATTAGCTAGCTAACACAATATATGAAACCCCTAAATTAACCCTACAAAACCCCCACCCCCCCCCCCCCCCCGAAAAAAAAACCAAAACCGCAAGCCAAAGCAGCCACGTGGAGCACCATTTGTCCTGGTTCGTATAAGAACCGGGACTAAAGGTATTGGGCTTTAATACCGACCCTTTAGTCCCGATTCCGGAACCGGGTCAAATGGGCCTTATGAACCGGGACAAATGGGCCTTTTTCTACTAGTGTGTAATGAAGCATCAGAAATTGCCTTTTTTACACAAGCCGCAAAAAACACCATTTTTCACCGAAAACTTTATGCACGCACATAGAATGTCCGGATATACATGTGGGTTTTTTTCAGATTTTTTAACTTTTCAAAATATGTATTTAGACAATGGATGCATATGCACCTAGGAGCCATTGCTAATTTCCAGCTTAAACTGCGTTATGAAATGACGAATAGCCTTTTTTTCCGAGTAAATGACGTGGTGAATAGCTGAATGTGCATGTGTTATCATTTCTTTTTCCAAAAAAACAACATGGACACATCCTCTCGTGCAGGCAAAAAAAAGAGCACATGTGGCCCACACGGGAGGTGACCAACGCCACATCCCAACAAACAGAAAAACATCGCAGCCCAACAAGCACACTTCACGAGGACGACGATCTCCTATGAGGGTGGCCATGCAGCGCGACTTCGCGAGGGCAATACACACAAATCTTGGCAATCAAATCGTACAGTTTAAAACTTACACATGACACAACTAAAAATCAACTAGATGAGATTTATAGCAAAACTGAGAAATCTAACGTCAGATTTTTAGCCATGGCAAATCAAACGTCTTTTATGAAAATTTATATTAGCGCAAAGATGGCAAATTTACTTCGAAAGCTTGACAATTTCCTGACAAAAAAATAAACCGAGACGGATTTACAATGCTCGCCAACTAAACTCGTCCTTGAAAAACATTCGGTTTGCCTTGCCAGAAAATCTGAAGTTCGCTGAATATTCATCTCTTAAAATGATCAATTTTAGCTTAAGCACCAATATTTCTTGTGTAGCACAGCCGCTTCACCTATGCTATAAAAAGCAAACACCGGTGCCTAAGTAAAAACTGGAGAAACACAGCTTTAGGCCTTGAGAACCTCTCCTAAGTATCTTCCACTGTGCCCTAAAAAACATATCTTCCATTGTACAAGGCCTAAAGCTTTGTTGCATTGTACGTATATGATCTTCGTAGCTATAGTTACTACCAAAACGCTAGTAGAACACCATGCGGAGATTGGCCTGGGTTCGGCTACTCCGTCGTCCTGGGCAACTGCGTCACGGGCTGACTGCTGTCCCCGTTCCCACCCCCCGCCGTCGCATCGTTCAAAGCGCCTTGCGTCACGCTCCCGACAGGCGCCGCGGGAGGGGCGGGAGCACGCACGCCCGGGTGAAACGGCGGACGTCCTTGGAGCCGCCCCGGCGCGGGAGGGCGGGGGCGCTTGGCGATGGGCCGGCCTTGGAACGGGCGGGGAGCGAGAGCGAACGGGCGTGCGCAGTCGCGCGGAAGGAAGCGGAAGTGCTGCCTCGCGAGCGGGCGTTCCTGGAACCGGAGCGGCGCCGGCGGGCGGCTCCGCAGCGCGTGCGGGGGCAGCTCGCCTATGGCCACCAGGTACTCGGCGGCGAGGCGGCCGGCCTCCATGAGCACCTCCTCCCTCCTTTGCGGCGTCATCTGCTGCTGCTGCGGCGGCGGCGGCGGCGGCGGCGGCTGGCGGTAGGGCGGAGCATTGGGCCCGTCGCGGAAGCCGGCCCACCCGCCGTTGCCACCGTACGCGCCGGACGGGACCGTGCTGGGACGGGGGTCATAGCAGCCTCCGTTCTTCATCTCTCGATCGATCTTAATTTGAAGCGATGCAGACGACGGACGATACGATCCAGCTCGACGCGAGGTTAGCGTCGCTACGAGGGCCCATGGTGATTTAAAAGGCGCGTGTAAAGATGAGCCGGGGTCGGACTCGGATAGTCGAGTACGAGCCGGTGACGGGTTCGACAAGTTGAATCTTGCGCAACGTGAACAATTTCAACTCCTACCCGTAGCTGGAAAACATACAGTATATTCCAAACATATATGCAGAATTGCAGAGGTCCCCGATGCACGCGTGCAATTTTGGGGTTATTCAGCACGTCCAGTCAGGCAACGGTGCATAAGGGGGGGAAATACTGTACTAGTGGTTTTGCTTTCTCATCAACAGGAAAAATAACTGGTTGTTTAAGCTTGAGAAAAGCGAGACATCTTTCAACACAACCACTCAGGTGCAGGGATGCAAATTTGGAACCTTTAGGGTACCCTCCGACCCTACTTAGTTCAATCAAATGAACTAAAGTTTCAGAAATAACGTGAATTCTGAAAATTTAGTTCATTTAGTTGAACTAAAGAGGGTCAGAGGGTACCCTCAAGGTTCCATATTTGCATGCATACTCAGGTGTGAAATCAATCAAACTCCCTGAATTCATCAAATGTGCAACCACCAGACCAATCTTGCAGGTTGAACAGGACAAACATTCCCTTTTTCCCTCTATAAATGACGAACAATGATACCGTATTCACTGGTTGACCCTCAATGTTTCGAAACAAACTGTGGTGCCAGTGTGACAGACAACATACATTGTTACTTTGAACAGATTCTACCTCCAACAAAGTTCACGATAAAAAAAAAGGAGTGTTGTTAAGACATATTTCATGGGATATATTTACATACCACTTAAAACATCACCAATTTGCATCAAGTACCAACGACCTCTGATATTCTACGTACCTTCTTCCCGGTATCTTTTCCGGAAGCCACACTCAGCACCAGAGCTATTTGGGTCTCTCCAGACCAGCTTGCTTTGCTTCTCCTTCCCGTATGTTGCAAATGAAAGTTTCTGCACAAACTCAGCCAGATTACTTTATGCATAAGAAAAAGAAACACTAGCTGTTTTCTGACATCAGAGTCTGTTTGCATTTACCTGTCTGGCTCTCTTGTCAACGGGAGTCCACGATGGATATATGGACGGCTCTATCCTGTTTTCGTGACTTACACTTGGTTGCATCTTGAAATCTTTTCTTGCTCTATGGGTACGTGCTTTAGTTTCTTCTCTGGCTTTCTCATGATGGTGAGTCCCAACAGATGGGCTCTGGTTCCTTGAAGGAGTATCTCCATCTCTCTGGTATCTGAAGGATCCAATAAGTGGAGGATTTGTAATCTTAGTGGCCCCGTCCCTCATCCTTGAGTTTGACATCATTGCTGATGTATTACATCTTGATTTCTCCTCACGTGCTCTTCTTTTTTCGTTCATTTGCCTGAGATAATCAATTTCCCAGCTTGAGCCATGTGGAGTTGCCTGAAAGCCAGAATCCTGTTTCAGAAAAGCAAGCGAACTTCCTGGATCATGCATTATTTCCTCTCTTGGCTCATGATATCTGCTGCCCACATCATTCCTGCAAGAGGTTGAGACAATATCTCCATGTACATGACGCTTCTGCATTATTTCCTCTGTTGGCTCATGATATGTGCTGCCCACATCATTTCTGTGAGAGGTTGAGGCAATACCACCATGTACATGACCCTTCTGCATTATTTCCTCTGTTGGCTCATGATATCTGCTGCCCACATCATTTCTGCAAGAGGTTGAGGCAATACCCTCATGTACATGACCCTTCCAAGTGTCATGTGCACCTCCTGAAATGTCCCAGTAACTAGTATCATCATTGATCTCCAATGCAGATGGAAATACTGGATGACTGTAACTTCTGCTGAATGATGGTTCGCTTGCGGGAAAAGAGCTTTTGATAGGTTCTTTACCCCCTGATTCCGGTTGCCAAGAGAAGTCATATGTGTCCACCATATTGTTAGCCCTTCTTCGGTTACAATGCCTCGTATCTGCAGTCAATCCATTGCTGATATGATCACTCATGATCTGATTGCCAGTTATTGCATCAATACCGTGCTTTCTTGGCAGACAAGAGACCCCTTCACCTCCCCTACACAAACTTTGATCGAACATAAAGACCTCTGGGAGCTGAGGCATTGCATCCTCCACGTCGGAGAACCTCCTCAACTTAGGCTGTGAGAATACATTATTATGTTCTACATAATCACCAGGCAATTGGTTTAGAGGATCCGGATGGAGGGGATCACTAGTTGGTACTGCAAAAACTTGAGAGGCGCATCTTTTCCTTTTACTTGGAGACTGCAACAATGCACTACAGATGTCTGAATCTACAGAAGAGCCTTCAGTCATCACAGACCTAGATTCACCTAGCTCACCGAATTTGCACAAAGCATTAAACAGAGTAATGCTCTGCGGGGACAACAGATACTTCTCAACAGCCTGTATACGACACTCATGTGACCAACTGAGGAACTCCGCAAGGCTGCCTCCACAAGAAAGCATACTGTATGCAGACAAGGGATTGATTGAAGGGAATTTTGTGAGAAATGATTCAGCCAAGCTTTCTGATTCAGGTATATCTGGAGAAGGAGCTTTATTCAACATGTTCACATTCCTAATGCAACTGAGAACTATCT
Organism: Aegilops bicornis; assembly: GCA_021605145.1. Lineage (NCBI taxonomy): Eukaryota > Viridiplantae > Streptophyta > Magnoliopsida > Poales > Poaceae > Aegilops > Aegilops bicornis. Next base: position 127,827,750 of record CM038672.1, on the reverse strand, counting down.
CATCTGTCGACTTGGGTGTGCATGAGAAGAATATCTGCACGTTCATCATCAGACTAGCAGCTGCAGCATATAGAGAATCAGATGACTCCATTACAGCAGAAAGGGAGTGAGGTTCACCTTCAAAGACCTGCAAAAGTAGAAGCAACGAAACTGTTCAGTGATTGCAGACATAACTCAAAAACAGGTATACCATGATAACCCTATCAGGTAAAAGCAAATATCTCAGGAGTTCAAAACCAATTACCATTATACAACCACAGAAACAGAAGCTAATTGACATCAGAATGTTGGTCGCAATGATCTCTACAAAATTTGTTATACTAGATGTCTCTGCCGATGCTGTGAATTCATTGCTCCCAAAGATTTTTGTCTCAAACCATACTAGGCAAGCTGCAGCACTGAGTATTAGGTCCACAGGAAGATCAACGTCTCGTTCCACAACCTGCATTCCTCCTTTCTCCAAAGATAGTATCTGCTGATAAGATGATCTCCGAGAGAAAAGCATATTCTTTCCATGACTTCCAGTATTTACAACAACCGCCGGGGTGGATAATCTTCCTGGAGTGAGGCGACCAACTTTTACACCGGAAGGCAAGTCAGTACCAGATAGATTGTCTTGTGGGGCCTTTATCACATTTGCAGATACAGAAGAAGTAGAGCTGCTCTTCTCAACTGTAGGCACAAAATGTTGTGAATGGAGGATAGTTCTTTTGCTCAACATTTCCTCTATGTGCCGCTGTTCAGCTGTAGGAACAAAATTATGTGCATCAACAAACTCTTTCTCCAAATTTTCTTGTTTGAGCAGTTGATCATCTGCAGGCAATTTTTTTGTTGAATCAGCAGTGATATATTTGCAGAGATTTTCCTGCCGTCCTTGCAGCTGATTAGTTGCTGGTATAAAGTTCAATGAATCAACAATACGCATCTTGTTCATCTTCTCTTGCAGATCTTTCTGAAGTGCATGCAAAACCGTATCCTGCAAATAATCAGGACGGCTTCTTATTTCTTAGTAGGCATTTATGTTTTGGCAGGAGATCATTTACTCCCCATCAACCATTGGTAGCATCCAAATGAGGGTCTCAAAAAAAATCTGAACAATTCAAATGCAATGTATACCATCCACAAGATCTGACATGTAAAACCCATGCTCAACAAAACTATGCAGCCACTGAAAACTTGAGTTAAGTGACCTATAATTGTTTGAATATTGCCAATTGCTTATTTCTGCAAATTTTAGTGAGATGTGCCAAAAAAAGGTTGCATTATTTTTTAATCATCTACTTCCTTCGTCAGTGGCGGAGGACGAATAAAATTTAAGGTGTGGCAAACTCTAAAGCATAATGGTGCAAAAGCAAACTAACCCACACTAGTACTTTTTTAGGAATCACATTAATATTTTTATGTCATCCTAGACAGAATCCGCCTAGGGTTCGTGTCATGTGCGTGTGTGGCGGTGTGGACGAACTGCGGTTTCGTGCGTAAACAGTAAGCCTGCGATGGCTTAGTGCGTTGGACATTGCTGGTCATGGCCCAGATAAGCCTGCTGCTCATGAGTCACAGCCTAACAACACATAGCGATTTTTTTCCAGGCATATCGATCAGTGTGGACACTTTTTATACGGTTATACCTATACGTAAAAAAAATCCCAGGAAATCAAGGTAGGGCGAGCGCCCAACTTTGCCCTACCGAGAGCTCCGCCTGTGCCCTTCGTTTCAAAATATTTTAAGTTCTAGGTTTATCCTAAGTCAAACATCTTTAAGTTTGACCAAATCTGTTGAAAAATATACCAACATCTACAACGCCAAGTTAATTTTATTACATTCATCATAAAATATGCTTTCATATAATATATATTTGTTTTTTAATATTAATATATTTTTCTATATACATGGTCAAACTTAAAGAAGTTTGACTTAGGACAAACCTAACAATAACAACAACAACAACAACAATCCCAAACAATTGTGGTAGGCTAGAGCTGAAACCCAAAAAGATCTTGCAACCAACTCATGGTTCTGGCACATGGATAGCAAGCTTCCACGCACCCCTGTCCATAGCTAGTTCTTTGGTGATACTCCAGTCCTTCATATCTCTCTTTACGGACTCCTCCCATGTCAAGTTCGGTCTACCCCAACCTCTCTTGACATTATCAGCACGCTTTAGCCGTCCACTTAGGACAAACCTAGAACTTCATTTTTTTTTGGAATGGAGGTAGTCAATTTTCTGTTCTGATCTGGAACTCACTAGAGAGTATAGAGTTATCCAGAAGAAATCTGAACTTCGTCGGATACTAGAATTACTGAACTAAACAACAACCAATGAGTATCCTTTCACATGTGCATGGTAAAGCAGTAGTAATTCCAAACAGCTTGACCAACATATGGTAAAACGAAAACAGCAAGAAGTTCCTAACATCATGACTAACATATGAAGATCGGACTAATGCAAGTGTGAAGAAGTAATCGATAATCACCAGTGTGGCTCTCAACTCCTGGTCAGTAGGGTTGTCCTCAACAAGTGCAACCGAAGGATCTTCAACATCCACTTTGACATAGAGAAAATGCAGTTGTGGAAAACCATCTAAATTAGGAGCCAGAGACAACAAGGTAGATAATTTATCTGGACCTCCATATTCTAGTACGATGCCAAACTCATTGAAAGGGAATGAAGCTGGAATGTTCCTTCAAAATTGAGACCAAAATAAATATAATAAATATTTGATAACAGTTACACTAATATCATGATGCGTGTAGAAAAAAAAACATCTACCTAGAAATACAAATGAACTAAGGTACAAAGTTTTGGGAGGGCAGTTTAATCATCAACGGGAAAAAATGCATAGGAAAAACAGAAGCCTCAAAATTATTTAGGGAGGGCAGTCGAATCATCAATGGGAACAGAAAATGCAAGATGGCTTGATAAGTACCAAGGCATAGATCCTTTTAGAAATATGCTTCTAGAGTTGTAAATTTGTAATCTGTCTAATCAGTTAGAAATGAAAGTCAACTAACAATTGGGCATGAACTGTTATACAACGCATACATGTGTTTGCTCACAAAAAATGAAAACAAATCTAGTCTTTGTTCCAGTGAAGTCCAAATGTTGCGAAGTATTCAGCCTGTTCAAAACTATAACCATTATTTATGATTTCTTGTAAATAAATTGTCCTGACATTTGGATTTTTTGTAAGGATCCGACAAGAAAAACAAGTGGAGTGCAATGCTGCAGCGAAATGGCTGATTTGATTCTATACTTATATGAATTCCCTCTTGGTGATTTACTCATTCTGTATGCTAATTAGGGACATTTTGGTAGAGCTCACATGAACTTTTTTCATAAAAATTGAGTAGGTTACTCCAAGAACCAGATTATTTGCTTCTAGAAGTAACTTGGTTTGTACTAGTAAACTCTGTAAAACAAGAACTGGAGCAGATAACTGGCGTGATTTGTTTATCATGTGTACTTACTTATTATCTAGCAGAATGCAGTGTGATTTCGGCAATCCTCTGAGCACCCAAGTTGTAGGGTTTGGCTTGTCCACCGGATCTAAAAAAGCTGCAGCAGGGTCTGTTCCTAGCTCAACAAATGTCATCTTCATCGAAGTTAATTTTTGACCCAATGGCAGCCAGAAAGCTGTATCGGCAACTATAAGGATCTGTTGGCTGGTGTGTGTATTAGACCTCAGGATCATTTCAATGTCATGCAATGATGGGTGAGAGTCAATCTGATGCTTCTCAGCTTTCCACAGTGCTTCACCAATGAAACTGTGAATATTTCTTAACCTCTCAGGAATATTTTCAAAGCTTCCAATCAGGTTGCTTATGTACAGATGGCCAGCATGCAAACCAAAGAAACATAGATAATATGCAACCTGTTTTAATCCATAGAGTACAATGAGTTCCATCTTATCTTCATGTTTACAGTGATTATCAAAGCCATCTGAACCATCTCCAGTTATCAGTCCAAGAAGCTTCTGCTTCGGAATGCTTAAATGCCCATCCGAGAAAGTATGCCTCAAATATGCACTTTCTTGCAAAGCAGTTGTATAGCTTCTATGGATTTGTTTGATAAGGGCTCGGATAGAATCTGAGAGGCTGACAGGATGAATTTCTATGAGCTTGTCAACTTTAGACCTGCTTGGAAAAGAAGCTGCTTGTTCATTTAAAGTAGGGATATCTAAAGTAGAAATATTTTCATCATTAGTTCCTCTCTTGGTGCCACTTCTGACGTTCAAGTAGAAATTTATGTCACTGGATTGTGACATTGACTTGAATAACGAAGCTGCCTTTCCTGAACTTGGCTTTTCCATGTGGCCGTGGCCTCCAGTATCACTTTCTTGTCTGTATTTTTGAGCTGTTTCCACTGCAGGAGGTGGATCATGAGGTAGAGGGGTAGGCACATAAATATTGTTCTGTTTGTCCTCATCTTGGTGTTTTGCACTTCTCCAAAAATACTCAAGAAAATCAAAACCAAGCGCTGATGTCTGCTGACAATTGACTTGCATCTCAGAATTGAAGTGACAACTTTTTACCTCCTCAACCATGATTGCATAGGTAGAGCATATCTCCCGGTTGCATGGACCTTCCAATAAAAGATGCCAGTCCAAATAAATTCTGTCGGCTGCAGAGAGTGAATAAGTTTTCAGGGAGCAAAGTACTTCTCCTATGGAGGGGACCATAGACCTCAGTGTCATATCATCATCAGATAAAATAGGTGTAGGTAGTGATCTGAATGTATCGTCAACCAGCACCAACTCAGAGCTAACCACTGATTCATAGAAACGCCTTGCTGGATCGAAGTCACCTTTGAATATTTCATCAGATGTATTCAGCTCAGCTGCATCTGACTGAACAAGCATTTTGAAGACATCCTCTGAAGGGAAATCAATGATCTGTGCTTCTTCTAAAAGAACTGAGCAAGGCAAATCTGAAAAGGTGCCATCAGGCTTGAGAGGGTACAATGCTGAGTTTCTCTCAAGTAGAAGATTATCATTGATCCTCACAAGATCCATCTCTACTGCAGCCTTAACTGTTATTGGTTTATCTGCTTGATAGTCTGCACATGGGGCATCTTTGGAAACAAAGGCCAACATGTCCATATCAGTTGATCTTGAGAACTCAGTTGAGTTCAACACTGGATGCTGAACTTGTGCTTCACTCAAATGTTCAACAAGGTTATGAAAAATATTAGATATCTCTGCCTTAGTGGGACACCCATTAAGCTCCCAAGAATGCCTATGAACCTCCAGTAGTGGTATTGTTACACCACAATCTAATGCTGCAATCTCCAAAAAGCTAATATTCCTTGCAGACAAATGTTCCTCGTCATTATGCTTCACAGGGATTTTCTCTACTTGATAAATTGAATCCGCAAGTTCAGTTGGATAGCTTAATGTCATCTCAGTGTCAATATCAATGAAATCCTACGAGAAATTAAAACAGGATGGGACTGTGAGAAAACTGTATTATTCCCTCCAATCCATATTAAGTGTCGCAGACTTAGTAAATTTTGTACTAAGTCTGCGACTCTTAGTATGGATCGGAGGGAGTAATAAATATCATGATGCTTTGAGTTAAGAGAACACAAGGGAAGTGAACCGATAAGATATTAATCACTAGCTGGTGGGTGCAAGCAACTTCAACTGCTATGCATAACAGATATGACTTCCATGGTAATCACAGATATCTTTATTACTTATATATAGTACAGAACAGTGTCAAGATGGATATAAATATTTACTTTTGAAACAACTGGGGATACAGAAGGTACAAGGGAAACCTGCTTCACACCATTACGTATGTAACTGTAATAGTATGCATTAAAAGGAACAGCAGTATCACAAATTCACAACCATTAAATTATAAGCACAACATCTTGATCTGCCTCTTATAACTAACTGCAGCTCCAAGCACAACATAGATTCTGAAACAATACTGGTAACTGCTTGAAATTTAGATGAGATGATGTAAAGTACCAAGTGGATTTTCGCATCTGGAACACGAAACAATAAGGTGACACCATCACCAGACTCATCACCACTAAAGGATGCAACGTGTCCTTCCAAAATCTTAAAAAACACAAAAACAACAAACCTTGAGCCATAACAATGAAACAACAGAAGACTTGACCAATATCTATGAACGAAGCTTACCTGCGGGAGATCGACCTCTACAACCTCAAATATGTGCTCCTTCAGCAGTTCCCATCTCTAACACCACCACGTGCAGAAATCAGTAAATCACACATTAATCTCCTATGGAACAGTAACAACACAAACGAACAACATAGGGACAAACTTAAGTCACCTTCGTGTCAGTGGAGGTCCCCAATCTATCTGACCTGGATGCGTCTCCCTTCCCATCCTTCTCGCGGCTAATCTCGTTCAATCCCTTCAATAAACACAAAATTGTTCACAAATGTTACCCGAAAAGAGGAGGGAAACCACGAATGCACGGAATACAAGCATAAAAGCTTCACTTACATCAGGGATTTCGAATGCAACAGACTCCCTCAGGCTAAAACCCTTGCGATACCCGCCCCTGTCGTAGAGGAAATCATCCAATTCCTGCGTGAAGCATCCAGGCCGTTGCAATTCACAAATGCCGCGCGAATTTTGTCACAGAATAACCAAATTAACTAGTAAAACCATACGAAGCGCCTCCAATCCGAGCTACTTCGACCAAACCAACACGAGTGGAGAACGCGAACCACCGTAGGAAAGCTGACTCACCTCGTCGGCGGCGGGGATAGCCGGCGCGGGCAGGGCTTGCGGAATAACGGCCACGAGGAACTCAGATAGCGCGGAGGATATGGGGAGAGAGTCGAGATCGCCGCCCGAGATGCTGACTGTGGGGAGGTCGGCCGCGGCGGGGAAAGGGAGGGGGAGCGGGAAATGCGGATCGGGCAGAAGCGAGGGGACGGGGAGAGGAGGGAAGCGCAAGGACGCTAGGGCGAGGGCTTGGTCCGAGCAGGAGGCCGGCGGCGGCGGGGAGAAGTAGTCGGCGGCGAGGAAGCGAGTCCGCATTGGGAGGCGGGGAACGAAGAAGTGGGAGGAGGAAGACGAGTGATTTTGGTTTGAAATGTCGAGGCGCGTTTGAATCTCTTAGCGTTGTTGCTACGGTGCTCTGGCCGGGGGAACCAGATCCTCTACCGTGCCAGAAGGCACGTCAGAGGTGCCGTGCCTTCGTCTTTCAAAGAAAAGCAGTGGGCCGGCGCATGAGCGCAAGGCAGCGCCCATCTAATCGGATGCTATTTTAATTGAGTTTCTGTTTATTTTCAGCAGCGTGACAACGTTTGTCTAAATGAACAGCTTGAGAACGGGAGCATCACTAGTTTGTTGAACGGGAGCAAGATTTTTTTTATGGGGAAAATTTCCAACCTATTCATCATTTTGGTTGTTGAACGATGAGCAGATCATGCACGACTACCCTTGCCGTCCTTCTCACGGAAGGACCGGTTGAAGACGCAGTACGGATCGAGCCGGATTTGCTCGTCGTTGAAGCTGTCCTCCTTCTTCTTCTTTGGTGGCAGTCTGGCCATGGCACGAACCGCCCAATTCTGCTCTCGGGCGAGGGGACGATGTTCCTCCACTGCCAATTTCTTCATAATGCGGGCGTTGATGGCTTCCTCCTCTGCAGCCGCCCGCGCCGCCTCATCAGCCACCATTTCCGCCATGATACGCACCTCGACGACCCTTATCCTCTCCTCCCACGGCGGGCTGCCCATTCCGGTGGAACTCATAATCGCCCACCCATTGATGGGGAAGGAGAGATTTCATCTTTCTTTGGGACCGCGATGATCCGGAACCGGAGGACTGGCGCCCGTTGAGCCGGCGCTATGGAGTCGCGCGATCTGTGCATCGTCTGGGCGCTGTCCTCTCGGGAGCGGTGGAGTGCAATGTGTCCGACGTGGCAAGCGCACCCGGGTGCCCCCATATCCTCTATGCAATAATGTTGTCGTATAAGGGCATCTTCAACGCTGACCCTCAAATCCGTTCTGGCATCTTCTGTCCACGGATAGGGGGACCATCTGCGGACAGACGTCGAGCCGGCCATCTAACGTTGTCCGCATATATATTTCAACTACTTTTGAACTAACCGGATGAAATTCATGCAAACACGACGGATTTCATCAAAATTCGTGCATAACTTATATAAAAGGTCAATATTTCGACAATTTAACTAAAAACTTAAAAATAAATCATAAACTCTATACGAGGCGACAACCTAAATGCGCATGGCCGCCCGATTCGCCGTCACCGCCATCGCCATCCTTCTCCTCGAAGACGACAACCCTCGAGCCGAGGGGCCGCCAACAACGCCTCCTTTAAGGTATGGGTGCAGCCGCTTTCCTTATGGCGATGGCAGTTCCGCGATGGCTTGGCGGCGGATGCGGCAGGACGGCGAGTCGGGCCCATTAATGCACGCGTTCCGGCTGTACGTCGGTGGCGACGCTCGTCCTTCACGCGGCGTTTCAATCTACGCTTCTCTTCATTAGCGGCCATCGTTGTTCGGTGCACTGGTTTGGGTCCTTAGTATGCCAATTTTTTCACTACTACTACAACAAGTTTTGTTTGGCTCCGACAAGGGAGTGGCGATGATGGCGGAGTGCCTTCGGCTCGCTCTGTTGCTTGTAGTCGTTGTTGGGTGGTCTTAAGACATGGATTTATTTTTGGTTATTTCTAGTATTCCTTATTCAGACATGACAAATGATGAATACTCCATCCGTCTTTTAAAGAGTGTACTTCCAACTTTGTTGGAGGGTCAAACTATCCCAATGTTTGACCGAGTTTATGCAAAAATATATCAATGTATATAAAACCAAATAGGTATATGATGAAAATATATTTTATCATGAATCTAATGCTACTAATTTGATGGCATAAATGTTGATGCGTTATTGTATAAATACGGTCAAACATAAAAAGGTTTGACTTTCCAATAAAGTTGGAAGTACACTCTTCAAAGGACGGAGGGAGTAGGTTGGAAATTTTCCCCATAAAAAAAATCTTGCTCCCGTTCAACAAACTAGTGATGCTCCCGTTCTCAAGTGTTCTTTTAGACAAAAGTTGTCAAGTTGCTTTTTTTGGGGGGAACGTTGTCAAGCTACTGAAAATAAACAGAAAACTCAATCAAAATAGCATGCACATTAGTTGGGCCGTTCTGTTGATAGGCTACAGGCCCGGTGCGCTGCTTTGCTGCAAAGCACGAAGGCACGGCACCTCTGACGTGCCTTCTGGCACGGTAGAGGATCTGGTTCCCTGGCCGGGGGCTTTAGAAGTGGGCTGCTTTTTGTTCAATAAAAAAACGAGGTGTTTTTTTTTCTACACCAATATCTGAATTAGTCCGTCCGATCCATATTAATTATCGATGAAAGTTGACGAAATCAGCGACATTTAATATGAATACGAGTATTATATTAACGAGATAAAAAAATGGTACAAATGAAATAACCGGATATGAGGGAAGAAGTCGAATGGGCAGGGGTCACGCCCCGACATGTGTCAATGGCTGGGTTACTGTCATCGAGAAAGTGGTGACTTTCCCACAATTGCCGGCAGGTGAGAACAACCTGCACACAAGAGAAGGCCATCGGCAACAAGCAGGTGACCAAACCAACACCACAGAATGAAAAACACATGCTCAACAGTAACATTGGCTGATAACCTACAAATGCACATGAATAGTTGTAGGATAATTTGTGGGTATATTGCACTAAATTTATATGTCCAATCAAGAGAGCCAAGCAATTGAGTGATGAAACACAAAATAGCGAGAAGATAAATTGCATGAGTTTTTGCTACCCTTCCAATCTCTCCTCAAAAGATTGTCCCTAGTTAAAATACTTTTCCTTTCCATTATCCACATAATTATTTTAGTTTTAGATGGGGTCTTAATTTTCCACATGAATTATGTGGAGTGAACTTTCTATCAGAGGTGAGCATCCATTTGATTTGATCTCTACCTCTAAATATTCTAACTTCTTCACACATTCAAGCTATCCCACGACTCCAAAGATTCACCAAAAAGGTTCTTCTAAAGGTGAAACCCTCCCGTCCTTTATCAATACCATCAACTAGAGATACTGTGATCAAAACTAAGAAGATATAGTCTCGGATAGGCGAACCTCAAAGGTTTATCTTCACTCGCCAATCTTCCCAAAACCTAGTATTTTTCCCATCATCAAGGATTTTTTTATAGTGTTGATAAAAGATATCTTTGACTTTCAGGAGACTGGACCAGAAGTGGGAAACTCCCACTTAGATTTAATTCCAGAGATACATTTTTCTTTCACATATTTGTTAATTAAAACATTTTGCCACAAGTCAATTTCAGTTTCTAATTTTCAAAGCCATTTTCAGACCTTCTTGATCTTTTGATTGACAGTATGTACTCCCATAAACCAAATGATATTTACTTTTATCCTCATGAGCTTGCTAAGGCAGTCTAGCTCTATAGAAATAAACTTTTTCTTCACCCCAACACGGATAGGATAAAAATACATCATAATTAAGGGCCTGTTGGTCAAACAATATTGTACCAAAAGTGACCCTACCATCAATGTCAAGCAATCTACCTTTGCCAACAAGCACACATTTTCTCAATTTTCTCAGTGACCATTTTTCAATGTGTGGTTCCAACTCTAATACTAGATATAGGAACCCACAAATATTTCAGGGGGACTTCTCTCAACTCAGAAGTAAAAATTTCTTGGTAGATATTGGCTTTATGAACGACATCTCCAAAGAGGAAAATTCCGATCATATGGAGATTAATGATAAGTCCAGACATATATTCGAAAACTTCCAAAATAAATTTTAAATTCTTTGCACTCACTTCGTCTTCTTGTAAAAGAAAATTTGTGCCATCAGCATATCGTAACATATTGACCTTTATTTAAATTCTCACCCAACACCCTTTTCAGAAAGTCATTTTGTTTAGCTTTATCCATGATAATGGCTAAAGCATCAACAGCTAAATCAAACAACAATGGAGAGAGAACGTCCCGTTATCTTAGGCCTTCATGAGTTTGAAAATAAGGCACAATTGTATCATTAACCTTAACCCTCAGATGACCCCCTCTCATAGTATGCATAATCCAGTCACACCATTAGGGCAACTCTAACTGACCCCCTAAAAATAGTTTGGCCGGACCTAGCCGATCCCCTATATGTAATGGAGTAAAAGTAAATTTGCATAAATTCAATGTAGTTTCAAGATAGCTTCTACCGAAATTTGCATAAAATTAAACATAAGTTCAACCTAGTTTCAACCTAATCTTGACAAAAATTTAAACTTAAACCTAAACTAAACTAATCTTCATCTAAGGTCGAGCCAATCTTGCCATGGTAGAGTCGAGCCAATCTTGCGTCGACATGCCACCGCCAATTGGATTCGGGCCGGTGCCGTCGTCGCCGGAGTTAGGGAAGATGCGCCGCCACTCCTCGGCATTGAACTCCTCCTCTACACTGTCGTCATCGTCACCGCCGCCTTGTTCCTCGTCATCGGAGATGACAATGACCTCGCCGTTGACCGCCCACTCCGTGAAGATGGCCCGCTCCGCCTCCATGAGCTCAAGGTGCTGCCGTCGGAGCTCCGCCATGTATTCCTCGTTAGCAGCCTCCGCCGCTAGGTGCTCCCTCGCCTCCTAGTCCTCCTGAGCCATCGCCACATTCACCATACCCGGCGCCACCGGGATGAGGCAGACCGTTTCCCAAACGAAAAGTTGAGCCTCGCCACCGTGCCATGGAACCGGACCTGCCATCAGTCATATTCCAGGGCGGCGAGCTTCGTCGTGTGGAACGACCCAAATCCACTTCTTTGTGTAGGTCTCCCGGTTGGTGATCTCCGCAAACCAAGTCCCCCACATGCGCTGGCAGACGCTGAAGTATTTCCTCCGCAGCTCCCACGGCGGAGGAAGGTCTGAGAAATTAGAGATGTTGGCAGCGCGGGGGCGGGGGGGGGGGTGCGGCGGTGTCAGGGCGGCGGCTCGACGATGCGGCATGGCGGCGTGGATCCACGCTGCAGATTGGTGACTAGGACCTCCGGCCACCGCGTCCGACCATTGGGAGGAGAGGGGATGGAGAACGACGGGGGCCGTGCCGGCGGCGGGGATGGGGAGGAGGAGAGGCAGAGGAGGCGGAGAGGAAGAGGAGAGGCGCATTTTTTTACTCGGGCGTGGAGCGGTGGAGTAAAAATAGTGGAATCGAAGGCGGCTGAGGATATTTTTTTTACTCCTCTAACGCCGATTGGGGATCAGCCAGGTGCCGGTTAGAGGAGTAAAACCGGTTTTACTCCTCTAGTCGGCTATTGGGGATCGGTTACAGATGCCCTTAGTGAGGAAAGTTTCTTAATTGCAACATTTGGTAGACAAGAAGACCATTTAATGTTATCATATGCCTTCTCAAAGTCCACTTTTGATAGGAGAGTACTTTGTTTTTTATGATGAATAGAATTCAATGCTTCATGCAGGACAACCACACCCTCCATAATGTGCCTACCTTTTATAAAGGCACTTTGGGTTTGACAGATAATTGGATGAACTACTTTACTAAGTCTGTTCATTGGAACTTTAATAATAATTTTTAAACTAACATTTAGCCGACAAATAGGTTTAAACTTCTAGATTTGTTTGACATCTTTAAATTTACAGACTAAATTAATAATGCCATAATTCAGCCTAGTAATATGTACACCCTCTCTATGACAATCATCTAGTAAGTATTTAAAATCCCCCTCACCGCATCCCAAAAGTGTTGATAGAAGTCCGCAGGCAAGCCATCATGCCAAGGACTCTTATTTTCTCTAGAAAACCACATATTGCAGATCTTCCATGGTGAAAGGTTCAATCAGTTTCTCAACATCTCTATTAGATTCTTTTCTTAGCTTCATAAATATTCAAAGAGATATTTGATTCTTCAGCATGTCCAAAATGTTTTTTATAAAAAAAATAGTAATGTATCTCCCTCAATATCCCCCATCCATACTCTTATTTTTTTTCTCCTTCTGCCATTAGCTTTGGCATCGTAATATCTAGTGTTGTTGTCTCCTTAATTTCCTTGTCTTTATATCTCTGCAACCACTTCAAATGCTCTTGTTTTAAAATCCTACCCAATTGATCTCTGAGTTCCTTTTGCTCAGTTCTATCATGAGCAACTAAGCTATTAATCAACATTTTTTTCAATAAGATCCAACTTTGCAAGATCTTAGTTTTAATTTCTCTATAACAAACATCAACCATTTTATTCCACTCTCTAACGTTTCTCCTCAAAATTATCAATATTTGTTGCCATCTTTCTATATTAGATGCTTCATAATGATCAATCCAAATGTTGGTGGCAAAATCTTTAACACTCCCTCTCAGCATTAAAGAGTTCTCAAACCTAAATATGGACTGAGCAACATCATGATCTCTCTCTCTCTCGCTCCCTCCCTCTCTCCCTCCCTCCCTCTCTCTCTCCCTCCCTCCCTCCCTCCCTCGCTCTCTCTCTCTCTCTCCCTCCCTCTCCCTCTCTATTGGGGAACGTAGTAATTTCAAAAAAAATTATATGCATACGCAAGATCATGGTGATGCATAGCAACGAGAGGGGAGAGTGTGTCCACGTACCCTCATAGACCGAAAGCGGAAGTGTTAGCACAACGCGGTTGATGTAGTCGTACTTCTTCACGATCCGACCGATCAAGTACCGAGCATACGGCACCTCCGAGTTCAGACACGCTCAACTCGATGGCGTCCCTCGAACTCCGATCGGCCGAGCTTTGAGGGAGAGTTCCGTCGACCTGACGGCGTGGTGATGATGATGATGTTCTACCGACGCAGGGCTTCGCCTAAGCACCGCTACGATATGACCGAGGTGGATTATGGTGGAGGGGGGCACCGCACACGGCTAAGAGATCCAAGGGATCAATTGTTGTGTCTATGGGGTGCCCCCCTCCTCCGTATATAAAGGGGGGAGGAGGAGGGGGCCGGCCAAGGGGAGGAGGCGCGCCCAAGGGGGGCAATCCTACTCCAAGTAGGTTTCACTACAAAAAAATACACTTCCATGATGATACGTGTTTGTCATAGTAGGTCGCGTTTTTTGTCATGCATGTACATCCATGACAAATTTATAGCGATGAATCAAGATAGTCATACGTCTTTGTCAGAGAAGTGTTCCATGACATTGCGAAAATTATCATCACGGAAGTGTCCACTTCCATGACGATAAATCGCGCGTCACAGAAGTGCTTTCGTCAAGGGTGACCGACACGTGGCATCCACCGTAATGGAACACCGTTAAGCTATCGGGTCGGGTTTTGGATCCGATAACCCGTTAACAGCTCCGACCAATGGGGATTTTCCACGTGTAAAATCACCATTGGCTTGAGGAAACACGTGTCGGCTCATCGTTGGGACAGATGTCATCCACTCACCGGGATGTATACGCCTATGATACCCCGACACGTGGCACGACCCAACAGTGGCCCATTCCTGTGAAAAGGCCAGCCCGTTTGACTTGGTCAAAAGCTGGCGGGCCGGCCCATGGAAAGCCTGTTAACGGCCTGTTCGCATATAGCCCATTTACAGCCCGCTAACCCAAGGCCCATTACGCCCTATCTGAATTAGGCCCAATAGTGTCATATGGGCCATCCAATATGATTCCAGCCCGTTTTCACTTCTGGCCCATGTATAGCCCATGACGTCTTTCGGCCCATATGAGGCCCTTTGTAACTCTTGGCCCATTAGCGGCCCGTGCTGAAACTGGCCCGTAATGAACAGTGTATTACTTTACACCCATTAACGGCCCGTGGTGAAACTGGCCCGTAATGAACAGTGTATCACTTTATACCCATTAACGGCCCGTTATTCCGTTGGGCCGTTTCATTAAGTTAACTTTCGCCTTACGAGGGCCCATTTATTCTTGGGCTCATTTGCAGCATCCGGTTACTTACGGCCTGTTACTGTCATTTTATGCTTGTGGGCCAAATTCAACCCGTCGTTACAGTCGGCCCGTTTGTGGACCGTTAGTCTGTTGGGCCATTTTCATAGCATCACCAAATACGGCCTATTAATGGCCCGTTATGGTCAGCCCATAAAACGTACGATTTCCATTAAAGGCCCGTCTACAGCCCATTAAAGGCCTGTACAAGACCCATAAATGAGTCGGCGGCACATGGATCCTATGAGACGTAGAAGTCCCATGGATCCTACGAGACGTAGAAGGCCCATGGATCCTACGAGACGTACAAGGCCCATGGATCCTACGAGACGTAGAAGGCCCATGGATCCTACGAGACGTAGAAGGCCCATGGATCCGACGGCCCGTGATGGGCCATGGTTGGGCGAGTTGGCCCCCGTTTGAACGATATAGCATATTCAAAGAATTATCCTACTCAATACTATCACCTCTAAAAAGCATACACTATACAACAAAGAGATCAAGGCATAGAAAGGTAGAATAATCCTACGCTATACAATAAAGAAATTACAGCCGATTATACCCACTGGGCATTATGGTTCGCACGGTGATAATAAAGCATACACAAATAGCAAATTACATACACTGGGCAAATACAGCTCATACATCATGGACGCGCATCAACTTAACTCCATTTGAACTATAATATCTTCAGAAAATAGGATTGGTCGGATTCAGATAGCACAAATTTCAGTCTGCAAAATCTCCAATTCCTTCATGGTTACCTCAGTGTCTTGTTTCATTTTTTTGACTCCTGCATCTAATACACGCATGTCCGGTCTCAACTTGTTGATTATATGTTGACAATCATGTACACGTTGTCTTGCCACCTCTAGTTGATTCTTGAGAACATCAAAGACATTCCAATTCCAATCCATAATCATTCCAGAACGGCCATGCCACCTTTGCTCATGAGATCTTTGTGTTGATGTCACTTCATCCTGAAATGTTTACGTAAGTACACATGACTAGGGCAAAAATATAGTTACAAAGAAGTGAAGCGAACAAGACACTATTTTGTACTACATGGCAAAACAGGACTAACAATAATGTTACACGTCACTTTCAAAAAAATGTTAAACGTCATGAAGCATAAGCAGGTGATATTTTAAAAATTATAAAAAAGATAGTCCGTGTAGCCTGCATACAGAAATCCCTCTTAGCTCACCAGAGGAGCATGATGTTAGGGCCCAATCTAAAACACAGACAAGTTACAAATTTAGACATCATGTTGCGTATAAGTAAGCAAGCAGTTGGCCATTCTGTGCCTCAATTAAAGTCTTAGGGAGCATAATGAACAGCAGAGGGTTTCATACAAACATACTACAATGAGCAAAACTATGCAATCATTAGCGTAGTATAAACTAGATTGTGAGCCTCATGCAATAATAGTTGGTTAATAGACTTCAAAGCTTGAGCACACTTCGGCAGAGTAATTAAATGGTAAGGCCTTTAATTATGTCAACTAATAGTGATACAAGTACCGAACATCGTGCATGATTATTTGGGCATCTCATTAGCGAGGACAAATAAAGCAATTGAAAAGAGAAAATTAACTATGCCTCAAAACAAACAAGGAATTGAACTATTGAGTTGCATATGTTGACTTACTTTAGCGAGTTGAAGAGGCTCAACAGGCAGCTCCTACTTCTCTTGCAAGGCTCCTTCCTAACATCTTGTACTTGGAAATCCTCAATCTTATCTTCATTGCACCCCCTCTGCAAGGTGACACAAACTAGTTACTCGTCTCCTTGGAAGATAAATATGCATACTTTCCTGTCTCTGAACACAGAAGAATGCGATTATAACAAAACAACACCACATAATGAAACATGCCGCATCTCTTGCACTTGCACACAATGAAATGAGCATTTACTATGTCTGCACTATGTAAAAACTAGGCATACCTTCGAAATGGATCTCCAGGTACTCTTGGAGAGCCTACTGTAGTGTCTGACCAAACCTTTATGTCACCTATGAGTTAGACAAGGCCCCACTACAGCAGCCCTTAGTGTTTAAATCGTTGACAAGCTCTGTTAGAGTGTTAGGTCAAGAACAACAAGTAATCAAAGCAAACAGTCCTAGTATGACTGGCTGATGCAAACAAGCAATTGAAGAGATGTGTGAGCAAATCTTACATATCAAGAAAAGAAGCAAAGAAGGAGGCTTAAATACCATCACTTGAATGACCAGATTTAAGGGGCATTTAAACATCATGTGCAACGTATGAACTAACATAAACATTGCATATTCCAGATTCTACAATGGAATGCACATGTATTAGGCTATGCCATGTATGATGATGCCTAAATGTACAGATAGCAGGCAGGAGTGATTCATCATTGCACGCACAATTGAATTGCAGGTTAAGGGCCAGTTCGATTCCGCCTTTTCAGGGCATATTGTCAAAATAAGCAATAAACGATGTAAAGAAGTCATTTTTAAGTTATGGGATTGGGCTTAACTAATTTCGTTTTGGAGGGGGGTGTTTCAGGTAGAACCTCACTAAAAATTGAAGGGAAGGGGAATAGTGAAATGACTCTGTTGTCTGCCTATATTACACTTAAAATGCAACTGCTGACGCCCGTGTCACACCTGACCCTTGATGTCTACTACACAACCTTCTTCTTGTAGACGTTGTTGGTCCTGCAAGTGCACATGTTTGTAGGACAGTAGCAAATTTCCCTCAAGTGGATGACCTAAGGTTTATCAATCCGTAGGAGGCGTAGGATGAAGATGGTCTCTCTCAAACAACCCCGCAACCAAATAACAAAGAGTCTCTTGTGTCCCCAACACACCCAATACAATGGTAAATTGTATAGGTGCACTAGTTCGGCGAAGAGATGGTGATACAAGTGCAATATGGATGGTAGATAAAAGTTTTTGTAATCTGAAAATATAAAAACAGCAAGGTAACTAACGGTAGAAGTGAGCACAAACGGTATTGCAATGCTAGGAAACAAGGCCTAGGGTTCATACTTTCACTAGTGCAAGTTCTCTCGACAATAATAACATAATTGAATCATATAACTATCCCTCAACATGCAACAAAGAGTCACTCCAAAGTCACTAATAGCGGAGAACAAACGTAGAGATTATGGTAGGGTACGAAACCACCTCAAAGTTATTCTTTCCAATCAATCCGTTGGGCTATTCCCATAAGTGTCACAAACAGCCCTAGAGTTCGTACTAGAATAACACCTTAAGATACAAATCAACCAAAACCCTAATGTCACTTAGATACTCCATTGTCACCTCAAGTATCCGTGGGTATGATTATACGATATGCATCACACAATCTCAATTCATCTATTCAAACCAACACATAGAACCTCAAAAAGTTCCCCAAAGTTTCTACCGGATAATCACGGCGAAAACATGTGCCAACCCCTATGCATAGGTTCATGGGCGGAACCCGCAAGTTGATCACCAGAACATACATCAAGTGAATCACGTGATATCCCATTGTCACCACAGAATCGCATGGCAAGACATACATCAAGTGTTCTCAAATCTTTAAAGACTCAATCCGATAAGATTACTTCAAGGAGAAAACTCAATCCATTACAAGAGAGTAGAGGGGGAGAAGAAACATAAGATCCAACTATAATAGCAAAGCTCGCGATACATCAAGATCGTGCCAAATCAAGAACACGAGAGAGAGAGATCAAACACATAGCTCTTTGGTACATACCCTCAGCCCCGAGGGTGAACTACTCCCTCCTCGTCATGGAGAGCGCCGGGATGATGAAGATGGCCACAGGTGAGGGTTCCCCCTCCGGCAGGGTGCCGAAACAGGGTCCTGATTGGTTTTTGGTGGCTCTGGAGGTTTGCAGCGGCGGAACTCCTGATCTAATCTTTGTTCTTGAAGTTTTACGATACGTAGGTATATATGGGTGCAGGGGGTACGTCGGTGGAACGAAGGGGGGGCCACGAGGCAGGAGGGCGCGCCCAAGGGGGGTGGGCATGCCCCCCACCCTCGTGAGCACCTCCCTTCTTTCCTAACGTGCACTCCAAGTCCATCGGGTGGCTTTCCTTCCAAAAATAACTTCTCCAGTTGATTTCGTTCCGTTTTGACTCTGTCTGATATTCCTTTTCCTCGAAACACTGAAATAGGCATAAAACAGTAAATCTGGGCTGGGCCTCCGGTTAATAGGTTAGTCCCAAAAATAATATAAAAGTGGATAATAAAGCCCAATATTGCCTAAAAAAGTAGATAAAGTAGCATGGAGCAATCAAAAATTATAGATACGTTGGAGACGTATCAAGCATCCCCAAGCTTAATTCCTGCTCGTCCTCGAGTAGGTAAATGATAAAAAGATAATTTTTGATGTGGAATGCTAGTTGGCATAATTTCAATGTAATTCTTCTTACTTGTGATATGAATATTCAGAGCCGAAAGATTCAAGACAAAAGTTCATATTGACATAAAAATAATAATACTTCAAGCATACTAACAAAGCAATTATGTCTTCTCAAAATAACATGGCCAAAGAAAGTTATCCCTACAAAATCATATAGTCTGGCTATGATCTATCTTCACCACACAAATTATTTAAATCATGCACAACCCGATGACAAGCCAAGCAATTGTTTCATACTTTTGACATTCTCAAACTTTTTCAATCTTCACGCAATACATGAGCGTGAGCCATGGACATAGCACTATAGGTGGAATAGAACGGTGGTTGTGGAGAAGACAAAAATGAGAAGATAGTCTCACATCAACTAGGCGTATCAATGGGCTATGGAGATGCCCATCAATAGATATCAATGTGAGTGAGTAGGGATTTGTTGGGGAACGTAGTAATTTCAAAAAAATTCCTACGCACACGCAAGATCATGGTGATGGCATAGCAACGAGAGGGGAGAGTGTGTCCACATACCCTCGTAGACCGTAAGCGGAAGCGTTATGACAACGCGGTTGATGTAGTCGTACGTCTTCACGATCCGACCGATCCAAGCACCGAATGTACGGCACCTCCGAGTTCAGCACACGTTCAGCTCGATGACGATCCCCGGGCTTCGATCCAAAGAAAGCTTGGGGATGAGTTCCACAACCTGACGGCGTGGTGGCGATGATGATGTTCTATCGGTAGCAGGGCTTCGCCTAAACTCCGCGACGATATGATCGAGGTGGAATATGGTGGAGGGGGGCACCGCACACGGCTAAGGAACGATCAGTAGATCAACTTGTGTGTCCTAGGGTGCTCCCTGCCCCCGTATATAAAGGAGCAAGGGGGGAGGCCGGCCAGCCCTAGAGGGCGCGCCAGGAGGAGTCCTCCTCCTCCTAGTAAGAGTAGGACTCCCCCTTTCCTACTCCTACTAGGAGGGGGAAAGGAAGGGGGAGAGGGAGAAGGAAAGAGGGGGGCGCCGCCCCCCCTTCCTAGTCCAATTCGGACCAGAGGGGGAGGGGGCGCGGCCCATGCTGGGCCGCCTCTCTCTGTCCACTAAGGCCCATAAGGCCCATTACTCTCCGGGGGGTTCGGTAACCCTCGGCACTCGATTTTCTCCAACGTCCGGAACGCTTCCGGTGTCCGAATATAGTCGTCCAATATATCAATCTTTATGTCTCGACCATTTCGAGACTCCTTGTCATGTCCGTGATCACATCCGGGACTCCGAACAACCTTTGGTACATCAAAACTTATAAACTCATCATAAAACTGTCATCGTAACGTTAAGCGTGCGGACCCTACGGGTTCGAGAACTATGTAGACATGACCTAGAACTATTCTCGGTCAATAACCAATAGCGGAACCTGGATGCCCATATTGGTTCCTACATATTCTACGAAGATCTTTATTGGTCAAACCGCATAACAACATACGTTGTTCCCTTTGTCATCGGTATGTTACTTGTTCGAGATTCGATCGTCGGTATCCAATACCTAGTTCAATCTCGCTACGGCAAGTCTCTTTACTCGTTACGTAATGCATCATTCCATAACTAACTCATTAGCTACATTGCTTGCAAGGCTTATAGTGATGTGCGATGCGAGAGGGCCCAGAGATACCTCTCCGACAATCGGAGTGACAAAACCTAATCTCGAAATACGCCAACCCAACATGTACCTTTGGAGACACCTGTAGTACTCCTTTATAATCACCTAGTTACGTTGTGACATTTGGAAGCACCCAAAGTGTTCCTCCGGTAAACGGGAGTTGCATAATCTCATAGTTATAGGAACATGTATAAGTCATGAAGAAAGAAATAGCAATATACTAAACGATCAAGTGCTAGGCTAACGGAATGGGTCATGTCAATCACATCATTCTCCTAATGATGTGATCCCATTAATCAAATGACAACACATGTCTATGGCTAGGAAACATAACCATCTTTGATTAATGAGCTAGTCAAGTAGAGGCTTACTAGTGACTATATGTTTGTCTATGTATTCACACATGTATCATGTTTCAGTTAATACAATTCTAGCATGAATAATAAGCATTTATCATGATATGAGGAAATAAATAATAACTTTATTATTGCCTCTAGGGCATATTTCCTTCAGTCTCCCACTTGCACTAGAGTCAATAATCTAGATTACATAATAATGATTCTAACACCCATGGAGTCTTGGTGTTGATCATGTTTTGCTCGTGAGAGAGGCTTAGTCAATTGGTCTGCAACATTCAGATCCGTACGTATCTTGCAAATCTCTATGTCTCCCACTTGGACTTGGTCCCGGATGGAATTGAAGCGTCTCTTGATGTGCTTGGTCCTCTTGTGAAATCTGGATTCCTTTGCCAAGGCAATTGCACCAGTATTGTCACAGAAGATCTTCATTGGTCCCGATGCACTAGGTATGACACCTAGATCGGTGATGAACTCCTTCATCCAGACTCCTTCATTTGCTGCTTCCGAAGCAGCTATGTACTCCGCTTCACATGTAGATCCCGCCACGACGCTTTGTTTAGAACTGCACCAACTTATAGCTCCACCGTTTAATAAAAATATGTAGTCGGTTTGCGATTTAGAATCGTCCGGATCAGTGTCAAAGCTTGAATCGACGTAACCATTTACGACTAGCTCTTTGTCACTTCCATATACGAGAAACATATCCTTAGTCCTTTTCGTATTTCGGGATGTTCTTGACCGTTGTCCGAGTGATCCACTCTGGATTACTTTGGTACCTTCCTACCAAGCTTATTGCTAAGCATACGTCAGGTCTGGTACACAGCATTTCATACATGATAGAGCCTATGGCTGAAGCATAGGGAACATCTTTCATTTTCTCTCTATCTTCTGCTGTAGTCGGGCATTGAGTCTGACTCAACTTCACACCTTGTAGCACGGGCAAGAACCCTTTCTTTGCCTCGATCCATTTTGAACTTTTTCAAAATTTTATCAAGGTATGTGCTTTGTGAAAGTCCTATTAAGCCGCCTTGATCTATCTCTATAAATCTTGATGCCCAATATGTAAGCTTTTCACCGAGGTCTTTCATTGAAAAACTTTTATTCAAGTATCCCTTTATGCTATCCAGAAATTCTATATCATTTCCAATTAATAATATGTCGTCCACATATAATATTAGAAATGCTACAAAGCTCCCACTCACTTTCTTGTAAATACAGGCTTCTCCAAAAGTCTGTATAAAGCCATATGCTTTGATCACACTATCAAAGCGTTTATTCCAACTCCGAGAGGCTTGCACCAGACCATAGATTGATCGTTGGAGCTTGCACACTTTGTTAGCTCCCTTAGGATCGACAAAACCTTCCGGTTGCATCATATACAACTCTTCTTCCAGAAATCCATTCAGGAATGCAGTTTTGACATCCATCTGCCATATTTCATAATCATAAAATGCGGCAATCGCTAACATGATTCGGACAGACTTAAGCATCGCTACGGGTGAGAAGGTCTCATCGTAGTCAACCCCTTGAACTTGTCGAAAACCTTTCGCAACAAATCAAGCTTTTAGACAGTTACATGACCGCCAGCGTCAATCTTCATCTTAAAGATCCATTTATTCTCAATGGCTTGCCGATCATCGGGCAAGTCAACCAAAGTCCATACTTTGTTCTCATACATGGATCCCATCTCAGATTTCATGGCCTCTAGCCATTTTGCGGAATCTGGGCTCATCATCGCTTCCGCATAGTTCGTAGGTTCGTCATGGTCAAGTAACATGACTTCCAGAATAGGATTACCGTACCACTCTGGTGCGGATCTTACTCTGGTAGACCTACGAGGTTTAGTAGAAACTTGATCTGAATTTTCATGATCAATATCATTAGCTTCCTCACTAATTGGTGTAGGTGTCACAGAAACTGATTTCTGTGATGAGCTACTTTCCAATAAGGGAGTAGATACAGTTATCTCATCAAGTTCTACTTTCCTCCCACTCACTTCTTTCGAGAGAAACTCTTTCTCTAGAAAGGATCCATTCTTAGCAACGAATGTCTTGCCTTCGGATCTGTGATAGAAGGTGTACCCAACTGTCTCCTTTGGGTATCCTATGAAGACACATTTCTCCGATTTAGGTTCGAGCTTATCTGGTTGAAGTTTCTTCACATAAGCATCGCAGCCCCAAACTTTAAGAAACGACAACTTTGGTTTCTTGCCAAACCACAGTTCATAAGGCGTCGTCTCAACGGATCTTGATGGTGACCTATTCAATGTGAATGCGGCCGTCTCTAAAGCATAACCCCAAAACGATAGCGGTAAATCAGTAAGAGACATCATAGATCGCACCATATCTAGTAAAGTACACGACACTGACGTTCGGACACACCATTTCGTTGTGGTGTTCCGGGTGGCGTGAGTTGTGAAACTATTCCGCATTGTTTTAAATGTAAACCAAACTCGTAACTCAAATATTATCCTCCACGATCAGATCGTAGAAACTTTATTTTCTTGTTACGATGATTTTCCACTTCACTCTGAAATTCTTTGAACTTTTCAAATGTTTCAGACTTGTGTTTCATTAAGTAGATATACCCATATCTTCTCAAATCATCTGTGAAGGTGAGAAAATAACGATATCCGCCACGAGCTTCAACATTCATCGGACCACATACATCTGTATGTATGATTTCCAACAAATCTGTTGCTCTCTCCATAGTACCGGAGAACGGTGTTTTAGTCATCTTGCCCATGAGGCACGGTTCGCAAGAACCAAGTGATTCATAATCAAGTGATTCCAAAAGTCCATCAGTATGGAGTTTCTTCATGCGCTTTATACCGATATGACCTAAACGGCGATTGCTACGTATAAGTTGCACTATCATTATCAACTCTGCATCTTTTGGTTTCAACACTATGAATATGTGTATCACTACTATCGAGATTCAATAAAAATAGACCACTCTTCAAGGGTGCATGACCATAAAAGATATTACTCATATAAATAGAACAACCATTATTCTCTGATTTAAATGAATAACCGTCTCGCATCAAACAAGATCCAGATATAATGTTCATGCTTAATGCTGGCACCAAATAACAATTATTTAGGTCTAAAACTAATCCCGAAGGTAGATGTAGAGGTAGCATGCCGACTGCGATCACATCGACTTTGGAACCGTTTCCCACGCGCATCGTCACCTCGTCCTTGGCCAGTGCTCGCTTATTCCGTAGTCCCTGTTTCGAGTTGCAAATGTTAGCAATGTAACCAAAGATCAAATACCCAAAAGCATCATGCGAGCTCTAGTAAGGTACACATCAATAACATGTATATCACATATACCTTTGTTCACCTTGCCATCCTTCTTATCCGCCAAATACTTGGGGCAGTTCCGCTTCCAAAGGTCGATGCTAGGTGAGAAGCACTTAGTTTCAGGTTTAGGTCCAGACTTGGGTTTCTTCTCTTGAGCAGCAACTTGCTTGCTGTTCTTCCCTTCTTCTTCCCTTTGCCCTTTTTCTTGAAACTAGTGGTCTTGTTGACCATCAACACTTGATGCTCCTTCTTGATTTCTACCTCCGCAGCCTTTAGCATTGTAAGAGCTCGGAATTGTTTTGTTCATCCCTTGCATATTATAGTTCATCACGAAGCTCTTGTAGCTTGGTGGCGTTGATTGGAGAATTACATCAATGACGCTTATCATCCGGAAGATTAACTTCCAGTTGAATCAAGTGATTATTATACCCAGACATTTTGAATATATGCTCACTGACAGAACTATTCTCCTCCATCTTGCAACTGTAGAACTTATTGGAGACTTCATATCTCTCAATCCGGGCATTTGCTTGAAATATTAACTTCAACTCTGGAACATCTCATATGCTCCATGACGCTCAAAACGCTGCTGATTTACCGGTTCTAAGCCGTAAAGCATGGCACAATCGAACTATCGAGTAGTCATCATCTTTGCTCGCCAGACGTTCTTAACGCCGTCGGGCCATTGCATCAAGAAGAAGTTCGGCACTCCAGCCGGTGCTTCGGGGCGTAATTCTTATGTGCAGCAATGAGGATAATCCTCAGGTTACGGACCCAGTCCGTGTAATTGCTACCATCATCTTTCAACTTTGCTTTCTCAGGGAACGCATTAAAATTCAACGGAACAAGAACACGAGCCATCTATCTACAACAAACATAGACAAGCAAAATACTATCAGGTACTAAGTTCATGATAAATTTAAGTTCAATTAATCATATTACTTAAGAACTCCCACTTAGATAGACATCTCTCTAGTCATCTAAGTGATCACGTGATCCAAATCAACTAAACCATAGCCGATCATCACGTGAGATGGAGTAGTTTTCAATGGTGAACATCACTATGTTGATCATATCTACTATATGATTCACGCCGACCTTTCGGTCTCCGTGTTCCGAGGCCATATCCGCATATGCTAGGCTCGTCAAGTATAACTCGAGTATTCTGCGTGTGCAAAATTGGCTTGCACCCGTTGTAGATGAACGAGAGCTTATCACACCCGATCATCACGCGTGGTGTCCGGGCACGACGAACTTTGGCAACGGTGCATACTCGGGAGAACACTTCTTGATAATTTTTAGTGAGAGATCATCTTAAAATGCTACCGTCAATCAAAGCAAGATAAGATGCATAAAGGATAAACATCACATGCAATCAATATACGTGATATGATATGGCCATCATCATCTTGTGCTTGTGATCTCCATCTCAAGCACCATCGTGATCACCATCATCACCGGGCGCGACACCTTGATCTCCATCGTAGCATCGTTGTCGTTTACGCCATCTATTGCTTCGACGACTATCGCCATCGCTTAGTGATAAAGTAAAGCAATTATGTATGCGTTGCATTTCATACAATAAAGCGACAACCATATGGCTCCCGCCGATTGCCGATAACTTCGGTTACAAAACATGATCATCTCATACAATAAAATATAGCATCACGTCTTGACCATATCACATCACAACATGCCCTGCAAAAACAAGTTAGACGCCCTCTACTTTGTTGTTGCAAATTTTACGTGGCTGCTACGGGCTTAGCAAGAACCGTTCTTACCTACGCATCAAAACCACAACGATAGTTCGTCAAGTTAGTGCTGTTTTAACCTTCGCAAGGACCGGGCGTAGCCACACTCGATTCAGCTAAAGTGAGAGAGACAGACACCTGCCAGCCACCTTTAAGCACGAGTGCTCATAACGGTGAAACCAGTCTCGCGTAAGCATACGCGTAATGTCGGTCCGGGCCGCTTCATCTCACAATACCGCCGAACCAAAGTATGACATCTGGTAAGCAGTATGACTTGTATCGCCCACAACTCACTTGTGTTCTACTCGTGCATATGACATCTACGCATAAAACCAGGCTCGGATGCCCTTTGTTGGGGAACGTAGTAATTTCAAAAATTTCCTACGCACATGCAAGATCATGGTGATGGCATAGCAACGAGAGGGAGAGTGTGTCCACGCACTCGTGAGACCGTAAGCGGAAGCGTTATGACAATGCGGTTAATGTAGTCAGACGTCTTCACGATCCGACCGATCCAAGCACCGAATGTACGGCACCTCCGAGTTCAAAGACACGCTCAGCTCGATGGCGATCCCCGGCTCCGATCCAAAGAAAGCTTCGAATGAGTTCACAAGACGACGGCAGGCGTGGTGACGATGATGATGTTCTATCGTGCGAGGCTTCGCCTAAACTCCGCGACGATATGACCGAGGTGGAATAGGGTGGCGGGGGGCACCGCACACGGCTAAGGAACGATCCGTAGATCAACTTGTGTGTCCTAGGGTGCCCCCCTGCCCCCGTATATAAAGGAGCAAGGGGGGGGGAGGCCGGCCGGCCCTAGAGGGCGCGCCAAGAGTTGGAGTCCTCCTCCTAGTAGGAGTAGGACTCCCCCTTTCCTACTCCTACTAGGAGAGGGAAAGGAAGGGGGAGAGGGAGAAGGAAAGAGGGGGGCGCCGCCCCCCCTTCCTAGTCCAATTCGGACCAGAGGGGGAGGGGGCGCGCGGCCCATGCTGGCCGCCCCTCTCTCTGTCCACTAAGGCCCATAAGGCCCATTACTCTCCCGGGGGGGTTCCGGTAACCCTCCGGCACTCCGGTTTTCTCCGAAAACGTCCGGAACACTTCTGGTGTCCGAATATAGCCGCCCAATATATCAATCTTTATGTCTCGACCATTTCGAGACTCCTCGTCATGTCCGTGTTCACATCCGGGACTCCGAACAAACTTCGGTACATCAAAACTTATAAACTCATAATAAAACTGTCATCATAACGTTAAGCGTGCGGACCCTACGGGTTTGAGAACTATGTAGACATGACCTAGAACTATTCTCGGTCAATAACCAATTGCGGAACCTGGATGCCCATATTGGTTCCTACATATTCTACGAAGATCTTTATCGGTCAAACCGCATAACAACATACGTTGTTCCCTTTGTCATCGGTATGTTACTTGCCCGAGATTCGATCGTCGGTATCCAATACCTAGTTCAATATCGTTACCGGCAAGTCTCTTTAATCGTTACGTAATGCATCATTCCATAACTAACTCATTAGCTACATTGCTTGCAAGGCTTATAGTGATGTGCATTACCGAGAGGGCCCAGAGATACCTCTCCGACAATCGGAGTGACAAAACCTAATCTCGAAATACGCCAACCCAACATGTACCTTTGGAGACACCTGTAGTACTCCTTTATAATCACCTAGTTACGTTGTGACGCTTTGGTAGCACCAAAGTGTTCCTCCGTAAACGGGAGTTGCATAATCTCATAGTTATAGGAACATGTATAAGTCATGAAGAAAGCAATAGCAATATACTAAACGATCAAGTGCTAGGCTAACGGAATGGGTCATGTCAATCACATCATTCTCCTAATGATGTGATCCCATTAATCAAATGACAACACATGTCTATGGCTAGGAAACATAACCATCTTTGATTAATGAGCTAGTCAAGTAGAGGCTTACTAGTGATTATATGTTTGTCTATGTATTCACACATGTATCATGTTTCCGGTTGATACAATTCTAGCATGAATAATAAGCATTTATCATGATATGAGGAAATAAATAATAACTTTATTATTGCCTCTAGGGCATATCTCCTTCAGGATTGCCATGCAACGGATGCACTAGAGCTATAAGTATATGAAAGCTCAACAAAAGAAACTAAGTGAGTGTGCATCCAACTTGCTTGCTCACGAAGACCTAGGGCATTTTGAGGAAGCCCATAATTGGAATATACAAGCCAACTTCTATAATGAAAAATTCCCACTAGTATATGAAAGTGACAACATAGGAGACTCTCTATCATGAAGATCTTGGTGCTACTTTGAAGCACAAGTGTGGTAAAAGGATAGTAGCATTGCCCCTTCTCTCTTTTTCTCTCATTTTTTTTATTTGGGCCTTTTCTCTTTTTTTATGGCCTCTTTTTTTTTTCTTTTTTTTTCGTCCGGAGTCTCATCCCGACTTGTGGGGGAATCATAGTCTCCATCATCCTTTCCTCACTGGGACAATGCTCTAATAATGATGATCATAACACTTTTATTTTCTTACAACTCAACAATTACAACTCGATACTTAGAACAAAATATGACTCTATATGAATGCCTCCGGCGGTGTACCGGGATATGCAATGATTCATGAGTGACATGTATGAAGGAATTATGAACGGTGGCTTTGCCACAAATACGATGTCAACTACATGATCATGCTAGCAATATGACAATGATGGAGCGTGTCATAATAAACGGAACGGTGGAAAGTTGCATGGCAATATATCTCGGAATGGCTATGGAAATGCCATGATAGGTAGGTATGGTGGCTGTTTTGAGGAAGGTATATGGTGGGTGTATGATACCGCGAA
This sequence comes from Aegilops bicornis, assembly GCA_021605145.1. NCBI lineage: Eukaryota > Viridiplantae > Streptophyta > Magnoliopsida > Poales > Poaceae > Aegilops > Aegilops bicornis. The sequence continues at coordinate 127,798,530 of CM038672.1, read as the reverse complement.
AAGTCTTGGCGGTATTAGAGAGGCTAGCAATGGTGGAAGGATGGGAAAAAGTGCGTATAATCCATGGACTCAACATTAGTCATAAAGAACTCATATACTTATTGCAAAAATCTATAAGTTATCAAAGCAAAGTATTACACGCATGCTCCTAGGGGGATAGATTGGTAGGAAAAGACCATCGCTCGTCCCCGACCACCACTCATAAGGAAGACAATCAATAAATAAATCGTGCTCCGACTTCATCACATAACGGTTCACCATACGTGCATGCTATGGGAATCACAAATTTCAACACAAGCATTTCTCAAATTCACAACTACTCAACTAGCACGACTTTGATATTATCACCTCCATATCTCAAAACAATTATCAAGCATCAAACTTCTCTTAGTGTTCAACACACTCATAAGAAAGTTTTACAAATCTTGAATGCTTAGCATATTATGATTATTTAAGCAAATTACCATGCTATTTAAGACTCTCAAAATAATATAAGTGAAGCATGAGAGTTCATCTATTTCTTCAAAATAAAACTACCACCATGCTCTAAAAGATATAAGTGAAGCACTAGAGCAAACAACAAACTACTCCGAAAGATATAAGTGAAGATCAATGAGTAGTCGGATAATTATGCAACTATGTGAAGACTCTCTAACATTTAAGAATTTCAGATCTTGATACTTTATTCAAACAGCAAGCAAAACAAAATAAAATGACATGACGCTCCAAGCAAAACACATATCATGTGGTGAATAAAAATATAGCTCCAAGTAAAGTTACCGATGAACGAAGACGAAAGAGGGGATGCCTTCCGGGGCATCCCCAAGCTTAGACGCTTGGTTATCCTTGAATATTACCTTGGGGTGCCTTGGGAATCCCCAAGCTTAGGCTCTTTCCACTCCTTATTGAAGGAAATATGCCCTAGAGGCAATAATAAAGTTATTATTTATTTCCTTATATCATGATAAATGTTTATTATTCATGCTAGAATTGTATTAACCGGAAACATAATACATGTGTGAATATATAGACAAACAATATGTCACTAGTATGCCTCTACTTAACTAGCTTGTTAATCAAAGATGGTTATGTTTCCTAACCATGAACAAGGAGTTGTTATTTGATTAACAAGGTCACATCATTAGTAGAATGATCTGATTGACATGACCCATTCCGTTAGCTTAACACTTGATCGCTTAGTATGTTAATGCTTTCTTCATGACCCATACATGTTCCTCGTAACTATGAGATTATGCAACTCCGTTTACCGGAGGAACACTTTGGTACTACCAAACGTCACAACGAATCGGGTGATTATAAAGGAGTATTACAGGTGTCTCCAAAGGTACTTGTTGGGTTGGCGATTTCGAGATTAGGTTTTGTCACTCCGATTATCGGAGAGGTATCTCCGTGCCTTCTCGGTAATGCACATCACTTAAGCCTTGCAAGCATTACAACTAATGAGTTAGTTGTGAGATGATGTATTACGAACGAGTAAAGAGACTTACTGCAACGTAGATTGAACTAGGTATTGGATACCGACGATCGAATCTCGGGTAAGTAACATACCGATGACAAAGGGAACAACGTATGTTGTTATGCGGTTCGACCGATAAAGATCTTCAGTAGAATATGTAGGAACCAATATGGGCATCCAGGTTCCGCTATTGGTTATTGACCGAGAATGGTTCTAGGTCATGTCTACATAGTTCTCGAACCCGTAGGGTCCGCACGCTTAACGCTTCGATGACAGTTCATTATGAGTTTATAAGTGTTGATGCACGAAGTTTGTTCGAGTCCCGGATGTGATCACGGACATGACGAGGAGTCTCGAAATGGTCGAGACATAAAGATTGATATATTGAAGCCTACATTTGGACATCGGAAGTGTTCCGAGTGAAATCGAATTTATCGGAGTACCGGAGGTTACCGGAACCCCCCGGAACTATATGGGCCATAGTGGGCCTTGGTGGAAAGGAGAAAGGGCCAGCCCTAGGTGGTCACAAGGCCTCCCCTTCCCCTAGTCCTACTAGGACTAGGAAAGGTGGGCCGCCCCTCTCTCTCTTTCCCTCCGGTGAATCCTATTCCAACTAGGATTGAGGGGAATCCTACTCCCGAGGAGTAGGACTCCTGGCGCCCTCCTCTAGGCCGGCCGGCCCCCTCCCCTTGGCTCCTTTATATCTGAGGCAGGGGGCACCCCAAGACACACAAGTTGATCTACGGATCTTTCCTTAGCCGTGTGCGGTGCCCCTTCCACCATATTCCACTTCGGTCATATCGTCAGAGAGCTTAGGCGAAGCCTGCGCGGAGAAGTCATATCGTCATGGAGCTTAGGCGAAGCCCCGCGTCGGTGGAGCATCAACATCGTCACCACGCCGTCGCGTTGACGGAACTCATCCCCGACACTTTGCTGGATCGGAGTCCGGGATCGTCATCGAGCTGAACGTGTGCAGAACTTCGGAGGTGCCGTGACGTTCGGTACTTGGATCGGTCGGATCGTGAAGACGCATTTACTACATCAACAGCGTTGTTATAACGCTTCCGCTTACGGTCTACGAGGGTACGTGGACGGACACTCTCCCCTCTCGTTGCTATGCCATCACCATGGTCTTGCGTGATCGTAGGAAAATTTTGAAATTACTACGTTCCCCAACACTTATTCCATAGTCCATCGAATCTTTACCCAAAACTTGAAAACTTCACAACACAAAACTTAATAGAAAACTCGTGAGCTCCGTTAGCGAAAGAAAACAAAATACCACTTCAAGGTACTGTAATGAACTCATCATTTATTTAAACTGGTGTTAGACCTACTATATTCCAACTTCTCTATGGTTTATAAACTATTTTACTAGCCATAGATTCATCAAAATAAGCAAACAACACAATGAAAACAGAATCTGTCAAAAACAGAACAGTCTGTAGTAATCTGCAACTAACGCAAACTTATGTAACTCCAAAAATTCTAAAATAAATTGGTGGAACTGAGAAATTTGTCTAGTAATCATCTGCAAAAAGAATCAACTAAATAGAACTCTCCAGTAAAAAGTTTTAGCTAATCTTGTGAGCGCTAAAGTTTCTGTTTTTTACAGCATGATCATAAAGACTTCACCCAAGTCTTCCCAAAGGTTCTACTTGGCACAAACACTAATTAAAACATAAAAACACATATAAAAAAAAGCTAGATGGATTATTTATTCCTAAACAGAACCAAAAATCAAGAAGCTAAAATAAAATTGTGTTGCCTCCCAACAAGCGCTACCGTTTAACGCCCCTAGCTAGGCATGATGATTTCAATGATGCTCACATAAAAGATAGGAATTGAAACATAAAGAGAGCATCATGAAGAATATGACTAGCACATTTAAGTCTAACCCACTTCCTATGCATAGGGATTTTGTGAGCAAACAACTTATGGGAACAAGAATCAACTTGCATAGGAAGGTAAAACAAGCATAACTTCAAGATTTTAAGCACATAGAGAGGAAACTCGACATTATTGCAATTCCTACAAGCATATATTCCTCCCTAATAATAATTTTCAGTAGCATAATGAATGAATTCAACAATATAACCAGCACCTAAAGCATTATTTTCATGATCTACTAGCATAGAAATTTTATTACTCTCCACATAAGCAAAATTCTTCTCATTCGGAATAGTGGGAGTATCATAAGAGACTTGAATACCATAAATTGTTTCCACATTAAAAGAGTAATGTTCAGAGAAAGGGTACTCGTAATCATGACAATTTTTATAAATATAATCATCACTACTCTTTATAACATAAGTTTTATCACAATAATCATCATAAGTAGCAACTTTGTTCTCATCATAATCGATTGAAACCTCTTCCAAGATAGTGGATACATCACTAAATAAAGTCATGACCTCTCCAAATCCACTTTCATAAATATTATAAGATTCAACATCCTCCAATATTGTGGGATCACTACTTCCTAAAGTTGACACTCTTCCAAACCCACTTTCATAAATATAATCATCATAGGTAGAAGGCATGCTATCATCATAACTACTTTGCATATCAAAACTTGAGAGGCTAAAAATATCATCATTATTAAACATAGCATCCCCGAGCTTGGGACAAACATTAATTGCAGCAAATATGTTCTTAAATATGTCATCCTCATCAAACATAGCTTCCCCAAGCTTGGGCCTTTTCATATCATAAGCATAATCACTCTCATCATTAATAGTATGGATAGCACCAATAGTATAGCAATTATTATATTCTTCCAAGCAAGTGCCAAAAAGATTTTCAAGATCATAAGAAGTACCATTATCTTCCCAATCATAATCATCACAACAAGCAATAGGCATGACGAGATCATCATCAAGTGTATCATCTTCATTTTCATGAGGCACAACAATAATAGGTGCAACCTTATTTGGGAGAGGTACTTTCTTACCTCTCTTCCTTTTTATTTTCTTCTTCTTCACCACATCATGTGTGGGTTCAGCTCCTTATTAATGAGATTGGTTGAATGGAAGGCTCCTCCTCGTTACCTGATTCATCATAAGAAACAATAGGAGGATATTGGGAAGTCTCTTCCCTTTCGTTAGCATTCTCTTCATCTTCTATTTCTTTTCTTTTCTTTATGTAATTGGCAATATAAGGATTTTCAATGCAATTCACCGCACAATACATATAAATCTTCTCTAGATCAAAATCAAGAAATCTATCAAGATTAAATTTTGGAATTCCCTCAGTTATACGCTTCATTTGTTCATAACCCAAAAGAAGGCTAAGCTCTTTATGATGCTCAAGGGTAATCAAATTATCACAATATTTGGAAACGACTTGATCATGAAACAAATAGCATTGGAGCTTTAAATGACCATGTTCATTGCAAAGTTCACAAGGGGTACTATAAATATTGAATCTTTCAGCAGACATTCATCTAGCTCTTCTTGCAACAATTTGGTTTCTAAGTACTTATGCCTCTTGCAATATCTATCTTCCCTATTTGGTGTGTACTTACAAACCCAATGCACTCCACAAAAATTGACATGTTTATAGGAGACATTTTCATCATAACTAGTGCAGTCATCATTAGCATCATGGATATTCAAAGAATTCGTACTAACAAAATTGCAATCATGCTCATCATTCAAATATTTAGTGCCAAACATTTTAATGCATTCTTCTTCTAACACTTTGGCACAATTTTCCTTTCCATCATACTCACGAAAGATATTAAAGAGATGAAGCGTATGAGACAAACTCAATTCCATTTTTTTAGTTTTCTTTTATAAACTAGACTAGTGCTAAAACAAGAAACAAAAAGATTCGATTGCAAGATCTAAAGATATACCTTCAAGAACTCACCTCCCGAACGGGCGCCAGAAAAGAGCTTGATGTCTACTACACAACCTTCTTCTTGTAGACGTTGTTGGGCCCAAGTGCACATGTTTGTAGGACAGTAGCAAATTTCCCTCAAGTGGATGACCTAAGGTTTATCAATCCGTAGGAGGCGAGGGATGAAGATGGTCTCTCTCAAACAACCCCGCAACCAAATAACAAAGAGTCTCTTGTGTCCCCAACACACCCAATACAATGGTAAATTGTATAGGTGCACTAGTTCGGCGAAGAGATGGTGATACAAGTGCAATATGGATGGTAGATAAAAGTTTTTGTAATCTGAAAATATAAAAACAGCAAGGTAACTAACGGTAAAAGTGAGCACAAACGGTATTGCAATGCTAGGAAATAAGGCCTAGGGTTCATACTTTCACTAGTGCAAGTTCTCTCAACAATAATAACATAATTGAATCATATAACTATCCCTCAACATGCAACAAAGAGTCACTCCAAAGTCACTAATAGTGGAGAACAAACATAGAGATTATGGTAGGGTACGAAACCACCTCAAAGTTATTCTTTCCAACCAATCCGTTGGGCTATTCCCATAAGTGTCACAAACAGCCCTAGAGTTCATACTAGAATAACACCTTAAGATACAAATCAACCAAAACCCTAATGTCACCTAGATACTCCATTGTCACCTCAAGTATCTGTGGGTATGATTATACGATATGCATCACACAATCTCAATTCATCTATTCAAACCAACACATAGAACCTCAAAAGTGCCCCAAAGTTTCTACCGGAGAATCATGATTTAAAACGTGCCAACTCCTATGCATAGGTTCATGGGCGGAACCCGCAAGTTGATCACCAGAACATACATCAAGTGAATCACGTGATATCCCATTTTCACCATAGATACTCACGGCAAGACATACATCAAGTGTTCTCAAATCTTTAAAGACTCAATCCGATAAGATTACTTCAAGGAGAAAACTCAATCCATTACAAGAGAGTAGAGGGGGAGAAGAAACATAAGATCCAACTATAATAGCAAAGCTCGCGATACATCAAGATCGTGCCAAATCAAGAACACGAGAGAGAGATCAAACACATAGCTATCGGTACATACCCTCAGCCCAGGGTGAACTACTCCCTCCTCGTCATGGAGAGCGCCGGGATGATGACGATGGCCACAGGTGAGGGTTCCCCCTCGGCAGGTGCTTAACAGGGTCCCGATTGGTTTTGGTAGCTCTGGAGGTTTGCGCGGCGGAACTCCCGATCTAATCTCTGTTACGGAAGTTTTACGATACGTAGGTATATATGGGTGCGAAGTGCGTACGGTGGACTGAAGGGGGCCACGAGGCAGGTGGCGCCCAAAGGGGTGGGCGCCCCACCTCGTGAGCACCTCCCTTCTTTCTTGACGCGTGCACTCCAAGTCCATCGGGTGGCTTTCCTTCCAAAAATAACTTCTCCATTGATTTAGTTCCGCTTTTGACTCATTCGATATTCCTTTTCCTCGAAACCTTTGAAATAGGCATAAAACAACAAATCTGGTTGGGCCTCCGGTTAATAGGTTAGTCCCAAAAATAATATAAAAGTGGATAATAAAGCCCAATATTGCCTAAAACAGTAGATAAAGTAGCATGGAGCAATCAAAAATTATAGATACGTTGGAGACGTATCAACCCTCAAGTAAAAACAAAACATGCAAGCATTCATTGCCCTGCCCGCTTGCATCTCCTCTCCCCTTTCCCTCTACCTCGATCCCCTGGCTGCAGCACTAGGGTTCCTCCAGCGAGCCGTCGCCACTGGTCCCATCTGGCCTGGTCCTCGACGATGCTATGTCCAAATTAGGCTACATGGCAGGCGGGTAGGGAAAATCTCCTGGCTGCTCCTCCCTCTGGCGCCGCCCCTCATTCTCATGGTCTCGAAAGTGCTCCATCGTGGTTCGTCCAACGACTACTCCAATGGGCGCTGCACAACTATGGCCGATGCCACATCATGCGTAAGGCACCTTATTCCCTCCTCCTCCTCGTGCCATGGCCTTGAGGTCTGTTGAAGGATGAGCTCATCCAACAAGGTGAGGATCTCCTCTGATTTTTGCCAAATTTTCATTACGATCCACTATACGATGAATTGCTATGAGCTGCTTCTGCTTGCTATATGATGCATTGCTAGGAGCTGCTCGCCTGCCGCTATATGATGAATTGCTATGAGCTGCTGCTGCTGTTGCTATATGATGAATTGCTATGAGCTGTCTGCTTTGTATGATGAGTTGCTATGAGCTGCCGCTGCTATATGATGAATTGCTATGAGCTGCTGCTGCTGCTATATGATGAGTTGCTACAAGCTGCTCCCGCCGCTGCTATATGATGAATTGCTATGAGCTGCTCCTCGCTGCTGCTATATGATGAATTGCTATGAGCTGCTCTCGCCGCTGCTATATGATGAATTGCTATGAGCTGCTCTCGGTATATGATGAATTGTAGATCGTCTTTGTATGATGAGTTGCTATGAGTCTTTGGTGCTACTATATGATGCTTTCAGGTGGTGCTGCTATACGATAATAACCAGCCACTTGGACCATCGAATTTCAATAAATAATTGTTCTTCATTTAAATGTGGGTCATGCGTTCTTTGTTTAAATTAGGCAATGGGATCTCTATGGAAAACATTGACCAAAGTAGATTGTGCCAAGTAGATGGTATCTTTGTATTTGCATTTTGAGCAAATAGTGACGGTCCGTTTTCCTATCATATTAATTATCTGACCGGGTTCAATTTGTGATGTTTGCAAGTCAAATTAATTTCCATATGGACAGCAAAATGAAAATATATAATGCAATCTAGACTTTCCACAGATCATACCAAAGATAAGCTGAAAATGCAATGAAAAGAACTGGTTGGCTTATTACATGGAGCTTATATTCACAGGTGCTTATTTTCTTAGGATAACTCATAATAACTATCCCTAATAAACTTGGCTAATATATTTGGAATACAAATAACATGTCACGATGATTGCAATGGAGGAGTGACGTACCATAGCACTTGTATAGGCTCACCGCTGCCTCTCCTTTTTTGCGATGTTCCATGAAATTGCCACATACATCTTGTACTTTTTCATTGTGTAACCCTATACGCAAGTTGACACGGCTAATTTCAGACATCTCTACATGATATTACATTGCATATCCCTTGCATATTTAAACCACCAATTAACGATTGTGTGCATACTATAAACTAGCCATGACTCAGATCTTTGGACTAAAGGTGCACTCTAAGGGAGCCTAATGTAGTGCAATTGGAATTCCTACATGCCACCTACAATTTTGTGTAATGTATCTTGCCGTTGTTCCTAAATATATGTCTTTGTAGAGATTCCAAAGATGGACCACATACAGATGTATATAGATGCATTTTCGAGTGTAGATTCACTCATTTTGCTCCGTATGTAGCCTATAGTGGAATCTCTAGAAAGACACATATTTAGGAACGGAGGTACGAGGTAGTATCATGTATGACATCTACATATCTAATTTAGCAGCCAGTAGTAGAAATCATTGTCGCACAAAGGGATTCTCGGGTCGAAAATCCTAGCAAAGCACGCCGGCGAGCCTGTAAGAATACAAGGAGAGAGACGTGCCTACAAGATCACAGCAATGCCTCAGTCCAGGATCTTGGTTGGCCAATTGTTAGATCCGGAAGAAACATCGTCCTTGTAGTTTTGCCACCGCATAACAAGTAACAATGACCGGTTAGTATATTTGAAGTACATCGGGCGGTGATGATGGACGGTTTAAAGGTGACAAGTACCTAGGCCGTGGCGGGTGCTTGGCATCTCTCGACAGTGGGAATCAGGTTAGAAACGTCGAGGGTGACGACGCTACTTATTTGGCCGGGGGTCCGTAAGGAGATCTAGAACCGTCGAGTAGGGTGTTTGTGGAGCGGCTCGTAGGGGTGGACTGCGGTGTGGGCGAAGCGGATCTGTGGCCGTGGACGAGGGCGTAGGTGAAGCTGCTCCGATGGTTGGGTTAAGGATGGTGTCGACGACGCGGATCTGCGGCCGTGGACGGGGCGTCAGAAGCTGCTCCGGTGGTTGGGTTAAGGATGGTGTCGACGATGCGGATCTGCGGCCATGGACGAGGCGTAAGAAGCTGCTCCGGTGGTTGGGTTAAGGGTGGTATTGACGATGCGGATCTGCGACCATGGACGGGGCGTCAAAAGCTGCTCCGGTAGGTTGGATGAGGGTGCGAGGAAGCGGATCTGAGGCCGTGGAGTTGTGAGTTGGCAAAGCGGCCCCGGTAGGGTTGAGAATGGTATAGGCGAAGCTACTCCGGTAGGGTTGATGATGGTGTCGGTGAAGCGGCTCCGGTAGGGTTGAGGAAGGTGTCGGCGAAGCAGCTCCGTTAGGGTTGAGGAAGGTGTCGGCGAAGAGGATCAGAGGCCGTCGACGGGGGCGTCGGTGGGGCGGCTTCGGGGGGTGTGGACGAAGCGTCTCCGGGGGGTGTGGACGAAGCGTCTCCGGTGGGGAGTACGAATGAGCCGCTGCAGATGCGCGGCGGTTGACGAGAGTACCGGCGAAGCAGATCCGGTGCCGTGGACAAGGCCGACATTGAATGGGCTGTGGTACAGTGGTGGATGAGCAGTCTACTTGTTTCTAGGGGAGGTGGGAGGGATAGATGCGGCGAGGCAGATCCGGCGAGGTGGACGCCTTGTGGCGATGAATGGGCTATGGTACGCGGTGGATGAGCAGTCTAGGGTTTCGAGAGGGAGGGGAGAAAGAGGCGATGAAATGCGGACGACATGATGTAAGATGCTCTGGTGCTGTGGAGTTAGTCGTTTTGTGGGAGGGAGAGGAAATGGGGTGCCGTGTAGTGGGGGAACCGGAAGTTACCAAAGCAGCCCCGACCTATCATGTAGATGAGGGCGTCATCAGAATCTGTTGGTCTCCGTGCACCAAGGACAAAAGGGGGATTTCGCATGCTAAAGACTAAGGTGGCGGAAATTTTAGAAGGAGGCTGTCGGTGTCAAAACCGGCGGATCTCGGGTAGGGAGTCCCGAACTGTGCGTCTAGGCGGATGGTAACAGGAGACAAGGGACATGATGTTTTTACCCAGGTTCGGGCCCTCTCGATGGAGGTAAAACCCTACTCCTGCTTGATTAATATTGATGATATGGGTAGTACAAGAGTAGATCTACCACGAGATCAGAGAGGCTAAACCCTAGAAGCTAGCCTATGGTATGATTGTTGTTCGTCCTATGGACTAAAACCCTCCGGTTTATATAGGCACCAGATAGGGTTAGGGTTACACAGAGTCAGTTACAATGGTAGGAAATCTACATATCCGTATCCCAAGCTTGCCTTCCACGCCAAGGAAAGTCCCATCCGGACACGGGACGAAGTCTTCAATCTTGTATCTTCATAGTCCAGGAGTCTGGCCAAAGGTGATAGTTTGGCTATCCGGACACCCCCTAATCCAGGACTCCCTCGGTAGCCCCTGAACCAGGCTTCAATGACGACGAGTCCGGCGCGCATATTGTCTTCGGCATTGCAAGGCGGGTTCCTCCTCCAAATACATCATAGAAGATTTTGAACACAAGGATAGTCCGGCTCTGCAAAATAAGTTCCACATACCACCGTAGAGAGAATAATATTTACACAAATTCAATCTGCTGACGTATTCCGTGGCGTGACATCACACCACGGCCAAGCCTTTATATGAATCGTTTTTACTATCCCACCTCAGCGCGTTTAGCGAGGCGGTTTCCTTGGCACGTCTTGTCAAAGCAGAGATCGTGTCCCCTTATTCCGGGATTCTCATCAATACGGGCGTGGGTAACCCAACCGCGCCATTGATTATGGCGCTTGGGAGATAAGCGAGTTTTACCAGGCTGGTGGGGACGCATAGCTTCGTCCGTCCATATAAGGGGATAAGGATCCACCTTTTCACCTACGCCTTCTTCCTCCGTTGCTCATCCATTTCACAAGACTTGAGCTCCAAATACTAAGTCCGCACATCCCACCTCAACCTTCTCCAACCATGTCCGGAGCGGGAGGCAAGTGGATGGTTTCCTCCACACAGAGGGGCAAATCAAAAGCTGCAGAAGGCGGATACTTGTCCAGCGACATCACAGATCGGCTCCCCGATAAGGGCAGCTCATCCCCACCCCAGTGCCCCATGAGAGGGTGGTGTTCCTCACCCACTTCCTCCATGGACTAGGTTTTCCACTCCACCCATTTGTCCGGGGCTCATGTTCTACCACGGCCTAGATTTCCATGATCGGCCCCAATTTCATCCTCAACATCTCGGCGTTCATCGTGGGTATGCGAAACCTTCCTCTGCATCCAGCCCCACTTCGGCTTATGGCTGAAGATCTTTAATGTCAAGCCGAAGGTAGTGGGCGGCCGCCAAGTGGAGTGCGGAGGTGCCATGGCGGGCAAGATGGGCAACGTCCTATGGCTCGAGGGCTCCTTTGTGGAGACCGTAAAGGGGTGGCAATCGGGGTGGTTCTACATCACCGAGCCACGCGACCCTAAATGGGCAGCGGCCCCCAAATTCCGATATGGCTTCCCTACCCGGCTCACCTCTTGGAAAGAGACGGGCCTGACGTGGGGTAATTCGGAAGAGCTGACCGGACTCCAAACCTGCATCCAAAACCTGGTGAACAAGAATCTCAGGCTTGTCAACGTAGTCCAGGTCATGCTCATCCACTGGATCCTCCCATGCCAACAATGGGCCTTCAACTTGTGGGAGTTTGATCCGGCACAGCACCAAACCTTGAGCAGGCTCTTCGACACTACATACAAAGATGCCTGGAAGGCACTGTTCAAGGGCGCCGAGGCTCCCTCATCCGCCATCAAGACCAGCGGATTTAGCTTCATGACGTCAAGCTAGCGAGGTAAGCTATTTTACCCTTTACGGGACTCTTGCTTTTCATAGTTTGACTCTATGCGGGATCTAAACTCCCTTACCTTTGACAGGATTGGCAGAATACGTCCAGGCAAGTTAACCGTCTGCTCCCTGCCCGGAAGACCAGTGGACGCCAGCAGACGGGCCAGCTTTGGTTCCGGCACCTTACGTGGTGCCGGAGAAGAAGGCCAAGAAGAAGGCCACGGGAACTCGAAGGAGTTCCCGGCGCCAGGTGTAGTCGGACTCCTCGTCCGATGACTCCGAGGCGAAATCCTCCGTGAAAACGAGGAGGAGGAAAAAGAAGCTTCTCCCCCAGCGGGGGGAGAAAAGAAAAGGAAGGCCGCCCCAACGGGGGAGGCCGGAGGGCCCAAGAAGGGAAGGGCCCTTCCTCCGGACTACTCCACCAACGCCGACGACGACGAAGAGGAGTGGCCATCAAAGGCCAAGCCCCTGTTGAAGTCGTAAGTGTCCGGATACCAGAGTAACTCATGGCTTTTCATTTGTCGCATAGTGTCTTCTAACGCCGAATACAACCATGCAGCCCGCCCAAGGATGAGCTCGCCGCTTCGACGAGCGGCTCCCTGGATCCGTTGGATGTGGATAGCACTTCACTTCCGGCCGCCTCCTCTCCTTGCGCCGCTGATGACGCCGAGGTGGGGTCCCAAAAGGGGCCCGGCCAGGAGGAGGTGGCCCAGGAGGTGCCGCAAGGCAACCTCCCAGACTCCAGGCGCGAAGGGGATGAAACCCCAAAGGGCTCTAAGTCCGGCCCTGGGCCAGACTCCGTACCGGAACCTTCACTGGTTCCGAAGTCCGGCAGGCGGCCCCTTCGTAAGAAGGGCAAGACTGCGACACCGGTGACCTCCGTCCAACCGGAGGCACCGGATAGCTTGCTGGAGGCGCTTAACGGCGCTTCCATCGACGAGGAGCACCGCACTGTTATGAGCGTGGTGATCCAGAAAGTTCAGTCCGCCAAGAGCGTGCTGACTAAAGCCTGTGCCAGCCTTCTAACAGGCTTTGAGGTAAGTATTAAGATATGTAAGAATATTACCGCATAGACAGTAGCCCCTGATGCTTAGTTCGGTGTTCGGAAAGAAAAGCCGAACTGAGGATCTAAAAGATATACGCAGGAGTCTAACATAAGTGTGTCAATATGGGAATGCAGGCTGCGCCGACCTCTGCCAGACCGACCATGCGGAGGTCAATGCATTGAAGCAGAGCCTCGAGCGGTCCAAGAATGAGCTCGGCCTTGCCAAAAAGTAGCTCGAGGACAAGGAAGGTAAGTAATACCTTATGGGAGTGTGTAAAAGATGAGGTTGCAAAAAATGACAGGACTAACATGAGTATTGCAGGGGCCACGAACAAGGTGGCGACCCTGAAGGAGGCGGTGTCCCGGGCCGAAAGCAATGCGGCCGTGAAGCACACCGAGCGAAAGAAGCAGGAGGCGTGGGTGGCGGAGGTGCGGCAAGGGCTCCAGACTCTCGTGGAAAAACACGAGAGTTTGGAGCATGACTCAAAGACTCGAGAGTCCGAGCTCACCTCGGCCCTTGAGAGTGCCAAAGCCACTAAGGCCGAAGCCCAAAAAGCCCTCCAGGAGATTGAGGCATTAAAGAAGATAGCGGCGGGTAAGGCATTCTTTATGCAAAGCAAGCACGTGAAAGTGAATTATCTTATACTTACCCGAATTCGGAGCTCTCCAGGAGCATTCACAGATCTGCCCCGCAGTGTGTCTGATGCTGCCGCGTTCTACCGAGCCGAGGAGGGGAGCTCGACGGAGAAGGTATTCTGGTCTCAGTATGCTGAGGCCGCACACCCGGTGCCCTTGAGCGACCAACTGAAGCAGCTGGTCGAACTCCATAAGGTGGCCGAACAGGCCATGAAGGGCCTCATAGTTCGGCTGTGGCCTAAGGAAGCCATGCCTGTGAGCTACTTGGCCGGGTGGCGGTGGTGGACGCCTTTGTCCATGGATTGAAGTCGCCAAGCGCTCCGCTGCATCAAGGGAGCTCAGAGGGCCCTTGCCCATGCTAAAGTGCCTTTGGGGCAAGATGGACGCCGAGAAGCTTGTGACAGACAGACCACCGTCGGGCAAGGAGTATCGCAAGCCCGAGATGTATTATGAGGGCGTCTGAAGGGTGCCCGCCTTTATAGCGGGTGAATGCTCCAAAGATGTAATTTTGAGTAAACTTCGCATTTGTTATCCTCAGACAACAAAAACTTGTTCATATGCACTAAGAAACGCTTGTTAATTTAAAATATTACCTTCTGTGCGGCCGTTTATTAAAATTTGAGAGATGGCGAGTCGTTGGCTTCAGCCCCATGCCACGAGTGCTGGGGTGTTCGGGATAAACTTGAGCGCTCTTGTTCCCATTCTTGGGTCCTTCGAGGGAGGCGCTCAATGCAACGAACAAGGCAACCGGACTATAATGCTTGAACACTCTCACTTAGCCATAGAATTCTATAATTTTAAATTTCGGCGAAGCGCCTAGTATTCGGAGGACCGAGTTCGGGGCGCTATCCACGCCTAGGCCGTACAATGCCGACTCCTCGCTCGAAGCGGCATAAGTCTTTAGGGACTCGAAAACCTCTCGAACAGCGATCGGCTCTCGCCCTATCATGACGGTCAGTTTTAGCTTTCTCCACTGAGGTGCTTAACCCAGCTCAACCGGGCACAATCGCAGTGGTTCTCCCGGCGCTACCTTAGCCGATATAACGGAACATAAGGTACCAAAACATGGGAGTCGGGCAAACCCAACTATTGACCCAAGACATGATTCGAGCCGATGCATATAATGCTATAAGTTCGGGTGCCGCACTTGTGAAAGTGTTCGGACTTATCACACCATATTTTGGGGTACATAAGCCCCTGGTGTATTGGCCGTACCAAAGTGTACGGTTGCACAATGTCATAGCGAACATATATAGATAGAAAAAGGAATGCAATAATAGGCAGAAGCTATGTATTGTTTATTCAAAAGGGCTGCAGTAAAAGCAAAACGATACAAATAGTGCGATAAGCAAGGGACGGGACTTTTTGACATGTCCCCCTCCAGGGGTAAGCTACGGGATGGTATGTAAATCAGGTATACTGCTCGTAATAGAGACCACCTGGACACTCGATGTAGCTTTCTGCTTCCCTGGCTGTTGCATCGTGTGTTCGGCAATCCTAATGCCGGACAGGGCTTCTGGAGAACGGAGTCCTGAAAGTAAGAAAGAAAAAAAAGAATGACCTAATCGGGAGCCCCTAGTGCGGTTGAGCCGCGTTCTGGGCATGCCGTGGTCGTGCCCCTCCCCCTATGCCCATGGTATTTCCAGAGCGTAATTATGTACGCGTAGTACTGGTTTCGCAATTTTGCGGGGGCTGGGGTTGGGGCCGCATTGCTACGCGTGCTCGGATCGTGCCAGGCGGTCTTGTTGTAGGTTACTTCGGGCGCGCTTGACGGTGTCCGGACGCTTAATAGCCGGACTCGAGAACTGCCTTGAGAGGCTGCTTTGTACTTCCGCCGAGAGGGCCGCCGTATGCTCCTCCGTTCGGAGAGAGCGTTCTGTGTTTCCATTGGCCGTAATTACTCCTCGAGGTGCTGGCATCTTGAGCTTGAGATACGTGTAGTGCGGCACCGCATTGAACTTCGCAAATGCGGTTCGTCCGAGCAGTGCATGATAGCCGCTGCGGAACGGGACAATGTCGAAGATTAACTCCTCGCTTCGGAAGTTATCCGGGGATCCGAAGACCACTTCAAGTCTAACTGAGCCTGTACAGTTGGCCTCTACACCTGGTATGACGCCTTTGAAGGTCGTCTTTGTGGGCTTAATCCTTGAGGGGTCTATGCCCATTTTGCGCACTGTATCCTCATAAAGCAGGTTCAGGCTGCTGCCGCCATCCATCAGGACTCTAGTGAGGTGAAATCCGTCAATGATTGGGTCTAGAACCAATGTGGCAAATCCGGCATGGCGGATGCTAGTGGGGTGGTCCCTTCGATCAAAAGTGATCGGGCAGGAGGACCACGGGTTGAACTTTGGGGCGACTGGCTCCATCGCGTATACGTCCCTTAGTGCATGCTTCCGCTCCCTTTTGGGTATGTGGGTTGCGTATATCATGTTCACCGTCCGCACTTGTGGGGGGAAACCCTTCTGTCCTCTATTGTTCGGTGGCCGGGGCTCCTCCTCGTCATCGCTGTGCAGC
This sequence comes from Aegilops bicornis, assembly GCA_021605145.1. Lineage (NCBI taxonomy): Eukaryota > Viridiplantae > Streptophyta > Magnoliopsida > Poales > Poaceae > Aegilops > Aegilops bicornis. The sequence goes on along the minus strand of CM038672.1, from coordinate 127,782,108 downwards.
CCCTTGTCATTGTTTTCGGCATTTAACTTGCCTGCCTGTTTGAACACCCAGCAAGCCCTGTTGGTGTGCTTGGCTGGTTTTTCGGGGGTGCCTTGTATCCGGCACGAGCGATCGAGTATTCGGTCCAAATTGGATGGGCCCTAAGTATTTCTTTTGAATGGCTTTTTCCGCTGACCGGGTTTAGAGCCTCTGAATCCGGCATTGACTGCCGTATACTCAACGTTCTCGCCGTTAATGCGGCGCTTGTGCTTGTTGCGACGCGACCTGCCATTGATGTCCTTGGTATCCGAATTACCAGGGTTCTTTGTCAAGTTGTTATTACGAGATAGACAGCTGTCCTCTCCCACGCAAAAGCGGGTCATGAGTGTTGTGAGGGCTGCCATGGATTTCGGCTTTTCCTGTCCTAGGTGCCGGGCAAGCCACTCGTCGCGGATGTTATGTTTGAAGGCTGCAAGGGCCTCTGCATCCGGACAGTCGATGATTTGAGTTTTCTTGGTTAGGAACCGTGTCCAGAATTGTCTGGCCGATTCCTCTGGCTGCTGAATTATGTGGCTTAGGTCATCGGCGTCCCGGTGGTCGCACATATGTGCCTGGAAGTTGTCAAGGAATGCGGCTTCCAGGTCTTCCCAACAACCAATTGACTCTTCTGGCAAGCTGTTAAGCCAATGCCGAGCTGGTCCTTTGAGCTTGAGTGGGAGGTATTTGATGGCGTGTAGATCATCACCGCAGGCCATGTGGATATGAAGGAGATAGTCCTCGATCCAAACCGCAGGATCTGTTGTGCCATCGTATGATTCAATGTTTACGGGTTTGAAACCCTCGGGGATTTGATGATCCATTACTTTATCTGTGAAGCATAGTGGGTGTCTTGGCGCCTGCATCTTTGGGCTATATCGCGACGCAGCTCAAATGAGCTTTGTCTACTGTGTTCGGCCCGATTGGAATTACTGTATCCGGCGTGACGATTATCATCACGTGTCGTGGGGCGCCCCCGCGATCCGTAGATCGATCTTGTTTGCCTTGCCTTGTCCTCCAATATATCTCGCAGGTCTGGCGCATTTCCCCGTGCCTTGGTACGACGCTGGGGTGCGGCTTGAGTGGAGGGCCGAGAGGCCTCTCTGTCGCGGCTGCAAGGTGGCCGGTCGGCCGCATCATGCGTTGGTGATGTATGTTTGGGTGCTTCCTCCTCTAATCGGGGTAGCAGCCTACGTTTTGGGTAGCTCTTGGAGGGGCGTTCGAGTTCATACTCTTCGGCTGCAAGGACTTCAGTCCATCTGTCAGCTAGCAAGTCTTGGTCAGCTCTAAGCTGCCGTTGCTTTTTCTTGAGGCTGCTTGCCGTGGCCATAAGCCTGTGTTTGAAACGCTCTTGTTCGACGGGATCCTCAGGCACGACAAATTCATCGTCGTCGAGGCTTGCCTCGTCTTCGGAGGGAGGCATGTAATTATCGTCCTCTACCTCTCTGTCTGCCGCTCTATCATGAGGGTTGGCTTCTCCGTCCTCCTGTGCTGAATCCTTCTGGAGGAGGGTATCTTTGGCACTGTCCGGGGTGTTATTATCTCCCGTGCCGGAATCACCGTTTTTGCCGTGGCGGGACTTAGAGCGGCGCCGTTGACGCCGGCGCTTAGGCTGTTTCTTGGAGGGGTCATCCTCCGCTGTTCCATCGCCATTCCCATCTTTTGGGATGTCCACCATGTATATGTCGTACGACGAGGTGGCCTTCGGTGCCTGTAGGCACTTGTTCTTGGTCGTCTCCTGCATCGTCGTCCATACCGTCGATGTCTTCGGAGTCGAAGTCGAGCATGTCGGTTAAATCATCGACAATGGCTACAAAGTGGGTGGTGGGTGGGCTTTGAATTTCTTCGTCGTCCGCATCCCAACCTTCCTGACCGTAATCCGGCCAGGGCTCTCCTGATAAAGAGAGATTTTAGTGAATTCAGGATGTCGCCAAAGGGCGAGTACTGAAAGATGTCCACGGCGGTGAATTCCATGACCGGCGCCCAATCGGATTCGATTGGCAGGGGCGCGGAAGGTTCGGAGCCCGGAGAGGAGTCCGGTCCCTTGGAGTCACAAGCCTTGCAAAGGACATGGTTGGAGTTCGGCTCAGTCGCCGAAGAGATTGCAGCCCCCGAGGCGGTTTCCAACCACCCGTCCTCGATCGTATGATCGGCTCCTAGCTAAGGGTCGGGCCGGATCGGTGCGACCTCCGAGAGCCTTGCTCGTGGCAGAGCTAGATCATGCCAAGCGAGACGGTCTGGCGACTTGGCTGTGGCTCGAATCCGTCGAAGATCAAGTCTCCGCGGATGTCGGACGTATAGTTCAAACTTCCAAATCTGACACGATGGCGGGGCGTAGCTTTCAATCTGCTCGGATGGCCAAGCGAATTGGCCCGATGCAAAGCCGCCGAATACGAAGATCTGTCCGGGGAGAAAAGTCTCACCCTAGACCGCGTCGTTGTTGATGATCGAAGGAGCCATCGGGCCTAAAGATAACGACACCGAGGAACTCTCAATGAAAGCACCAATGTCGGTGTCAAAACCGGCGGATCTCGGGTAGGGGGTCCCGAACTGTGCGTCTAGGCGGATGGTAACAGGAGACAAGGGACACGATGTTTTTACCCAGGTTCGAGCCCTCTCGATGGAGGTAAAACCCTACTCCTGCTTGATTAATATTGATGATATGGGTAGTACAAGAGTAGATCTACCACGAGATCAGAGAGGCTAAACCCTAGAAGCTAGCCTATGGTATGATTGTTGTTCGTCCTACGGACTAAAACCCTCCGGTTTATATAGGCACCGGATAGGGTTAGGGTTACACAGAGTCGGTTACAATGGTCGGAAATCTACATATCCGTAACGCTAAGCTTGCCTTGCACGCCAAGGAAAGTCCCATCCGGACACGGGACAAAGTCTTCAATCTTGTATCTTCATAGTCCAGGAGTCCGGCCAAAGGTGATAGTTCGGCTATCCAGACACCCCCTAATCCAGGACTCCCTCAGAGGCGGGAGATTTTGCCGCGTGCGGGATCGTTCGTATCCAGTTTCAACTAATTTTTGACCGTGCTAGCAGGAAGGTCATGCTAGACTGTGTACACAGGGCACGCGTCGTGATTAATAAGCGGTGTGAAGTCCACCCGGAAAAAGACAATAACTCGGGATGATGCGGCGATAACTTGGGCGTTCACACGGTAGCGGCCAATCGTACGGGTGTAGTGGCGCGTTCACAAAAAAAGGGATCAAATGCTCAGCCTATGTATTTCTCGTGTAAATAGATAATTTAGTGCCATTGGTTATTTACTTTAAACATAATGCATTGACGTGTTAGTGTAGAGGCGCACAAAAAGAAATGGATATTGTAGTCACTACTTAAAAGTGTTACCTCATATGATTACATAGCCTCCATTTCATAAATTATGTACTCCATTGAATTCATATATGAATATTACATATATTACTTGAATAGAAACTTAAATCATCCAAGACTAATGAATTTGAATGCAAGAGTAACAATGGTGCATGTACATGATAGCTACATTGGTTGTTTGAAGAAACATCACTGTAACTTTGGCATGCACAACTGAAAAGGTTTATTTATATAGAAAAAATGTGATATGTGAGTGTCCAATCTTTATAGCGTTGAATCGATATTGTACCTTTGGTCACGATACGAAGTAGATGTTGACTTATGTTCAAGCGATGCACGTCCACGATCGCTAGATAGTGATACGTGAATGAATTGTGCAATCTCTCTCACGCATACATATCTCATTTCCCTGTGGGCATCGGAATCACACACGCGCACTTCATGTATTTCTCTCCCTCCATCAGGGTTAAATTCGTCTTTCTACCCCGTCCTACAAGTCTCTGACACAGAAACACACACGCTCTCTATGTCTAACACGGCCACCCCTTTAATTCCGCCCACCCACAGCCACTAATGTCTCAAAGTATAATAATGTCTCTCACACATATGCTATCTACCTATCCCTTAATATAGCTAGATATGTGTCACACAAACTCCTTCTCCCTACTAGCAAGATGCCCATGCGTTGCACGGAACATCAAGATGCATTTGTATGAGAAGTTTATCTTGTGGGAGAAAAGGACGAACGAGGGAATGCCTTATTGGCAAATGCGGAGAGGGGTGTGGATATCTTTTTGCAAAATTGCCATAGTTTCCTTCCTGTCCGTCGGATATAAATCGGATGGCCTATATTGCAGGATGGCAGGAACACCATCATCACCAACTCTGTTTTTTATAAGAGTACAGATATGTGAGTGTCACGGGCCCCCCACACACCCACACTTCCCAACACCGAAGGAGTAGGGTGACACCTCGATCTTGATACTAATCTATCGACTGGCTTCTCTCTCAAACATACACACACACACTACCCGGCACCGAAGGAGTAGGGTGGCACATCGATCTTGATAATAATCTATCTACTCCTCTTTCAAACGCACACACACACACACACACACTCGCTAGTTGTGCCTCTGTGCCTACCGCGCACACTCTCGATACGTCTTTCTCCCCCCCCCCAACAATGACAGCAGAGGGGTGACAACTCGATCTGATCATAATCTGTCAATTGGTTTCTCTCTCAAACATTGTGTCTCGGTGCCTCGCTCGGTAGCCCCCTCGATATGTAGACTTCTCGCGCGCGCACAGCTGTAGTGACGATGACGCTGAACCCAGTGTGCCTTGTTTTTACCGGCCTCATGTGATAGTTTTCACCCTGTTTTCTATTAATTAACAAGGCAACCTTTTCTTTGTTACTACTAGTGAATCTGAAATCATTCGGTGCGGACATAAAATATATCACTTCAACCCAATTAACGCAGCAACTATTTTAAAAGAAATTAGCTAGCTGCCATGCGTTACTGCGGAACATCAAGATGCATTTGTATGAGTAGTTTATCTTGTGAGGGAAAAGGTTGAGCGAGGGAAGGCCTTATTTATGAACGTGGAGAGACATGTGGGTATATTTTTGCAAAATTGCTATAGTTTCTTTCCTATCCGTTAGATATAAATCCGACGGCCTATATTGCAGGATGGCACGCACACCATCATCACCACCTCTGTTTTCTACTCCCTCCGTCCGAAAATACTTGTCATCAAAATGGATAAAAAGAGATGTATCTAAAACTAAAATACGTCTAGATACATTTCCTTTTATCCATTTTGATGACAAGTATTTCCGGACGGAGAAATATTTGTCGTTTAGAGATTTCAACAAGTGACTATGACCGGACCTTACCAACATACTCAAAAAAGTAGTCCATAATTTTGATGTTACCCTCTTTTCTTGGCGGTGCGGTGCCATCTGGATACCTCATAAATAAATCAAGGACAAATCGGCCCTTCACGAAAAAGACATGCGGAGCAAAATGAGTGAATCTACACTCTAAAATATGTCTACATACACATCCGTATGTGGTAGTCCATTTGAAATCTGAAAAAAGACAAATATTTAGGAAACGAATGGAGTATATATAAGAGTAGACACGGAGATATATCTCGGCATGGTCTACAACAAAAATGTCTGGGCTGGTTAGCGCCGGATGCTCATAGCGATGACATGAGTTCGATTTCTGTCTTTTAACTTTATATTTTTATATTATATATTACTCTACTTATTTAATATATACTTCTTTTCGCTCTTGTCTTGTGATTGGAACCCACAGTACTTAGAATACAAGATTAAGGATGGACTTGTTTCTTGTTAACTTTACATCTGAAGTTTGTAGCCACCACCGCAAGCCACGTGTACACTGTACATGCAATTAACTTTTTATAGAGGGACAATCATACAGGCAATTAACTCAAATGGATTGGATGTCACTCTATTATTTCCAGCATAAAGAGCATCTCCAACGACAGCCGGCAAATTAACTCCCGCTTCCTTAAGCAGAGGACGACATCAAACGCCAGCGGCGTACATTTTTACAACTCTAACCAACCAGATGAAATTCGTGCAAAAACGGACTGATTTCATATAAGCATGAAGGATTTCGTATAAAAAAGCTGGATCTTCATATAAACATGATGGATTTCATTACATTTACATGAACTAAGAGGTGCCAATCTGGCTCTCTTGTATATTAATACTCCCACCGTCCGGAAATACTTGTCCTAGAAATGGATGTATCTAGACTTATTTTAGTTCTAAATGGCCGCCGCGGATCCCTTTGTCTTCCTCATGTCCGTCAGACATTTGCGGGGTCGACGAAGGTCCTCGGAAGAGACGAAGCAGCAAAGAAACCACCTGAATCATGCGGTCGCCGCCTCGGTGGCCTTCATGGGTCCCAAGTGGCGGCGGCCTCCGTGTTCTACTTCTCCTCGATGATGGCGGCGGACACGGAGAAGTTGGCCACCGACTCGTCGCTCTCCACGCACCCGGCTTACATCTGCCGCATGGCGCCTGTGCAGAGGAGGCGCGCCCACAGACACGGGAGGCACGGCCATCGCAGACACTGGTGGCGTGGTATGACGCGGCAGCGACGGCGCCCGTACCGGGGTGCTCGCCGTTGTGCCGGCGTGGAGCAACTCGCCACTCCTCATCGAGCTGAACTGGAGCGGCGAGTTGCTGAACCACGCGCCTGCTTGGGGCGGCAACTGGCTCCGTCGGGCCAAGTGAGGTTGGTGAAGCACCGAGCGGCCTCGCCCGTATCCGGAGGGCTCGGCAGGCCTCCCAGCCGGACAATATGCCGGAGAATGGCTCATCGGAAGCCATCGGAAGAGTGGAGAAAATGGTGAAGGAGGAGATGGGGGAGCGGCGGAGGGGTGCAATTCTTGCCCGTTGTCTGTCTGGCCTCATGTAAATAGAGGGCGGACGGTAGGAGCTTGGCCGGTGTCTGGCCTCGTTTAAACTGAGGGCGGACGGGAGGAGCTCGGCCGGTGTTGCGTTTAATTCCGGACCGCTCATGAACGGACGTGTGGCCGGAGTAGGATTCTCGGTTTGCATGCGGGTTCAACGGAGGGGTTTAATGGAGGCGTCGGGCGTGCGTGGGCGGCCTTGATACTATTCGATTTGACAGCAGTAATGAGCCGCCAAATCACAAAGCCCTCGCCTCTCGTGAAACCGACCGAGCTAGACTGCCCCGCCCTCTAGCCTTTTAAAAAATGTATGTACTCCACTTTTGTATAGTAGTATTATCGATGGATTGCGCCATGGAGCAAAACTTGAAATTAAAAAAAAGGTGGTGCATATAGAGAGCGCTCGTCACCAAATTATGCATATAGTACTATTAAAAAGGTTTGTCACAATAATGGTGTCCAGCACAAGTGCACAACCCACCCCTCAAATAAAACTAAGCAGCCAGGAATTCTTTGACAAAACTAAGCACCCTGAAATTCTTTGACAACTAAACTGCTGGCTATATGATGTTGGCCATATATATTGTACGTATATAATGTGAAGAAACGAGTGGTAGTACTATACCAACTAAAAGATGAAATGTAAGAAATACTAGTATGTACGTCTTTGAAGAGTTAAAGTAACAAGAAGAAACATAACATAGTTCTACTGGGGCTCAAAGACAACACACCCCTCAAATTAAATTAAGCACACACGAAATTAAACTTTGCAACTATTCCGGTAGACACCTTTGCATTAGAACCACCATGAGCAACGACATCGCCACCTTACTCGAGTCCTCGTCCCACGTCCTCGACTTCGTCCTTGTCCCTCTTCCTCTTGGCCGATACTTCTTTGCTTGAACCGCTTTTGCTTGGCTCTTGCTCTTCATCCAACCCTTGTAGATATTGAAGCAAAGGTAGCCATCCATTGCAGCGTAGTGGATGTGGTCTATATCTAGTACATTCTGCTGCCATGCATGACGATGAAACGTGTATGGAGGTTTCTCCAGTTTACCGTACGAAGGATGAACCATGGCTCCTGCCAGGGTCAGTATTGAAGGCTGACGAGAGGACACTAGCCGATTCTTCTAGAGGTTGAAGGTGTTGCCTACAACGAGGCCTATCCGACGCAGGACTTCTTTGTCGTTACCAAAGTCTACAGTAACGAATTTGACTAGGTTGCTCTCGAGGAAGTCCTTAAAATCCTGGCACTCAACATCGGCATGGCATATGTGGTAGACCAAGCATAAGTCATGCACGAAACCCTGGATCACGGCGGGCTTCTTCCTCTCTACGTCCTTTAGATCCTACTCTCGACCCAGGACAATGGAGTACTCAACATCTAGCCCAGACACCCACTCATCATCGAGTCTTGAACGTAACATGCGAAGCGAGAAAGCCATCCTTTCACCGTGGCGGAAGAACGGGTGTAGATGATGTCGAACTCATCGCCGGTGATGGTTCTAACCTTGTACTCACCGCCCGATCGGGAGATTTGGGACGCCATGGATTTGGGAGGAGGGTTAGGATTAGTGGAACTGCCGTAATGTGAATGGGCCAGGGGACGACTAGGAAGCGAACCACCGTAGTATTGAAGGGCGTGCGAGGGACGAGTAGGAAGCGAACTGCCGCGGCGAGCAGCGAGGGTAGTGGCTTTCCGTTCTCCCATGATACGGGCTTCCGAGAGCCCTTGAATCTGAGATCGAACGGTTACATAACGTGATTCTAGACCTGCGGGTGAATATCCTATCCTGGAGGGTTATTCTGCAAATTTTCAGCAACTTAGCATGCGACCGTTTGATCTCAGATCCAAGGGCTGCCAGCAGCTCGTATCGTGGTCGCGCCTACCACGACCGTCGCGTCGCTCGTGCGGTTGCGCCCTTGGAGATTTAACACGGTGCGTTAGGCTATCTGATGTTGGCATGTCATACATAGTCATCACTTAGTCACTCATACTACAACAAGGTTTTGGCTATAAGGTTGGCTATAAGTGTATTTTTTTTACTTCTCTCTATCTCTTTCTTTGTACTCCCTCCATCCCATAACATAAGAACATTTTTGACACTAGTGTAGTGCCACAAACGTTCTTATATTATGGGACACAGGGAGTACTAGTATTTATTGCATTTGCCAAGGAGTGACCTCTTCCAATGAAATGGTGTTGCTAAGTTTGCTTCATTTAATTAGCTATAGACTCAAAATTGTCTTTTCACCTAGGTACACACGCTTAGCACCGCTTTCTTCCTTGGGTCACCAAACTAGTTTCTCTCTTCTTGATTAACTTGCCACATCGGACTTTATGCCTATGTGGCAAGCTTAAGCACCTGTAGAACAAGTAAGTACAATAGTGCGCTTTACATGGCATTTTTGCATATGTGGAGGAAAGAGAGGCAAGGAAAAAGTGGAGAAGTGGGCTCTCATGCAAGAGCCGACCTCTACTACATGGTGGAGCATTGGGAGAGACACACATATGGAGGTGGTCGAGAATCGGAAGACTCACGCCCGGTCGTGGCGCTTGATTAAAATGATAATGGCAAGTCAAATCACGGGGCCCCACACATCCAGTGATAACTCGCTCTCAAATCACACAGCCCTACGTTTGCAGCAGCTTACTCCCTCGTCTTCCCGCGTCTCTGTCGAACCGACTAGGCGGAACTGCCCCGCCTACCGCGCAGGAAAAGCCCGCGCAGTATACTCCCTCCGTCTAGGTGACCAAGGTGGAGAGGAAAACGAGAGAACTTAATGTTCAGTATTTGCTAAGGCTGGTTGTAATGGTACAAGCCTTAGCAATTTGGTGAGGTGTCATAGAATTAAATGAAGAAAGAGAGAGAGTTGAGTACTATGTGTCATACATGGCAATAAATAAAGTACTACATGATACTAATATATGATACATGGCGCAGGAGTACTAAGTATTATTAATACAGTTTTGCTAGAACTCATCTAGATGAGATATAATTTGGCCTCATTCATCTTTTATATCCATTGGATGTGATGCTATATAAGATGCGTGTGTGCTGACGTGGGTTCTATTTGTTCTTGTGCAACAAACTGACCACTGCATGTCATGTTTGATAGTCTCAAGTCATTAAAAGCATACAAGCCCCACATCTCTTCTTGGTTGATTCCTCTATTTATGTCAAAAAATAAGAAACAATGTGAGAGTTAATGCATGCTACGTCTTGAGCTTGCGTTGGTTTTCCTCGAAGAGGAGAGGGTGATGCAGCAAGTGTAGCGTAAGTATTTCCCTCAGTTTTGAGAACCAAGGTATCAATCCAGTAGGAGGCTCCTCAAAAGTCCCATGCACCTACACAAACAAACTGAGAACTCGCGACCAACGCAATAAAGGGGCTGTAAATCCCTTCACGGCCACTTGCGAAAGTGAGATCTAATAAAGATAGTATGATAAGATAAATATATTTTTGGTATTTTATAATATAGATGCAAATAAAAGTAGATTGGGAGCAAATATGATAAGAGATAGACCCGGGGGCCATAGGTTTCACTAGTGGCTTCTCTCAAGATAGCATAAGTATTACGGTGGGTGAACAAATTACTGTTGAGCAATTGATAGAAAAGCGCATAGTTATGAGATTATCTAGGCATGATCATGTATATAGGCATCACGTCCATAACAAGTAGACCGACTCACCTGCATCTACTACTATTACTCCACACATCGACCGCTATCCAAAGACATGCGTGCAGAGTATTAAGTTCACAAGAACGAGTAACGCTTTAAGCAAGATGACATGATGTAGAGGGATAAACTCATGCAATATGATATAAACCCCATCTTGTTATCCTCGATGGCAACAATACAATACGTGCCTTGCAACCCTTTACGTCATTGGGTAAGGACACCGCAAGATTGAACCCAAAGCTAAGCACTTCTCCCATGGCAAGAAAGATCAATCTAGTAGGCCAAACCAAACTGATAATTGAAGAGACTTGCAAAGATAACTTAATCATACATAAAAGAATTCAGAGAAGATTCAAATATTATTCATAGATAAACTTGATCATAAACCCACAATTCATCGGATCTCGACAAACACACCGCAAAGAGAGTTTACATCGAATAGATCTCCACAAGAGAGGGGAGAACATTGTATTGAGATCCAAAAAGAGAAGAAGCCATCTAGCTAATAACTATGGACCCGTGGGTCTGTGGTAAACTACTCACAACTCATCGGAGGGGCAAGGATGTTGATGTAGAGGCCCTCCATGGTTGATTCCCCCTTCAGAGTCTTGCGAAAGGCTCCAAGATGGGATCTCGCGGATCTGAAGGTTATGACGGTGGAAATTGTGTTTCGTGGTGCCCTGGATGTTTTCGAGTGCGTGGGTATATATAGGAAGAAGAAATGCGTCGGTGGCTGCGAGGGGCCCACGAGACGGTAGCGCCCTATAGGGGCGCCCTCCTATCTTGTGGAGGCCTCGGCTGCTTCTTGACTTGCACTCCAAGTCCTTCGGATCACGTTCGTTCCAAAAATCACGCTCCCGAAGGTTTCATTCCATTTGGACTCCGTTTGATATTCCTTTTCTTCGAAATACTGAAATAGGCAAAAAAACAGCAATATGGGCTAGGCCTCCGGTTAGTAGGTTAGTCCCGAAAATGATATAAATGTGTAAAATAAAGCCCATAAACATCCAAAAGGGGTAATATAATAGCGTGGAACAATAAAAAATTATAGATACGTTGGAGACGTATCAATGCACCACGCCTATGTGTTTACTATTTGGTTTTCGTAAGATGACTTAATACTCACCTAGACGGAGGGATTATTCGATTTGACAGCGGGTGGCGCAGTTCCCGATACGACTTTAATGCAGACGAGGGAGGGAGTAGCAGTTCCCGATATGTTGAACGGACAATGCATCCTCCTTCAATTAATGCACGAGGGAAGTAATGGGAGGAGGTCCTGAAAAGAGGTCGCGATGTGAATGCAACGCAGTTTGCCCTCATTGCCCTCATATAAAGGCGCCCCTCCATTCCAATGCATCTACCACATCGTACGCACCTAAGAATTTGCCTAAGCACCTACACTAAGCGCAAAAGAGCTCACTCCAGACCCATGGCGGCGATGCGCGTGAGCGGCCAGCGGCTGCGCCAGATGGTCCACGACGCCGGCCTGCGGCATGGCGCCGAGGATCGTCTCCAGAAGGTGTTGGAGACCGGCTGGTGGATGGCCGCCGTCGATGCCAACTACGACTCTTAGTTGGACGGATGATCGTTGCCACCAGCAACAAGTTCACCGTCCTCAAGAAGCTCGCGGGCGACATCGCCCGTACTCCTCCAGCCCGCGCCCGGGCTCCTCATTACCTGCCACCCGATCGGCCTCCATGGCGGAACCTCTTTCAAGCACCGGTGGCCTCATTGCCCGCTAACGCCACGAAGAATGTCCACGGAGGTCGCGCTGCATGGCGCTCTCTGCAAGAATTTGTCGACCTACACATCCACATGTATGAGCAAATCGTGTACATAGGTATCTACAAGGCCGGTGAGGATGCTCTGACGTTGGCCTTCCTCAACCGGTGGAAGCCTTGGATGCCTTTATTTGAGAAGCACCTCGACCTCGCCACAAAAGCCGCCGCTCCTTAGCCGCCGTTCGGTGGCCCGGCGCACTAATTTGGGGAGGAGGAGGTCGTACGTTCGTGGATCCATCTTTCTTGTTGCCTTCTGTAACCACCACTGCGATTGCATCATCATGGCCTTAATTCTTATTCTGTTGTTGCATTCTCGTTCCAGTCAATACCGACATGTGCGATCCCTTTGCTTAATTGTATGCATCACTGTAACTAGTACTCCATCCGTCAATTTATAAGTTGTGCTTACGTTTTCCATCAACTTCGTGCAACGCGCGGGCATCTTGCTAGAAACACTAGAATATGTCTATATAATCCGTGTGTGATAGTCCATTTGAAATCTCAAAAAAGACAAATATTTAGGTACGGAGGGAGTAATATATTAGGAGTATATCAAAACAATAGTGATTTCTTTCAAGTTTGTGAACAAATACTACTATTCTACTACTTTGGATCCGGCATAGCATACGGGTACATTCTTGGTAAAGGAAAAGGCATGCAGGCGTTAAGCGTCGCACCCCCACATGCCCGGGAATCGGGAGTACAACACAGCCCGTCCGGCACGACACATAGCTTAGGGAAGGCGTGTTGCCTAGCATTTTCACTTTCATGTGGGACCGCCGTTGAGTAAACCGACACCCCGCCCTCTGCCGGGTTGGAAAACAGAAACAAGGGGAAGATCTAGCTGTAGCACGGAAGCCAAGAAATTTGGTGTCAGACGGGGCTCGTTGATAGAGTAGGAGCATTTCGTACTAGTACTAATCCTACTAGTACCAAGTTTGTACTCCTAATACTATATTACTAGTACTACCTCTATACAACTAGTAGGTACGTGCACGGCACAACATTGTAGGAACAAAAAACGGGAAGATCTTGTTTTGGGTGATTTATCTTTTTTTTCAATCAACGTAGTATGAATAATATGATGTGGGGGCACCCATGAAGCCTATGTGGCTTGGTTGCATGGCTACGGAAGGTTAGAGAAAAATAAATAGATAATGTGTTTAGAGTGCACTCCACTAAATAGATATACTTTGGATCCATTGCAACGGACCGGCACATCTATATCTATACCCCCTATAGAGTGTGTGGAAAACTTTGAAAGTTGGTCGTTGGATGAAGCCAATCCGACGGTACAAAGATGGCAAATCCGAGCACTACTGGCCGTTGGATATCATCCACTAGATTCTGCCACATGTATAATCTAGAAGACTCCATGGTTGAACTTAATTCATGACTAACTTTGCCACAACTAAGCTTAGGCAAAGTTATTAGTTCTTCAAAATGAGAGCCACAAGTTGGCAAGCCTAAGGGAATCTTGCCACATTTTTTGTGTGTATGTCATGTGGGGCCTTGGTGTGGCTTGCCTAAGGTGTGGCTTGAACCAAACACTCACCTAAGTTAATCAAACTTGCCTAACCTTACATTCCACCAGATTTTGCCACATGTTAGAATCCAGAAAGCTCCACATGTAGAAGCATAATGCACAAACCACCAGAATCTCATGCGTGCAATGCACGTGTACCTTACTAGTACTAGTTGGTAGTAGTAAGAAACAAATTCCAGTTTTGGCATGAGATCGTACTGCGGGAGCACCACAAGGCATGCCGCAGGAGTTACATTTCCCTCTCGGGGCCCACGGGACCGAACGATGGCTTAGTGCCCGGCCTATGAGTCAATGACATGCGGACCTTAAATGCGGCTGGCCCACATGTCATTCTCATGGTGGTGGCATGGTTCGCGACTCACTCGTTCGAGATGAACCGGCCGGTGGTGGCGTGGCCGTGGCGAGGGTGCCACAGCTGGGCGTCGGGGCATTACGAGGCGTAGATGGCCACACCGGCGGGTACTACCTGTAGTACATAAGTACTCCAGCTGAGGATTGATGCCCGGGACGAAATGTGTCATAGCTGCTGGATGAAAATTCGATGGTGCAGGAGTACGGATCGAACCTGGCGGTGAGCGAGCAAACCGCGCCCAATCGGGTGTGTCTATTGTAGAAAGTTGATGGTCGCCCGCAGTTCAGCTGGCCCGCATGTCATGCACACAAAGGCAGAAGGCGGTGGGGCGAGAGGGATGAGGGGCACGCGTCGGGGATGAGGATCCCCGACGCGAACAATCCTACCATTACATCACTAACATGTGGGACCCATAAGCGTGGGTCCCACATCGGCGAAGGAAAAGCGAGGGCAAGGCAGTGATAGCCACGTCAGAGGATCCATGTCCACATCGGGGGACGTCGTGTCGTGGGTTGGAGCGGCGTCATGGGAATCGCGTGTGGGTGTGGCAGTGGTAGAAACAAGAAACGTGATGGTCGCCGTGGTTCAACTTCCATGGACAAGATGTCATGTCTGCTGACACATGTATATCAAAACTAGAGTGTTTATATTTCAAGCACGTGAACAAGTATTATTCTACTACTTTGGATCCATTGAAACGCACGGGCCAGCACATTGGTAGTGGTAGTTTCCATCTCTATCTCTAGAGGCCTTCCCTCGTTCATCCTTTTCTCTCACAAGATAAACTACTCATACAAATGCATCTTGATGTTCCGTGGAGCATACGAGGATGTTTCCTTGGGGGTCTCTCCGGTAGCGGTGTGGCCGTAGTTGCAAGTTGACGCCCCTTGAGATGCCGACGTTGAGGGGCACTCGGATTTCCTCCGATGAGCAGGTAAGATGAGTTTGATCACGTAGTAAATGCATTCTAAAGACTTGGATTGCCGCTCCGCTCCGGCGCGGAGCCGCGGAGCGGAGGGAATCCAAACGCGGCCTGATTAGGACGGTTTGTTAAGCTTCCTTTCCTAGTAAGAGGCTACTGGAACAGTAATAGCTAATTATAAGGGCTCCTCCTCCACCTTCTCCTCCTCCTTCAAGAAAGAAAGTTAGGGTTTGTGCCTCTCGCCGGCGCCGGCGCAGGTCCGCCTCGTCTCCGGTGGCCCTAGGGCCATGGAGGCGCGGTGGATCCTGGCAAGGGCCGGCGGGAGAGCTCCGTTTTTAGTCGTTTTTTTCAATCTTGTTAGGGTTTGTGTCCTACTCAGGAAGGCGAGACGGCGGCGGCTCCCTGAAGATGGAATAAAGGTCTCCCCGCCTAGCCCCCGTTCCGGTGGTGCGTCTAGCATCATTGGTGGGCGTGTGGAGGTGTATCTCCGGCAGATCTATCTTTGGTGGATTTGCTCGGATCTCGTCGTTGTTCGTCTACGTTCGTGTGTCTTCGGTTTGGATCCTTCCGATCTACGTTATTTTTCATCGGCGGCGGTGGCTGTTACGGGTGTCTTTGGTCCTATGGGGCCTTAGCACGGCGACTTCCCGACTGTCTACTACAACAAGTTGTGCCCGGCTCCGGCGATGGAGGGCGATGACAGCGGCGCGCCGGCTCGCCGGTGCTTGTAGTCGTCGCTAGGTGGTCTACGAATCTGGATGTAATTTTTATTTCTGGTATTCGTAGTACTGCCATGATTGAAGATGAATAGATTGGAAGTTTTTTCGCAAAAAAAAATGCATTCTAAAGACTACTTCCGTGTCCATTTCCTAATTCTCCCCCTGCCTACTGTTTCACAGGTTAGGCTCGGTGCGAGTGGAGATTGGCTTGCATATGTACGGGAGGGTACCAACATCAATTTGCACAACATTTACAACGGTGACACCGTTCCCGTAGAACCTTTGTCCAACATTGGCATCAGCCATGCAACGGGCCACCGCATGAATTGGTACGATGGAACCACGATGAGATTGAATAAGATAGCATGAACCTTGCACATGGCGGTCAAAGGCGGACCATGCTGTCTGCGGCCGATTTGTTGCCGTACGAGTAGGAAGACGTTGTGCTCCTTTCTAACCACATCTTCGTGGTGACAAACCAGGGGACTTATTTTGTATGGGACACATCCTACGATATACTCCCTCTCTCCCAGTTTATTTGTTTTGAATCTTTTCGTTTTATAAGTTTCAAATTAAAATTTAGAGCTCCCCATCACATGTTGAGATTACAATGTCCATTAAATCGTTGCGTGCATGTATAGTAAGAAACAAATCTCGAGTTTGGCACGAGTTCGTGCTGCGGGAGCACCACAAGCCCTGGCGCAGGAGTTACATTTCCCTCGCAGGGCCGTCGGGACTGAGCTTCAGCGCCTTACTACAACTACCTTTGAGTCAATAACATGTGGACCCGATAGGTGACTGGTCCACATGTAATGCTCCCGTAGGCAGTGGGGCCAAGAGGGGTGAGCTGCAGGTCGGGGGACGTGTGGTTTCATGGGTTCGAGCGGCATCGTGGGAATCGCGGGTGTCTGTGGTAGAAACTTGATGCTCGCCGCATTTTAGGTGGCCCACATGTCATGCACACAAAGGCAGAGGGGCGGTGCGGCCGAGAGGGGTGAGGCGCATGTCGGGGGGCGTGGTGCCGTGGGTTGGAGAGGCGTCATGGGAATCGCAAGATGAAACATGATGGTCGCCGTAGTTGAACTTCCATGTACAAGTTGTCATGTCTACGGATACATGCACTACATACCGATCACTGGAAGGAGTAGCAGAGAAAGCTATATATGCGGATAAATAGTTCCTTATAGTCAAGTGGACCCACGCTACTACTCTGTTCCAAAGACATGCACACCATCGAAATGGTCCATCTATATCAATATACACCGAGAGGGAATATTTTTTTTTACAAGAGAGGAAATAGTTCATCCATCCATAATGCCCTCCTGCTGGTGCAGCCTTTTCTTCTTCTTCTTCTTCTTCTTCTTCTTGTTCTTCTTCTTATTCTTCTTCTTCTTCTTCTTCTTCTTCTTATTCTTCTTCTTCTTCTTCTAATGATGTGATCCTGTTAATCAAATGACAACTCTTTGTCTATGGCTAGGAAACATAACCATCTTTGATTAACGAGCTAGTCAACTAGAGGCATACTAGTGACACTCTGTTTGTCTATGTATTCACACATGTATCATGTTTCCGGTTAATACAATTCTAGCATGAATAATAAACATTTATCATGATATAAGGAAATAAATAATAACTTTATTATTGCCTCTAGGGCATATTTCCTTCAGTCTCCCACTTGCACTAGAGTCAATAATCTAGTTCACATCGCCATGTGATTTAACACCAATAGTTCACATTACCACGTGATTAACACCCATAGATCACATCGTCATGTGACCAACACCCAAAGGGTTTACTAGAGTCAATAATCTAGTTCACATCGCTATGTGATTAACACCCAAAGAGTATTAAGGTGTAATCATGTTTTTCTTGTGAGAGAAGTTTAGTCAACGGGTCTGCCACATTCAGATCCGTATGTATTTTGCAAATTTCTATGTCAGCAATGCTCTGCACGGAGCTACTCTAGCTAATTGCTCCCACTTTCAATATGTATCCAGATTAAGACTTAGAGTCATCTGGATCAGTGCCAAAACTTGCATCGACGTAACCATTTACGACGAACCTTTTGTCACCTCCATAATCGAGAAACATATCCTTTTTTCCACTAAGGATAATTTTTTACCGCTGTCCAGTGATCTACTCCTAGATCACTATTGTACTCCCTTGCTAAACACAGTGTAGGGTATACAATAGATCTGGTACACAGCATGACGTACTTTATAGAACCTATGGCTGAGGCATAGGGAATGACTTTCATTCTCTTTCTATCTTTTGCCATGGTCGGGCTTTGAGTCTTACTCAATTTCACACCTTGTAACACAGGCAAGAACCCTTTCTTTGCTTGATCCATTTTGAACTTCTTCAAAACTTTTTCAAGGTATGTGCTTTGTGAAAGTCCTATTAAGCGTCTTGATCTATCTCTATAGATCTTGATGCCCAATATATAAGCAGCTTTACCGAGGTCCTTCATTGAAAAACTCTTATTTAAATATCCCTTTATGCTATCCAGAAATTCTATATCATTTCCGATCAATAATATGTCATCCACATATAATATCAGAAATGCTACAGAGCTCCCACTCACTTTCTTGTAAATACAGGCTTCTCCAAAAGTCTGTATAAAACCATATGCTTTGATCACACTATGAAAACGTTTATTCCAACTCTAAGAGGCTTGTACCAGTCCGTAAATGGATCGCTGGAGTTTGCACACTTTGTTAGCTCCCTTTGGATCGACAAAACCTTCCGGTTGCATCATATACAACTCTTCTTCCAGAAATCCATTCAGGAATGCAGTTTTTACATCCATTTGCCAAATTTCATAAAATGTGGCAATTTGCTAACATGATTCAGACAGACTTAAGCATCGCTACGAGTGAGAAAATCTCTTCGTAGTCAACACCTTGAACTTTGTCAAAACCTTTTTCGGCAAGTCTAGCTTTGTAGATAGTAACACTACTATCAGCGTCCGTCTTCCTCTTGAAGATCCATTTATTTTTTATGGCTTGCCGATCATCGGGCAAGTCAACCAAAGTCCACACTTTGTTCTCATACATGGATCCTATCTCAGATTTCATGGCCTCAAGCCATTTCGCGGAATCTAGGCTCATCATTGCTTCCTCATAGTTCGTAGGTTCGTCATGGTCAAGTAACATGACCTCCAGAACAGGATTACCGTACCACTCTGGTGCGGATCTCACTCTGGTTGACCTACGAGGTTCGGTAGTAACTTGATGTGAAGTTACATGATCATCATCATTAGCTTCCTCACTAATTGGTGTAGGAGTCACAGGAACAAATTTCTGTGATGAACTACTTTCCAATAAGGGAGCAGGTACAGTTACCTCATCAAGTTCTACTTTCCTCCCACTCACTTCTTTCGAGAGAAACTCCTTCTATGGAAAGGATCCATTCTTAGCAACGAATGTCTTGCCTTCGGATTTGTGATAGAAGGTGTGCCCAATAGTCTCCTTTGGGTATCCTATGAAGACACATTTCTCCGATTTGGGTTTGAGCTTATCAGGATGAAACTTTTTCACATAAGCATCGCAACCCCAAACTTTAAGAAACGACAACTTTGGTTTCTTGCCAAAACACAGTTCATATTGTGTTGTCTCAACGAATTTAGATGGTGACCTATTTAACGTGAATGCATATGTCTCTAATGCATAACCCCAAAATGATAGTGGTAAATCGGTAAGAGACATCATGGATCGCACCATATCTAATAAAATACGATTCACGATGTTCGGACACACCATTACGCTGTGGTGTTCCAGGTGGCGTGAGTTGTGAAACTATTCCGCATTGTTTTAAATGAAGACCAAACTCGTAACTCAAATATTCTCCTCCATGATCAGATCGTAGAAACTTTATTTTCTTGTTACGATGATATTCCACTTCATTCCGAAATTATATGAACTTTTCAAATGTTTCAGACTTATGTTTCATCAAGTAGATATACCCATATCTGCTCAAATCATCTGTGAAGGTCAGAAAATAACGATACCCGCCGCAAGCCTCAACAATAATCAGATCACATACATCAGTATGTATTATTTCCAACAAGTCTGTTGCTCGCTCCATTGTTCCGGAGAACGGAGTCTTAGTCATCTTGCCCATGAGGCATGGTTCGCACGCATCAACTGATTCATAATCAAGTGATTCCAAAAGCCCATCAGCATGGATTTTCTTCATGCTCTTTACACCAATATGACCTAAACGGTAGTGCCACAAATGAGTTGCACTATCATTATTAACTTTGCATTTTTTGGCTTCAATATTATGAATATGTGTATCACTACGATCGAGATCCAACAAACCATTTTTGTTGGTGTGTATGACCATAGAAGGTTTTATTCATGTAAACAGAACAACAATTGTTCTCTAACTTAAATGAATAACCGTATTGCAATAAACATGATCAAATCATATTTATGCTCAACGCAAACACCAAATAAAACTTATTTAGGTTCAACACTAATCCCGAAAGTATAGGGAGTGTGAGATGATGATCATATCAATCTTGGAACCACTTCCAACAGACATCGTCACTTCACCCTTAACTAGTCTCTGTTCATTCTGCAACTCCCGTTTCGAGTTACTAATCTTAGTAACTGAACTAGTATCAAATACTGAGGGGTTTCTATAAACACTAGTAAAGTACACATTAATAACATGTATATCAAAAAATATCTTTGTTCACTTTGCCATCCTTCTTATCCGCCAAATACTTGGGGAAGTTCCGCTTCTAGTGACCAGTCCCTTTGCAGTAGAAGCACTTAGTCTCAGGCTTAGGTACAGACTTGGGCTTCTTCACTTGAGTAGCAACTTGCTTGCCGTTCTTCTTGAAGTTCCCCTTCTTCCCTTTGCCCTTTTCTTGAAACTAGTGGTCTTGTCAACCATCAACACTTGATGCTTTTCTTGATTTCTACCTTTGTCGATTTCAGCATCGCGAAGAGCTCGGGAATTATTTTTGTCATCCCTTGCATATTATAGTTCATCACGAAGTTCTATTAACATGGTGATAGTGACTAGAGAATTACATCGGTTACTATCTTATCCGGAAGATTAACTCCCACTTGATTCAAGCAATTGTAGTACCCGGACAATCTGAGCACATGCTCACTGGTTGAGCTCTTCTCCTCCATCTTGTAGGCAAAGTATTGTCAGAGGTCTCATACCTCTCGACACGGGCATGAGTATGAAATACCAATTTCAACTCTTGGAACATCTTATATGCTCCGTGGCATTCAAAATTTTTTTTGAAGTCCCGGTTCTAAGCCGTAAAGCATGGTGCACTTAACTATCAAGTAGTCATCACACCGAGCTTTTGTCAAAACGTTCATAACGCCTGCATCTGCTCCTGCAAGAGGTCTGTCACCTAGCGGTGCATCAAGGACATAATTCTTCTGTGCAGCAATGAGGATAAACCTCAGATCACGGATCCAATCTGCATCATTGCTACTAACATCTTTCAATTTAGTGAGAGATCATCTTATAATGCTACCGTCAATCAAAGCAAAATAAGATGCATAAAAGATAAACATCACATGCAATCAATATAAGTGATATGATATGGCCATCATCATCTTATGCTTGTGGTCTCCATCTCCGAAGCTTAATCATGATCACCATCGTCACCGGCGCGACACCTTGATCTCCATCGTAGCATCGTTGTCGTCTCGCCAACTATTGCTTCTACGACTATCACTACCGCTTAGTGATAAAGTAAAGCAATAACAGGGCGATTGCATTGCATACAATAAAGCGACAACCATATGGCTCCTGCCAGTTGCCGATAACTCGGTTACAAAACATGATCATCTCATACAATAAAATATAGCATTATGCATTGACCATATCACATCACAACATGCCCTGCAAAAACAAGTTAGACGTCCTCTACTTTGTTGTTGCAAGTTTTACGTGGCTGCTAAGGGCTGAGCAAGAACCGTTCTTACCTACGCATCAAAACCACAACGATAGTTCGTGTAACATCCCAAATTTTCAATTTGGAATGTAATACATTAAGTCATCATGCATATCATATTTTCTTGCATTTTCCGATCCTAGAAAATTTCACGCAACTCAAGGACCCTCGGAGAGAGTTGGAGATTTCATTATTTTCATATTTGAGCTTTCTCAAATTTTGAAAATAGGATCATTCGGATTTATTTATTTTTATCTTCAAATATTTTTCCAATAAAAAATTAAGAGAGGGAATAATATGACTTTCCCAAAATTTAGGAAAAATGAAGATTTAATAAATAAATCAAATTTTGGATTTTTCGGAGTTTATTTGCTTTAGGGAAAAATTTCGTATTTTAAAAATTTGCATTTTTGGCCCCGTATTAAAGTTCATTTTGTTCGACTCATTTTTAGGAGTCGGGGAAAATTTATTTTATTAATTTTGGAGTTCGTTTAGATTTTATTTTATCCGTTTTTCTGTGCGAGAATTTAAAAACCTCATGACGCTAGACCGGGCCAAGGCCCAATAACGGCCCACCACCGCCGCCTCCCGCCCGGGAGTCTTGGCCGCCGCCGCCGCCCGAGTCCGGCTCGGGGATGACGCCGCCCCGCCGCCGTGGCCCCTCCCCCAAGGCACACCCCTCCTCCTTAAAAGCCGCCCGTCGCCGCCTCGACCCACCGAGCCGCCCGCCGACCCAGCCCGCCGCCGACGCCGCCCGCCGCTGGCGCCGCCCGCCGCCGTGGCCGTCTTGCCGCCGCCCGCCGCCGCCCCTCGCCTCACCGCCGAGCCCCGCCGAGCCACCCCGACCCCGCCGGAGCCCCGACCGCCCGCCGGCGACCTCGCCGGAGGTATAGCCGCGCCGCGCCACCTCCCCGGTTCGGTTTTGTTTTAAAAACCGTTCCGGTTTTCTTTTTGTTGTTCGGTTTTTTTAAACCCTAGATCGGTTTTATTTTTTTCGGTTTAGTTACTTAGTGAACGTTCACCGATCCGTTCGTTTTAACGAACGTGTTCACCGGTTAGTTTCTGTTAAAGAACGTCCGTTCGTTTAACCGTTCGTCGTTTTTTTATCGGATTTAATCCGTTATTTTCCGATCTCGATTTCAGATCCAATCTTCGATCTAGTTTATTTTCTCGCTCGTTTATCGGAATCAGGTGATTCAAGCGCCTGGAGTTTAGATTCTGAAACCGCCGTTCCGACTAATCCACTTAAACAAAGTTTTGCTACTGTAAAATTTGACCTAGTTTCAAATTGCTAGAACCGAGTCGTTTTCTTTTCGATGTTTGACTTTCGTTGCTTTATTCGATTCGATTCTTTTTGCAACCAGGGCTCTTAAGTTGAACTTTCTGGTTAGATCTTTTATTCGAGATTTACCTGCATTAGATGAGTACTTATTGTATGCTTGTTGTTTGTCTGCGATAGATCACCGGTGCGCCGCTTATTACTTGAGTCTCTAGGTTTCGCGGATCGTCAGCAAGGCAAGTAACACTTGATCATACTTTTCTCATACCCAGTTTTTATGCATTAGATCAATCCTCAAACACTTGCATGATTAGGATCTAATTAAATTGTGGGATGGGAAGTAGATGAGGTAGTACCTATTACCTGTTTTACTTATGAAACCTTGGGAGTTGCTTCTACGTTTGCTTATTATGCCATGCTATGCTAGTAGACGTGGATTGGATGAGTGAATATCCATGACAGATGTGAGATTGTTAATTTAATGGTTTATTTTAGGTGGCATCTTAAACACACATCTGGGTGGATTGAGGCTGCTGGTTTCTATCAGGACTTGCCTGTTTTTCTTCGGACCGCCACCCAGGCTCAAAGGGATCATAAGATCATTCATGCTAGAAACTTCCGTGTGCAGCCACAAGCCATTATGGGCTCTGGCATAGTTGAGTAAGTCGTGCGAACTCTTATAGTGGTGGACTAGCAGATGTAGGGGATGTAGGTGTACCCGTCCACCCATCGTAAGGTGCTAGCGCTTCTGAAAGACTGTGTCTCGGTCATCCGTCTCTCAAACACCATGTAGTCACGAGAACCAAGCGGAGGCGATCGAGTCTTGTGGGGAAAAGTGCATAAACCTCTGCAGAGTGTATAAACTAATCATGATTAGCCGTGTCCCGGTTATGGACATCTTGAGTGTCTAGTACTTGAATATCATGTGAATCTCAACATGTTACCCTAATTAATATTGTTGGGTTTTTAATGAGTACTTTTAATTGGGATTGAGGATCTGTCAACCATTCTCAATGTTTAACAACCACCATGATAGTTAAATAAATTATTCCTTTGCAAAGAGGGAAAAACTGGCTTTATGCAAAAAAATTGTAACCATAGAGCTTTACCACCAGCCATATATACATGTAGTATAGGCTTATTTCCTTCATTACTCTCTATGTGTTACATTGCCAGCATATTCCATGTGCTGACCCGTTTTCGGGCTGCAACGTTCATGTTGCAGACTTTTCAGACGACGAGTAAGGTGTTTAGGTCGTGGTTCTATACTCAGTGATGCGGGTGGAGGTGTTGGACTCACTTATCTTCCAAGTCTTCATTGTTATCATTATTAGATGGCCTTAAGCCATATTTATTGTAATAAGTCCTCTTTTGGACAACGCTGTAATAAGTGTGTGATTGCTACTCTGTTATAAATCCTTCAAAATCTTGTGTGGTGTCGGCATTCTTGATCCGGGGATGGCCTTTGAGCACGAAGACTTGATCCATTCGGTCGGGTCGCTCTGAGAGATGGTATCGAGCACACACTGAATGTAGGGACACGACCACTAAGTTAAAGCCATAGATCACTACTCTCTTCTCATTTTCTAACTCCTCATCTTTTCTACTCTTTTAGGATGAAGGAGGCGAAGATCAAGTACACCCAACCAGATGAAGGCACACCTTTTGGATTTCACTTGAAGGAAGTCACCAAGTACACGAACATTGGACTACCAAGTTTCACCGGACTTTCAACGCCACTCTGCTGAAGAGGAGCTGGAAGATTTAAGCTCACGTTCGGGAAGGACATTCGCCCCAATCACCAAGCCTATAGATAGTGTTTTGATTGCACCAACCTGGAGTGCAGGAAAGAGCATGGCAGCTCATATCACCATGGGACGCATTGGAGAAGTTTATCAAGAAGACCTCAAGGACACTATCTACCAGATTTGCGGGGCCGAGATGAACAATGGGAGATAGTCAGCACCAAGAAGGATAGATCCATTGCAGCTTTCATCCAGGAGTTAAACCAGCACATTCGACGCCAGGAGAACCAGATGTGCAATGATATGCTCGAATTGAAGAATGCGAAGGGAAGGATCATTGAACTTGAAGGAGAACTGAAGTCTACACGCAAGGACTACATGAGAGATCGTAGCGCTAGCAAGACACAACAACGATCTTAAGTATGAGATTGAAGAACTCAAGAAGAAATTGGCACTCAAGAATGAAGACCAGTACGTCGATTGTCCAAGCGACTACATCAACATCGACGACACCGATTCGGATCCAAGTGAACCCGACTTTGAAGATGAAGCTGGAGGCGGACATCATGGAGTCTTCCACGGTTCAAATTAATAGATGACCCCACATATTAGTAGTATTCCCCCATATAACATTTTAGTTCACACACTTTTGCGATAGTTAGATCGTTGTAAGTCCTTTGTTTGAATTGAATGAAGTGATTTTGTGTGCATTTGCTCATATACATTTGGGTAGTGTTTCTCCTTAGACCTCACTCTATTCTTAATTCTTGTCTTTTCTAAACCCATCAGATGCCTCCGAGAAGCGACCCCGGATTTGTTTTCCCGCCAGAGATCACTCAGTTGATTCAGCAGCAGAACACTTTGATCCAAACATTGGTGCAGAATCAAGGCAACAACAACAACAACAACAACCCACCGCCACCACCACCACCTGCGGATCACTTAACACGTTTCTTAAGACTGAACCCGCCGGTGTTTTCCAGTAGCACCGAGCCGATAGTAGCAGATGATTGGCTCCGTAAGGTAGGAAGGGAGTTGACCACTGCAGGATGTACAGATGGAGAGAAGGTGAAGTTTGCTGCACACCAGCTTGAAGGACCCGCAGCGGCATGGTGGGAGAATTTTGCAGCCACTTACCTCAGAGACACCTTTGTCACATGGGATCAGTTTCCAGAAGCTTTCCGCCGCCCATGTCTCGGCAGGAGCTATGGCCATGAAGAAGCGTGAGTTTCGCAATTTACGCCAAGGAGGAAGGATTTGTTGGCGATTATGTGGATGATTTTAGTAAGTTAGCACGTTATGCCCCGGATGACGTTGCCACAGATGCGACTAAGTAGGAGAAGTTTCTGGAAGGACTGAATGATGAGTTAAGCATGCAGTTGATGGTAGCAAGTTTCAATAACTACCAGGAGTTGGTAGACCGTGCCCTCATGATTGAAGGAAAGCAACAGCAAATTGAGAATCACAAGAGGAAGTATGGACAGGGGAAGTATAACTCTGGAGCCCAGCAGAAGCCTCATTATACCCCTAAACAAGGAGTTCATTTTCAGCATACCCATGGAGGAAGTAATTCGCACAACCATAATGGCACCAAGAATGGGAACGGGAATGGAGGAAGCAATGGATGAACCGCACCACACCATCAACCCCAACCAAGAAAGACCTAAGCCATGTCACCTGTTTCAAGTGTTCCAAGACCGGACATTATGCAAATGACTGTCCCGAAGGCCAAGGTGGAAATGGAAGTTCTGGAAAGAAGCCAAACCCTTTCAATAGGGGACAAGTGAACCACATTGATGTGGAGGAGGTTGAAGATCAGCCCGATGCAGTAATCGGTAAGTTTTTGGTTAAGTCATTTACTGCCCTAGTTCTTTTTCGATACCGGTGCATCGCATTCATACATATCAAGGGATTTGTAGAGAAGTATAGTCTACCTACTCGGATTCTTAAAACCCCTATGCTAGTAAGCTCACCAGAGCGGAGTATATGGCGGAACAAGGATGTTTTCAAGTGCCATTAAGTATAGGAAGGCATGTGTTCCCGGCCGGATTTGATCATTTTGGAATCCCAAGGATTTGATGTGATTCTCGGTATGGATTGGCTGTCGGTGTATGGAGGGAACATCGATTATGCAAGTAAGACGATTTTGCTCACAACACGGAAGGAAGAAGGATTAAGTATGTATCACGGCATGAGCCGAGGAGAGCTCATGTAAATTGCTTATCGGGAGTTGTGCAGGAAGAAGTACCAGTGGTGAAGGATTTCCCTGATGTATTTCCGGAAGAGTTGCCAGGAATGCCCGGATAGAGACATTGAGTTTTTGATTGAGCTTTTGCCAGGTACAGGCCCAATATCGAAGCGACCATACAGGATGCCCGCACAGGATTTGGCGGAAATCAAGAAGCAGATAAAGGAGCTATTGGATAAAGGTTTTATACGCCCAAGTTCTTCACCTTGGGGATCGCCCGTACTTTTAGTGGAGAAGAAGGATGGATCGTTAAGGATGGTTGTAGACTATCGTGGTTTAAACGAAGTAACGATCAAGAACAAGTACCCACTACCAATGATAAATGATCTGTTTGATCGTTTGCAAGGAGCTAAAGTGTTTTCCAAGATCGATTTGCGATCAAGGTACCATCAGTTGAAGATTCGAGAGCAGGACATACCCAAGACATCATTTACCACGAGATATGGACTGTATGAGTACACCGTTATGTCGTTTGGACTGACTAACGCGCCTGCCTATTTCATGAACCTGATGAACAAAGTGTTTATGGAGTTTTTGGATAAGTTCGTCGTGGTGTTCATAGATGATATTTTGATTTTCTCGAAGAATGAAGAGGAACATAAGGAACATTGCGATTGGTTTTGGAGAAACTAAGGGAACATCGATTATATGCCAAGTTCAGCAAATGTGAGTTTTGGCTAAAGGAAGTTGGATTTCTTGGACATGTTATAGCCAGAGAAGGGATAGCAGTTGACCCCACAAAGGTTGAGACCGTAACCAAATGGGAAGCACCAACGACAATTGGAGAGATCCGGAGTTTCCTTGGACTCGCAGGATACTACCGAAGATTCATTGAGAATTTCTCAAGGATTGCAAAGCCTATGACAGAATTGTTGAAGAAGGATACCAAGTTCATATGGACTGAGGATTGTGAGGCAAGTTTTCAGGAATTGAAGAAAAGATTGATTACCTCACCAGTGTTAATTTTGCCAGATCAGACCAAGGATTATGAGGTGTATTGCGGCGCTTCACGCCGAGGACTTGGAGCGGTGCTTATGCAGGAAGGAAGAGTTGTTTCATATGCTTCACGACGGCTTAAGCCTCATGAGTTGAATTATGCCACACATGATTTGGAGTTAGCAGCCGTTGTGCATGCATTGAAGACACGAGACATTTTCTCATTGGAAATCATTGTGAGGTGTATCTGAATCACAAGAGTTTGAAGTACATCTTCACGCAGAAGGAATTAAATCTCGAATGAGAGGAGATGGTTGGAGCTTATTAAGGATTATGATATGAGATTGCATTATCACCCAGGGAAGGCTAACGTTGTAGCAGACGCATTAAGCCGTAAGAGCCACGTCAATACACTAATGATGGGAGGAATACCCAAGGAGTTAGCCGAGGACCTTCGAGAGCTATGTTTGGAAATAGTTCCGAGAGGCTATGTAGCAACATTGGAGATTCAGTCTACGTTGATGGACAAAATCAGAGAAGCTCAAAAGGCAGATAAGGAAGTTGCCTCTATAAAGGAGAAAATAAGCGAAGGAAAAGCTAAGGGATTTCGTGAGGATGAGCACGATACCCTATGGTTTGAGGACCGTGTTTATGTGCCAAACGACCCGGAACTCAGGAAGTTGATTTTGCAAGAAGCACATGATTCACCCTACTCAATTCACCCAGTAAATACCAAGATGTATTTGGATTTGAAGGAAACGTTCTGGTGGACCGGAATGAAGAAGGATATCGCGGAGTATGTAGCAGTTTGCGATGTATGTCGAGAGTGAAGGCAGAGCATCGAAGCCGAGGATTGTTACAACCATTGCCAATACCGAATGGAAGTGGGATAAACTAGGCATGGATTTCATTACAGGATTGCCAAAGACTCGTTCAGGCTATGACTCGATTTGGGTTATAGTCGACCGCTTGACGAAGGTAGCTCATTTCATTCCAGTCAAGACTACCTATAGCAGTGCTAAGTTGGCAAAGATATACATGACCAGAATTGTGTGTTTACATGGAGTTCCGAGGAGTATCGTATCAGATAGAGGAACCCAATTTACCTCAAAGTTTTGGAATCAGTTGCACGAAAATTCAGTACAGCTTTCCACCCACAGACCGATGGACAGACTGAGAGAGTCAATCAGATTTTGGAGGATATGCTGAGAGCTTGTGCACTAGATTATGGATCTAGTTGGGCTGATAATATGCCGTATGCAGAGTTTTATTATAACAACAGTTACCAAACCAGCTTGAAGATGGCACCTTTCGAGGCTTTGTACGGAAGGAGGTGCAGGACACCGTTATCATGGGACGAAGCCGAGACCGTCGATTGTTTGGACCAGATTTGATTAAGGAGTCTGAGCAGAAGGTTAAGTTGATTCGCGATAGGCTCAAGGTAGCCCAGTCCAGACAGAAAAGCTATGCGGATTCAAAACGCAAGGCGATAGAATATGAAGTTGGAGACAGAGTATATCTTAGAGTATCCCCGCTTCGAGGAGTTAAGCGTTTTGGAGTTAAAGGAAAATTAGCACCACGTTTCGTTGGACCGTATAAGATTTTGCAACGCATGGGAGAATTTGCTTATAAGCTGGAATTGCCAGAGGGACTGTCAGGAGTTCATGATGTATTCCATGTTTCTCGGTGAAGAAATGTCACGCCGAGATGGCGAGAGGTACCATTAAGGGATCTGATTGCCACTTGAAGCGATTCGGTTGAAGGATGATTTGGCGTATGAGGAGAAACGGTCAAGATTCTCGATTATGCCGCAGAGTTACTACAGCAAGGTTATCAAGTTTTGCAAGGTTCGATTGGAGCCACCACACCGAGGATGAAGCCACACAGGAAAGAGAAGAGGATTTGCTCAAGGACCACCCTCACCTATTTTCTAGTTAACCCGAATCTCGAGGGCGTAGATTCATCTTAAGGGGGTAGGTTTGTAACATCCCAAATTTTCAATTTGGAATGTTATACATTAAGTCATCATGCATATCATATTTTCTTGCATTTTCCGATCCTAGAAAATTTCACGCAACTCAAGGACCCTCGAAGAAAGTTGGAGATTTCATTATTTTCATATTTGAGCTTTCTCAAATTTTGAAAATAGGATCATTCGGATTTATTTATTTTTATCTTCAAATATTTTTCCAATAAAAAATTAAGAGAGGGAATAATATGACTTTCCCAAAATTTAGGAAAAATGAAGATCTAATAAATAAATCAAATTTTGGATTTTTCGGAGTTTATTTGCTTTAGGGAAAAATTTCGTATTTTAAAAATTTGCAT
This sequence comes from Aegilops bicornis, assembly GCA_021605145.1. Classification (NCBI taxonomy): domain Eukaryota; kingdom Viridiplantae; phylum Streptophyta; class Magnoliopsida; order Poales; family Poaceae; genus Aegilops; species Aegilops bicornis. The sequence continues at coordinate 127,751,816 of CM038672.1, read as the reverse complement.
TTTTGGCCCTGTATTAAAGTTCATTTTGTTCGACTCATTTTTAGGAGTCGGGGAAATTTTATTTTATTAATTTTGGAGTTCGTCTAGATTTTATTTTATCCGTTTTCCTGTGCGAGATTTTTTTTTTAAAAAAACCCTTGTGGGCAAGGCCCACTGACGGCAACCCTACCGCCGCGCCTCACTTGGGAGTCCCGCCGCCGCCGAGTCCGGCTCGGGACGACGCCCGCCCGTAGTGGCCCCTCCCCAAGGCACCCCCCTCCCTCCTTAAAAGCCGCCCGCCGCCGCCTCGACCCACAGCCGCCCGCCGCCCGACAGCCGCCGCGCGCTCTAACCGCCGCCGCCGCCCAGCGCCGCGCCCGCGCCGTGGCCGTCTTGCCGCCGCCGCCGCCGCCCTCGCCTCACCCCTTGAGCCCACCCGACCCGCCGAGCCCGACCGCCACGGCGACCTCGCCGGAGGTATAGCAGCGCCGCGCCACCTCCCGGTTCGGTTTGTTTTAAAAAAACCGTTCGGTTTTCTTTGTCGTTCGGTTTTTAAACCCTAGATCGGTTTTATTTTTTCGGTTTAGTTACTTAGTGAACGTTCACCGATCCATTCGTTTTAACGAACGTGTTCACCGGTTAGTTTACGTTAACGAACGTCCGCTCGTTTAACCGTTCGTCGTTTTTTATCGGATTTAATCCGTTATTTTCTGATCTCGATTTCAGATCCAATCTTCGTTCTAGTTTATTTTCTCGCTCGTTTATCGGAATCAGGTGATTCAAGCGCCTGGAGTTTCGTTTCGAAACCGCCGTTCTGACTAATCCACTTAAACAAAGTTTTGCTACTGTAAAATTTGACCTAGTTTCAAATTGCTAGAACCGAGTCGTTTTCTTTCGACGTTTGACTTTCGTTGCTTTATTTGATTCGATTCTTTTTGCAACCAGGGTTCTTAAGTTGAACTTTCTGGTTAGATCTTTTATTCGAGATTTACCCGTGCATTAGATGAGTACTTATTGTATGCTTATTGTTTGTCTACGATAGATCACCCGGAGTGCGCCGCTTGTTACTTCGAGTCTCTAGGTTTCGCGAATCGTCAGCAAGGCAAGTAACACTTGATCATACTTTTCTCATACCCAGTTTTTATGCATTAGATCAATCCTCAAACACTTGCATGATTAGGATCTAATTAAATTGTGGGATGGGAAGTAGATGAGGTAGTACCTATTACTGTTTTACTTATGAAACCTTGGGAGTTGCTTCTACGTTTGCTTATTATGCCATGCTATGCTAGTAGACGTGGATTGGATGAGTGAATATCCATGACAGATGTGAGATTGTTAATTTAATGGTTTATTTAAGGTGGCAACTTAAACACACATCTGGGTGGATTGAGGCACTTGGTTTCTATCAGGACTTGCCTGTATTTCTTCGGACCGCCACCTGTGCTCAAAGGGATCATAAGATCAGTCCTGCTAGAAACTTCCGTGTGCAGCCACAAGCCATTCTGGGCTCTGGCATAGTTGAGTAAGTCGTGCGAACTCTTATAGTGGTGGACTAGCAGATGTAGGGGATGTAGGTGTACCGTCCACCCATCGTAAGGTGCTAGCGCTTACGAAAGATCGTGTCTCGGTCATCCGTCTCTCAAACACCATGTAGTGCGAGAACCAAACGGAGGCGATCGAGTCTTGTGGGGAAAAGTGCGCAAAACCTCTGCAGAGTGTATAAACTAATCATGATTAGCCGTGTCCCGGTTATGGACATCTTGAGTATCTAGTACTTGAATATCATGTGAATCTCAACATGTTACCCTAATTAATATTGTTGGGTTTTTAATGAGTACTTTTAATTGGGATTGAGGATGCTGTCAACCATTCTCAATGTTTAACAACCACCATGATAGTTAAATAAATTATTCCTTTGCAGTAGGGAAAAACTGGCTTTATGCAAAAAATTGTAACCATAGAGCTTTACCACCAGCCATATATACATGTAGTATAGGCTTATTTCCTTCATTACTCTCTATGTGTTACATTGCCAGCATATTCCATGTGCTGGCCCGTTTTCGGGTTGCAACGTTCATGTTGCAGACTTTTCAGACGACGAGTAAGGTGTTTAGGTCGTGGTTCTATACTCAGTGATGCCACTGGAGTTGATGGACTCATTTATCTTCCAAGTCTTCCGCTGTTATCATTATTAGATGGCCTTAAGCCATATTTATTGTAATAAGTCCTCTTCTGGACAACGCTGTAATAAGTGTGTGATTGCTACTCTGTTATAAATCCTTGAAATCTTGTGTGGTGTCGGCATTCTTGATCCAGGATGGCCTTTGAGCACGGAAGACTTGATCCATTCGGTCGGGTCGCTACTGATTAAATCAAGTTAGTGCTGTTTTAACCTTCTCAAGGACGGGCGTAGCCTTTTCAGTTCAACTAAAGTTGGAGAACCGACACCCGCCAGCCACCTATGTGCAAAACACGTCGGTAGAACCAATCTCGCGTAAGCGTCTGGCGTAATGTCGGTCCGGGCGCTTGATCCAACAATACCGCCCGAACCAAAGTATGACATCTTTGGTAAGCAGTATGACTTGTATCGCCCACAACTCACTTGTGTTCTACTCGTGCGTATAACATCTACGCATAAAACCTGGCTCGGATGCCACTGTTGGGGAACGTAGTAATTTCAAAAAAATTCCTACGCATACGCAAGATCATGGTGATGCATAGCAACGAGAGGGGAGAGTGTGTCCACGTACCCTCATAGACCGAAAGCGGAAGCGTTAGCACAACGCGGTTGATGTAGTCGTACGTCTTCACGATCCGACCGATCAAGTACTGAGCATACGACACCTCCGAGTTCAGCACACGTTCAACTCGATGACGTCCCTCAAACTCTGATCTAGCCGAGCTTTGAGGGAGAGTTCCGTCAGCACGACGGCGTGGTGACGATGATGATGTTCTACAGACGTCGGGCTTTGCCTAAGCACCGCTACGATATGACCATGGTGGATTATGGTGGAGGGGGGCTCCGCACACGGCTAAGAGATCCAAGGGATCAATTGTTGTGTCTATGGGGTGCCCCCTCCTCCGTAAATAAAGGGGGGAGGAGGAGGGGGCCGACCAAGGGGAGGAGGCGCGCCCAAGGGGGGGCAATCCTACTTCAAGTAGGTTTCGCCCCCTTTCCTATTCCAACTAGGAGAAGGGGAAGGAGGAGGTGGAGAGAAGGAAGGAGAAGGGGGACCGCCGCCCCCATCCCTTTCCCAATACAGATTGGGGCAAGGGGGGCCGCACGCCACCTCCTGGCCGCCTCTCCTATTCCACCACTTGGGCCCATGAGGCCCAATAACCCCCAGGGGGGGGGGTCCGGTAACCCCCCGGTACTCCGGTATATATCCGATAACCTCCGGAACCATTCCGGTGTCCGAATATAGTCGTCCAATATATCAATCTTCATGTCTCGACCATTTCGAGACTCCTCGTCATGTCCGTGATCACATCCGGGACTCCGAACTACCTTCGGTACATCAAAACACATAAACTCATAATATAACCGTCATCGAACTTTAAGCGTGCGGACCATATAGGTTCGAGAACTATGTAGACATGACCGAGACACGTCTTCGGTCAATAACCAATGGCGGAACCTAGATGCTCATATTGGCTCCCACATATTCTATGAAGATCTTTATCGGTCAAACCGCATAACAACATACGTTGTTCCCTTTGTCATCGGTATGTTACTTGCCCGAGATTCGATCGTCGGTATCTCAATACCTAGTTCAATCTCGTTACCGACAAGTCTCTTTACTCGTTCCGTAATACATCATCCCGCAACTAACTCATTAGTTGCAATGCTTGCAAGGCTTATAGTTATGTGCATTACCGAGTGGGCCCAGAGATACCTCTGCGACAATCGGAGTGACAAATCCTAATCTTGAAATACGCCAACCCAACAAGTACCTTCGGAGACACCTGTAGAGCACCTTTATAATCACTCGATTCGTTGTGACGTTTGGTAGCACACAAAGTGTTCCTCCGTAAACGGAGTTGCATAATCTCATAGTCATAGGAACATGTATAAGTCATGAAGAAAGCAATAACAACATACTAAATGATCAAGTGCTAAGCTAACGGAATGGCTCAAGTCAATCACATCATTCTCCTAATGATGTGATCCCGTTAATCAAATGACAACTCTTTGTCTATGGCTAGGAAACATAACCATCTTTGATTAACGAGCTAGTCAAGTAGAGGCATACTAGTGACACTCTGTTTGTCTATGTATTCACACATGTATCATGTTTCCGGTTAATACAATTCTAGCATGAATAATAAACATTTATCATGATATAAGGAAATAAATAATAACTTTATTATTGCCTCTAGGGCATATTTCCTTCACTCCCTCCCTCTCTCCCTCCCTCCCTCCCTCCTCCTCTCTCTCCCACTCTCTCTCCCTCTCTCTCTCTCCCTCCCTCCCTCCCTCTCTCTCCCTCCGTCCCTCCCTCTCTCGCTCCCTCTCTCCCTCCCTCTCTTGCCCTGAAGGAAGAAAAGAGGATAATGTTCCTCTCATTCAGGACAAAAGCATACCCTATCTGGTTTCTCCAAAGTAGGATTAGCAAGATTGTTAGCCCAGGTGAATTTACTCCCATTTAGAGGCAAACTTCTCAAGACATCATGCTCAATTATACCATTAAAAACAAAACTCCAATGATCAGTTTCATTGGGCTTATTTTTTCCAGAATTATTTCTAATGAGATTAAAATCCCCATCTACCACACATGGTAGAGGATTATCACGATACACTCTCGATAACTCTGTTAAGAAAGCAGCTTTACCATCTAACTTAGCATCACCATACACAGTAATCAAATTCACAAGGATCCTAACAAGGCATACTCCAACTTCAACTTGGGTCACATCTAATGTCACTGTTAACCCCACCATTATTCCTCCTGGTCTACCTCTTGAGGAGACCAATTCCAAATAAAATTTCTCCCTCCACATAAATTATGTAATTATTTTTTAGTGCAATCAGCTTTCAAGGTTTCCTGTAAACCAATAACATCAAATTTTCTTTCAAAATTCAAGTCTCTGACAAATCTTTTTTTAACATCTTTAACCAATCCCCCTTACATTCCAAAACATACTTTTTAAAATATCTTTGACCAATCCCCCTTACATTCCAAAACATAGCCATCATAATTTATCAAAATAAATAAAGTTAGTCCTTTTTCTATTCTTCTTAATCCCACCAATAAAAACAATGTGTTTCACATAGCCAATAGCTGGTGAGCCAACTTCCTTTTTCCTTCCACTATAAAACATATTTTTCAAGTGGTCATGATAATCCTCTTCAACTTCAACATCTAAATGATCATTATCAGAACATAGCTCAAAAATATCAGTACCTCCAAAGTGTCAACGGACCCGGAGAACTAGGTTCTGGATATCTTTTTTATCAGCTATATTTTGAATATAAAAATCTTTCCTGACTTGTTCCATTTTCTCAATATAATTTCCAAATTATGCTCAACCATCTCAATAGAACAACCCAGATCAATACCCACCACATCAGTCATATGTAAAAGAGAAAAAATATCATTAGTAGAAGGGCTACAAGAAGAATTACCATAATCATTCTTATCAACAACTCTCCCTTTAGCCAAATCCTCCACTCTAACATGATCTTTCTTTTTATGCTATAGAAGTACAGACTTCTCTTTATAATATAATATCATACTATAAGCTAATTGAATCAGTGGAACATCACTTTGTTCTTCCAAATGAATGATCGTCCTAATATGGAACTATAAGGTACCTTTGAACCGCAGAGCACAAATAGCTTCTTCAAGATACAATTGTAATATATATCACAGGACAAAGGATCACTAAGCTTTCAATATATCATCTCCAATATCTCAAAAAAAGAAAAGAAAGGAAAGAAGGTTCCATCAATTACTAAGCTGCATATGTAGCAAAGATAAACAACATTATAAGTATATGTTTAAACGAACTGAACTGTCACACGAGAATCATATATTTCCTGTGAGAGCAAAAATACATGTTATCATCTACGACAGCTGCCTGCAATGTGTAATCCAAGAAATAAAATCAAGCTAACAAAACAAAGATGAGAGACATTAAATTGCTCTCTCCCTCCCTCCCTCCCTCCCTCTCTCCCTCCCTCTCTCCCTCTGAAGGAAGAAAAGAGGATAATGTTCCTCTCATTCAGGACAAAATCATACCCTATCTGGTTTCTCCAAAGTAGGATTAGCAAGATTGTTAGCCCAGGTGAATTTTCTCCCATTTAGAGGCAAACTTCTCAAGACATCATGCTCAATTATACCATTAAAAACAAAACTCCAATGATCAGTTTCATTGGGCTTATTTTTTCCAGAATTATTTCTAATGAGATTAAAATCCCCATCTACCACACATGGTAGAGGATTATCACGATACACTCTCGATAACTCTGTTAAGAAAGCAGCTTTACCATCTAACCGAGCATCACCATACACAGTAATCAAATTCACAAGGATCCTAACAAGGCATACTCCAACTTCAACTTGGGTCACATCTAATGTCACTGTTAACCCCACCATTATTCCTCCTGGTCTACCTCTTGGAGGAGACCAATTCCAAATAAAATTTCTCCCTCCACATAAATTATGTAATTATTTTTTAGTGCAATCAGCTTTAAAGGTTTCCTGTAAACCAATAACATCAAATTTTCTTTCAAAATTCAAGTCTCGACAAATCTTTTTTAACATCTTTGACCAATCCCCTTACATTCCAAAACATACTTTTAAAATATCTTTGACCAATCCCCTTACATTCCAAAACATAGCCATCATCATTTATCAAAATAAATAAAGTTAGTCCTTTTCTATTCTTCTTAATCCCACCAATAAAAACAATGTGTTTCACATAGCCAATAGCTGGTGAGCCACCTTCCTTTTTCCTTCCACTATAAAACATATTTTTCAAGTGGTCATGATAATCCTCTTCAACTTCGACATCTAAATGATCATTATCGTAACATAGCTCAAAAATATCAAGTACCTCCAAAGGTCAACGGGACACGAGAACTAGGTTCTGGATATCTTTTTATCAGCTATATTTTGAATATAAAAATCTTTCTGACTTGTTCCATTTTCTCAATATAATTTCCAAATTATGCTCAACCATCTCAATAGAACAACCCAGATCAATACCCACCACATCAGTCATATGTAAAAGAGAAAAAATATCATTAGTAGAAGGGCTACAAGAAGAATTACCATAATCATTCTTATCAACAACTCTCCCTTTAGCCAAATCCTCCACTCTAACATGATCTTTCTTTTTATGCTATAGAAGTACAGACTTCTCTTTATAATATAATATCATACTATAAGCTAATCGAATCGGTGGAACATCACTTTGTTCTTCCAAATGAATGATCGTCCTAATATGGAACTATAAGGTACCTTTGAACCGCAGAGCACAAATAGCTTCTTCAAGATACAATTGTAATATATATCACAAGACAAAGGATCACTAAGCTTTCGATATATCATCTCCAATATCTCAAAAAAAGAAAAGAAAGGAAAGAAGTTTCCATCAATTACTAAGCTGCATATGTAGCAAAGGTAAACAACATTATAAGTATATGTTTAAACGAATCGAATCACACACGAGAATCATATATTTCCCGTGAGAGCAAAAATACATGTTATCATCTACGATACCGCCTCGCAATGTGTAATCCAAGAAATAAAATCAAGCTAACAAAACAAAGATGATAGACATTAAATTGCTCTCTCCTCCTCCCTCCCTCCCTCTCTCCCTCCTCTCTCCTCTGAAGGAAGAAAAGAGGATAATGTTCCTCTCATTCAGGACAAAATCATACACTATCTGGTTTCTCCAAAGTAGGATTAGCAAGATTGTTAGCCCAGGTGAATTTGCTCCCATTTAGAGGCAAACTTCTCAAGACAGCATGCTCAATTATACCATTAAAAAGAAAACTCCAATGATCAGTTTCATTGGGCTTATTTTTTCCAGAATTATTTCTAATGAGATTAAAATCCCCATCTACCACACATGGTAGAGGATTATCACGATACACTCTCGATAACTCTGTTAAGAAAGCAGCTTTACCATCTAACTGAGCATCACCATACACAGTAATCAAATTCACAAGGATCCTAACAAGGCATACTCCAACTTCAACTTGGGTCACATCTAATGTCACTGTTAACCCCACCATTATTCCTCCTGGTCTACCTCTTGGAGGAGACCAATTCCAAATAAAATTTCTCCCTCCACATAAATTATGTAATTATTTTTAGTGCAATCAGCTTTAAAGGTTTCCTCAGAAACCAATAACATCAAATTTTCTTTCAAAATTCAAGTCTCGACAAATCTTTTTTTAACATCTTTGACCAATCCCCCTTACATTCCAAAACATACTTTTTAAAATATCTTTGACCAATCCCCCTTACATTCCAAAACATAGCCATCATCATTTATCAAAATAAATAAAGTTAGTCCTTTTCTATTCTTCTTAATCCCACCAATAAAAACAATGTGTTTCACATAGCCAATAGCTGGTGAGCCACCTTCCTTTTTCCTTCCACTATAAAACATATTTTTCAAGTGGTCATGATAATCCTCTTCAACTTCAGCATCTAAATGATCATTATCGTAACATAGCTCAAAAATATCGGTACCTCCAGTGTCAACGGGACACGGAGAACTAGGTTCCCGGATATCTTTTTTATCAGCTATATTTTGAATATAAAAATCTTTCCTGACTTGTTCCATTTTCTCAATATAATTTCCAAATTATGCTCAACCAACTCAATAGAACAACCAAGATCAATAACAACCACATCAGTCATATGTAAAAGAGAAAAAATATCATTAGTAGAAGGGCTACAAGAAGAATTACCATAATCATTCTTATCAACAACTCTCCCTTTAGCCAAATCCTCCACTCTAACATGATCTTTCTTTTTATGCTATAGAAGTACAGACTTCTCTTTATAATATAATATCATACTATAAGCTAATCGAAGTGGAACATCACTTTGTTCTTCCAAATGAATGATCGTCCTAATATGGAACTATAAGGTACCTTTGAACCGCAGAGCACAAATAGCTTCTTCAAGATACAATTGTAATATATATCACAAGACAAAGGATCACTAAGCTTTCGATATATCATCTCCAATATCTCAAAAAAAGAAAAGAAAGGAAAGAAGTTTCCATCAATTACTAAGCTGCATATGTAGCAAAGGTAAACAACATTATAAGTATATGTTTAAACGAACTGAACTGTCACACGAGAATCATATATTTCCCGTGAGAGCAAAAATACATGTTATCATCTACGACAGCTGCCTGCAATGTGTAATCCAAGAAATAAAATCAAGCTAACAAAACAAAGATGATAGACATTAAATTGCTCTCTCCCTCCCTCCCTCCCTCCCTCTCTCCCTCCCTCTCTCCCTCTGAAGGAAGAAAAGAGGATAATGTTCCTCTCATTCAGGACAAAATCATACACTATCTGGTTTCTCCAAAGTAGGATTAGCAATATTGTTAGCCCAGGTGAATTTGCTCCCATTTAGAGGCAAACTTCTCAAGACAGCATGCTCAATTATACCATTAAAACAAAACTCCAATGATCGGTTTCATTGGGCTTATTTTTTCGTAATTATTTCTAATGAGATTAAAATCCCCATCTACCACACATGGTAGAGGATTATCACGATACACTCTCGATAACTCATTAAGAAAGCAGCTTTACCATCTAACTGAGCATCACCATACACAGTAATCAAATTCACAAGGATCCTAACAAGGCATACTCCAACTTCAACTTGGGTCACATCTAATGTCACTGTTAACCCCACCATTATTCCTCCTGGTCTACCTCTTGGAGGAGACCAATTCCAAATAAAATTTCTCCCTCCACATAAATTATGTAATTATTTTTTAGTGCAATCAGCTTTAAAGGTTTCCTGTAAACCAATAACATCAAATTTTCTTTCAAAATTCAAGTCTCTGACAAATCTTTTTTTAACATCTTTGACCAATCCCCCTTACATTCCAAAACATACTTTTTAAAATATCTTTGACCAATCCCCCTTACATTCCAAAACATAGCCATCATCATTTATCAAAATAAATAAAGTTAGTCCTTTTTCTATTCTTCTTAATCCCACCAATAAAAACAATGTGTTTCACATAGCCAATAGCTGGTGAGCCACCTTCCTTTTTCCTTCCACTATAAAAAATATTTTTCAAGTGGTCATGATAATCCTCTTCAACTTCAGCATCTAAATGATCATTATCAGAACATAGCTCAAAAATATCAGTACCTCCAGTGTCAACGGGACCTGGAGAACTAGGTTCCTGGATATCTTTTTTATCAGCTATATTTTGAATATAAAAATCTTTCCTGACTTGTTCCATTTTCTCAATATAATTTCCAAATTATGCTCAACCATCTCAATAGAACAACCCAGATCAATACCCACCACATCAGTCATATGTAAAAGAGAAAAATATCATTAGTAGAAGGGCTACAAGAAGAATTACCATAATCATTCTTATCAACAACTCTCCCTTTAGCCAAATCCTCCACTCTAACATGATCTTTCTTTTTATGCTATAGAAGTACAGACTTCTCTTTATAATATAATATCATACTATAAGCTAATCGAATCAGTGGAACATCACTTTGTTCTTCCAAATGAATGATCGTCCTAATATGGAACTATAAGGTACCTTTGAACCGCAGAGCACAAATAGCTTCTTCAAGATACAATTGTAATATATATCACAGGACAAAGGATCACTAAGCTTTCGATATATCATCTCCAATATCTCAAAAAAAGAAAAGAAAGGAAAGAAGGTTCCATCAATTACTAAGCTGCATATGTAGCAAAGATAAACAACATTATAAGTATATCTTTAAACGAATTGAACTGTCACACGAGAATCATATATTTCCTGTGAGAGCAAAAATACATGTTATCATCTACGACAGCTGCCTGCAATGTGTAATCCAAGAAATAAAATCAAGCTAACAAAACAAAGATGATAGACATTAAATTGCAACTGTGAAACAAAATGTTATGTTTCCTTTGGAGATTCCGGTGTAGCATCCTCGTCTCTATGAATAAAAGACCGGAAGCCAGAGGGACTGAACAGCTGACCTGAGCCGGTGCTGCTGCTCACTGACCTCTCAATATCGGCCAGGTTTGCAACAACAGGGAGAGGCCTGTCCGGAATGATTAAAGGCCCTGGTGCTGAATCTGCTTCTAGTATCTTCACCACTTGCTCCATTGTTGGCCTGGCATGCAGCTGCGGATGTGTGCAGAGTGCTGCGACAAGCACATACTTCTCCATGACCTTAGTAGGACCAGGTTCAGCCATTCCTTCCTGGATCACATCCAGCGTCTTCCCCCTCCGCACCAATGACCAAGCCCAATCAGCAAGCACGAAGCTCTCTCCCTCACTGAGAGACATGAATGCTCTCTTCCCACTCATAAGCTCAAGAAGCACAACTCCGAAGCTGTAGACATCACTCTTCTCAGTTAACTGGCCATAGAGGGCATACTCTGGAGCGACATAACCCATTGTGCCAGCAACCCTTGTGCTCACGTGTGTCATCCCTTCTGGCGCAAACTTGGCCAATCCAAAATCAGCCACCTTCGCCTCAAAATCGTCATCAAGCAAGATGTTGCTTGCCTTGATATCCCTGTGAATGATGGCTGGCTGTGTGCCACGGTGCAGGTAGGACAGCCCCCGTGCCATCCCAATGGCAATCCTCTGCCTCACTGGCCAAGCCATCTGGCACTCCCCGGCGCCGAAGAGGTGGTCGTGGAGGCTGCCATTATGCATGAGGTCGCACACAATCATCCGCTGGTGCCCCTCTCTCTGCGTGGCGGCGATGCAGTAGCCACGGAGCGCGACCAGGTTGACATGGCGCACGCTGGCCACCACCTCCACCTCATGCGCGAACGCGGCATCCCCGGCCGCCGAGCAGTTCTTGAAGCGCTTCACTGCCACCTCTGCGCCATCCGGGAGCACCCCCCTGTACACATTCCCGAACCCGCCGCGGCCGATGATGCTGTCTCTAGCGAAGCTCCCCGTGGCCATCTTGATGTCGTCGTAGGTGAACTTGAGCAGGGTGGTGCTGGCGGTGATGGATTCCATCGCATGCGAGCGCTTGCTCCTGCTGTCCGCGGCGAGTGCGGCAGCGGCAGCCCGCCTCCGGCGTCGCCACACGAAGAAGCACGAAGCAGCAGCGGCAGCCACTAGCACTACAAAGGCGAGACATCCGAAGACGACGCCGTAGAGCCAGGCAGGGGCGCCGGACCCTTTGGAGGGTTCAGAGTTGGCCTTAAGGAGGTAGAGGCAGTCGGCAGTGTCCGGGTCGTCGGGGCCGCGTAGGCTGGCCGCGGCGCCGGCGTATATGAAGGGGTACTGGACGCAGCCGGTGACATTGTTTCCGCCGTCGGGGGATCCAGGTAGGAGGTAGGCTGCGGCCGTCTTGCTGAGCGAGGTGGTGCAGGTGGTGCAGACCGGAACGGGGCCCAGCTCGCGGTAGCAGCTGGCGTTGATGTCCCTGCGGGCGGAGAGAGGCACCCGGGCGTCGAACTCCGCTCGCGTGGAGATGTTGGCGCATCCAGGAGCGGAGAGGAGCGCGTCGATGCCCGCGAGGCCGCAGGCATCGGGCGGAGGGAGCGGAAAGGAGAGCGCGTCGCGGAGCGGCGGGAGGCAGGAGGAGGAGGAGGGGACGAGGAAGGAGCCGGTGGCGGCGAGGTGGAGGGAGAGGAGGAGCCGGACGGACTGGAGCGCGAAGGCGCAGCGGGAGGCGTCGTCGGAGGGGAGCGGCGGAGCGAGGAAGGGGCGCAGGGCGGTGAAGTTTAGCGGGCACTGCGGCGGCGGCGTTGGGGGCTGGGCGAGGAGCGTGGCGGGGAAGAGGATGGAGAAGGCGAGGAGGAGGAGGGAGAGACGGCGGGACATGGGTGGGGACGGTGGTCGGGGATCAGGAAGGAGGAGGAGGCGGAGGAGGTTTGACCATCGATTTGGGAAGGAGATGGGGAACGGCCGGCCACGGGGATGGATGTTCGACCACCACCCACCCACCCACCAGCCGCCTTTCTCCAGCTCCTGCAACATCAATCAGTCTTGGCTTTGGCTTTTCCCTGTTGTGGGCACGGAGGGTGGGTCGGGTCGTCATACGCGGCGCCGAACCTCTGGAGCGGCGGCGGCGAACCCAATCCGCTGGTTCCACGAGCCAGCACGCAGCCTGGTCGGCGCCGCAGCTCGCAGCACCTTCCTCCGGCTCGAGCATGAAGTTGTCCTATTTGCAGCCTTTATTCGTACCTGGTAAAATGCCCATGCGATTGCAACGGATATAAATATGTGAGTGGTTGAAGATATTAATTATAAATAAAGTAAAATTCATCAGCGGTACCTCAACTTACGTCGCACGATCATTTTAGTCACTGTACACAAGAACTCACGCAATACGGTCACTGTGCGCCGTACGGTCACTGTGCGCCGTAGACCGCTCGTACGATGCAAATTTGACCAGTCCCGGGCTCCACGTAGGCGGGCAGAGGATTTATGTTAAAGTGTCCTTTTGCGGGAGGGCGTTTTTTGGAAAAAACCGTTTAGATAGAAATCCCCAATTCTCCCCCTCCAAATCCCTAGTTCTCGCCGCCACCATCCATCCTCGCCGCAAGGCCATCCTGCCTCGCCCCGACTTCGCCATGTCTTACGCTAGTTCTCGCGGTCAGTCACCATCGGACAAAGGTGGTGCCACTCATCCCATGTCCTCACTGCCAGGCGACGGTGAGGTACTATGTTTCAAACACAAAGGATCACAAGGGCTGGGTGTTCTACAGATGTCCCAATCACTCCGTAAGTAACTTGAGTTGATTTTGTTCTTGGCAACAGTTTTCCCTCTCGCTGGTCAAAAGTTCACTTTTTTGTTGTTGGTTTGCAGCCTACTGGGTGTGATTTCTGGTTTTGGGAGATGAAATATGTTGCGTACCTAGTGGATGCTTATTTCTTGGTTGGGAACCAAGCTGTGGATGCCGTTGGAGCAACAGAGGAGAGGAGGGAAGAACTCATTAGGGCTAGGAATCCAAAACATTAACGTGTGCATCAAGGGCGCTCGCTCGCGCGTGCCACGTTAGATCGAACCCGACAAAAACTGCTCTCAGAAAATATCTCCCCTGGCGCTCGCTACCGGACGCTGCTCCTTTCTCCTGCCGCACGCGACCTCTTCGTCTCCCTCGCTCTCGCCTCTGCTCCCGCCCGGCCACATCCCGCCGACGTCGGCCTCATGAAACGGCCTAATCTACCCGCCGCCAAACGGCGGAGTGAGGAAGAGGCTCAAATCTGCGGCGCCCACCCTTCTCTTCTTCCCTCACCATCTCCCCACCACCGACGAGCTCCTCCCTCTTCCTCGCCCAGATCGACCGGGCGGAACTCGCCGCCATTCGTGCATCTCGCCCTCGTCACCTGCCGCCGCAGAGGTGCGGATGGATGCTCTGGGCCAGAGCGGCGAGATGCAGAGAAGCCCTAGGTGTTGGGACGGCTATGTGAAGAAGAGAGAGGTTGTCTCTCCAACTATTTGTGTGATGGGAGCAGATGAAAGGGGACAACTATGAAGTGATGGCGGATCTGCTAGAGAGTTGTGCACTGGATTGAGGCAGCCAGCCATAAATCCTCGGTAAAGGTAACAAATCAATTTCTCTCCCCAAACCTATTCCTCTGTGTGTTCTTGCTCCGAAGGTTGTGGTTGGATATCATTCTGCCATTAATTTCAAGATGTTTGCTTATTCTGGCCCTAAGGATGGATGTAAGTGGCTCATAATATGTTTGAGGAAATGCCTATAAAATTTTAGAAGTGAGTATATACGGAGTTCTGAGAGAGGCGATTTGGTGCTCGGGCTCAGATGAGCCCGAAATCTGAGCCTTCGCCTGCTGCGTTGAGATTACAGAAAGTCTGACACGCGCGACAGAGTTGCAGCGCGAAAAAATGAGGATACGAGACTTATACGCCTTTCCACAGTGCGCTCGTGTGGTCCCTTTTCGTAGCTCGCCGCGCCCATCGTTAGTTCGTCGTCATGGGACGTGGAACAGAACACTCGAGGTCGTTCCGTGCAAGCCTGAGCCATCACGGCAGTGGACGTGTGTGTGGGGTCCACCAAATGGGGAAATTGTGGAGGTGTGGGCGGCTGACAAGCGGTGAAACCGACCAGGGAAGGGGAGTTCCCGTGTGTATGGCGTGTGCGGCGACCGCTCCTTCTGCCGGTGGCGTGGCGATGGAAGCTGACGGCGGGCTAGAATTCCTACTGGATCCAGTAGTCAGTAGACCGGTGAGTTCCCCTAGGCCAGCGCATGCTCTCCTTATCTCTGGGATTCCACCTTTCATACGAACTTGTTCCCCCGCGATCCGTTGAATCGAACCCCCATGCCACCGCCGCCGGTGACTTGTTTGCTGCGTCCCAGGTTTCCAGTTTCCACTAAGAGAGGAGTCAGCGGATAATTTGGAACATCCAGATCCGGTGCCGTTGGCGCTACTGCCATGCCGCGAGTTACAACCGCCGCTGCCGGTGGATTCGAACTACGGGTCCGGTTGTGCCCGGTGTTTAGGGGACTGCAGCCCTGGGAGATCGGGATGCGAGATTCGGCGAAGGAAGAATGCTTCACCAACGAGGTCTCCATAATCTACGGGGAAGGTGAATCACGAAGCACCTGGCTGGACCAAGGTAATGCAAACAAATTTCTTATCAGTTCAATGCGGCCATCTTTTTGTGGGAAGTAAAAATTGCTAAGGAGTCTGGCAAAGATTATTTTCAGCACTCATCGAATGTGTTGGCGTAGTGTGATAAATGTTTAGTGCACTGCGAATATTAGAGTGGATGATTTTCTGTAGGATTTGATTGTTCATGCACTGTTCGATTTATACCAAGGTTGTGTCAAAATTCAGGTTGAGGCTGGGGAGTACACCGCCCTGGAACAATCCATCCAGAAATCTGCAGAAGAACCTAGTAAGAGTGGTGAAACCTGAACTTGGTCTGGGTTTTGACTTGTCGGGTGAGGAGTATGACTTTTACAATTTGTATTCGTGGGTGGTTGGCTTTGGGATACGCTATGGTAAGAGTAGATTGAACGATAAGAGGGCGAAGATAATGCAGGAGATCATGTCCGGCTGTGCGGTGAGAGATAATGCTTTGATGTTCGTTTTGTTTTTTGACAAACGATGATTCTTGGCGAAGTGAGTTTCTGTTGGTTACTTATTTGGTGGACCTTGATGTGCAGGGGAAGCCGGAGGTGAAGAACAGCCGGTCATGTAGGTGCAGTGACAAGACAAGTCTGTATGACATGCCATTCGGTCTTTTTGTTCGGGTGAAACACCATTTCCAAAGTGTTATACTGGCGAGGGTGCTGATGAGGGATGAGCAAGTACAAAGTTTTGAGTTGGTGTTCGCAGAATTTCTTAGGATGATGGGTATACCTGCAACTAACAAGGTTTTGCACTGTACTAACTTTGCCTGGCAGTATTTATTTGTGCTTGACTTGCGTTTGGTGATGCTGAGTAGTTCTTTTTGACAAATTGTGCAGATCAAAGGAGAGCTATGGAAGTTGCAATTCAAAAGTGTATCCACACACCGTGCACAGATGGTGCAAAATGGCACTTCTAAACCAGGACAAAATGGTACGCACTAGGTGTAAGCTCATTAACTCCCATCTAATAGTGAAGGAAAATAATGAAGAGATTTTGGAAGCGAGTCGTATCAAATGAATAATGTTTTTCAGTGGATATGATGAAACTAGGCGTTTTTCAGTGATATATACACATTTTTCTCTAAAGTGGGGGTATAGGTTGACAAATGTCCAATCACGTAGTGATAGGGACCTGCAGTTCTAACAATATGGTAGAACCTGGAAAGGTGTTGAATAAGTTTAAGCTGATTTAGACAGCATGCTTGGTCAAGTTAAGCCTTTCTAAATTTTTATGTTGCTGAGCTTCTGATTATGAATTGCTACCTTAGATTGCAGTGTTGGCCTTTCAGTTATTAATGGACTTCACACTAAATTTTGGAATTTTTTTCTTGTAAATGGACTAAGCCTGGCCATTTTTATGTTGTTTGCCTTCAAATTGCCACTAAGAGGGGCAGTACCAAATACTGTTAGGACGGTGTTGTCGCACTTATACTCAGCTTACACTATTGCCATAACAAAATCTCTCCCTCGATCATCTAAGCCAACCGATGCCACACCCATATGATGATCGGTCTCATTATTATATTATAAGCACTGGCAGTGAATTGTTATCACAACAATGGACAAATATTTCAGCTCAATGCGACTCATAATTCAACACAATAATTTTCTAAAATTATCTCTCGCCGTTTCAGGGATGATTCTATGATGAAGACTTAGTAGGTGTCTTGGGAGATCTGGCAGATAGATTGGATGCCCATGTTGGTCCTTTGATAAGTCAATCCACCTCAAGCAAGCAAATTTTGGATGAGTGCTTATCATCCAATGAGTGTTTGGTCAAAGAATTAGCAAGCAATATTTGGAGAAGCCCAAAATCCTCACAGCTGAGTCGAAGTGTCTTTGCTAACTACTAATGCATCAGTGCATGTGTCAAACCAACCTCTTCCGCGGAAAAGAAGGTTAAGTACAGTCTAGGCGGCGCAGCAAAGCACTCAACCGCTTCTAGTTAGAACGAAGTGCGCAAAGCCTTACTTCAAGGGTGTGTTCTGCGCTAAGATGGCAAGCACCAAATGCAGCAAGAGCGCTATGCTTATATTTGTGAGGCAGTACATTTGTCTCCAGTTCGATGGGTGAGAGGGAGGAGAGCTATGAGGAGAAAAGAACTATGATTGTAAGTATATGGATCCGAGTATGTCGAAGACATAAATCTTTTGGGTAAATATTTTTGATTTGGCATCTTATTTTGCCCGTGATGACCTTTGAAAGTTGATCTTACATGCAGGTGCTGTGAGGCGAACAAATCTGGCTATTGAGCGTCATGCGAGCAAAATATACACGAAGGCTATGTTCAAGCGGTTTGGGCAAGGTACTCATCGAAGGGACTTCATAGAAGGTTAATGAGATTGAGAGGGGGAAGAAATATCTGACACACACAACAATGCTGCCAAACGTGAAAAATGGTGTAGAGTGGTGTATGTGGTCAACATCAAGGAAGACGGGACTGAATTTGAGTGTGAGTGTGGCGAGTTCGAGCACACAGGCAGGTTGACAAACAGTCGGGAGAAGGGCTGAGCAAACGCACGAAGATTCTGTAGCATCAGATGACGGGAAGGTCGCAAAAGAACGACATGCCCTGGGATGCACCGAAGCAGCCATGTAAAGCCCGGCAAGTGTAAAAACTGTGGGATCAAGGGGCACCGCCGGAACACATGCACATGACCATTAGGTGGCGTGCAGAATTAAATTTGTCGGGCTATAGCTTGATCTGGGGATTTTTCTGGTGTGTTGTCCATGCTTGTAAGACTAAAACATTGTGTGTTTGTTCATTGTATTCGGAGAGATCGAACAAATGGTGTCACTATAGAGTGAGGAATTTTAAATAAACTGGTTATGAAAACGTTGGCGTTTCCGTGATCGTAGTGTTTTTTGCACGCTTGGTTGAGTGAATTAGTGGCGTACAGGCGAGATAGTTTGATTAAATTTTTTGCCGGAAAAAATGCGTGGGTAGTGCCGACGTATGGTAGGTTTCATGGGAATGGAAGAAACATGTGGCACACAGGCAGCTTGTGCAGGGTCTAGTGTAGCATGCTGCAATTCAAATTTTGAATGTCAGGCTGGAGCGCAGATGGACCAGGATGGCCCAAGGAAAATCTAGAGCCGTGAGGGACGAGCTGTTCCTTTAGCCCGTGGCAACGGCAGCCACATTAAA
The DNA here is from genome assembly GCA_021605145.1 of Aegilops bicornis. Classification (NCBI taxonomy): domain Eukaryota; kingdom Viridiplantae; phylum Streptophyta; class Magnoliopsida; order Poales; family Poaceae; genus Aegilops; species Aegilops bicornis. Next base: position 127,732,888 of record CM038672.1, on the reverse strand, counting down.
TGAGATGATGGCCCACAATAATTTTATGTTGCATACAGTGGGAATACCTGATAGAATACAAGTTACAGCGCCGATCCACATGTCACTGGATGGCTAAGATATCATGTGTAGCTGAGCCCGGGCTCAGAAACGAATTTTCGCGGAGTTCTTTACTATTTGATCCGTAGTCACTACTTTTTTATGAAAAACTTTCGTGGTTCCTCTGAGTGTTAGTTCAATCCGTCTTATCATAAAAGATGGCTAGAAGTTTTATTTTTGGTACTGCCTCTTAATATTTTATTTTGAATGTGCAGGTATGGGATATGACATAGGATTGGTTTCCTTACAACTGACATATATTATCCAATCTCGCAAAAAAAAGACATATTATCCAAATGTAAGGAAAAAGGGCTCTGTGAAACTATGCAAATCCTGTCTAACTTGTTTGATCTTGATGTCAACGCATGTCCATCGTGACCCTCGCCATTGATCGATTGGATCGGCATCCACCGACACACAAGCCACAGTAACCATGTCGCAGACAGGTCTAGGCGACTGAGTCGACGGCCGGAAGGCCGCTGCCAGCATGGACAGCAGCACAAAGTACTATCGACAACTTCCACACCGCGTACCATGCTCTATAGCATGTCATATCTAGGATATATCTATGTACTACTCGCCATTTGTAGTTCCTGTTGCAAGGTACAATAAGGCCAACTATATCCAGCAATCTGTTGGCATGAGAATGGCTATGATGTTTGAGACAGAGGAGCCAAGCAAGCGCAGGTTTGTCCACTAACTAACTAAATACTTTGTCATAGGAAGATAGCATTTTTCTGCTTTTGATTTGATGCTCTGTATTCTTCTCCTGTAAATGCAACTGATATCTGAAGGCAATATATACTGTTATGCTTTCAAGTTTAAATTACTTGTTCTGCGAATCTTTCTCACTTTCATCTTTGAGAAAATGACCATATCAAGCCACCTCTACAATAGTGAGTAGTAGTATATATAATGCAATATACCATTCACGTATGAAGGTTTAGCACCATCTTTCAATGTGTATGCTCGGTGAATTTGTTCTGCATCATTTCTGAATAAAAATTGATCTGTTTGACAGATACACTGGTACAATTGTGGGAGTTAGCGACTCTGATCCGATGAGATGACCGAACTCCAAATGGCGCAACTTGCAGGTGCCTTGCTTTCCTTCCAGAAAACTTGAATGAACCTGCCAATCATCATGTGGCCGTCCTCATATACTTTGCATTAACAAATTGAATGGGATGAACATGGATATGGAGAAAGATCCGAGCGTGTGAGCATATGGGACATTGAAACTCCGGAGAACACTATAGCGTTCCCTTCTGCATCATTGAATTCGAAGCGACAATGCCTGCCTGGTTATGGAGGTACTCCTCAACCATGCTTTATCAGTACCTGGGGTGTGACTGAATCTGCAAATATTTGTTGTATCATTTTATAAGTTGGATACTAACTTTTTTTTACTTGCAGTACCTGGGCTAGATATTGCATCTGTAAATATGTCACCATTTCAGAGGGCACCTGGAAATCCATATGGTAACTTGCAGCACATGCCCGCCGTTGGATCAGAATTGGCTATGATGATGTTTCTGAATCAATCTGGCCAAAACATAGGGACTCCACTCAGTTTTCACCGGTCCTCTTATTCTAGTATTATTCAAAATGTCAAGCAAAACTACACGCCTCCTTCAACATTCGGTCATCCCATTGGTTCCATAAAGCCAGAAAGCATGCCTTCCAATGAAGTCCAGCAGCAGCAGCAGTTGCATGCTCCTAAGATGCAGACAGGCGATTCAGAAAGTTGTGAGGTTCAGCCTGCCACTGATTCAGTGTCTGCGTCGGAGCTACATGTTGCAGGAAGAGAGCCAGGAAACACAGATAAATATCCAAGTCGAGCATTTCAGACAAAATGGCAAGGGTGAGCCTAGATCAAGCCTCGGAGGAGCAAGAAAGGCTCATCTCGCAAAACCATTTCAGAGAATTCTGAACTTTCTTCAGCACCTTCACGGATTTGCGATGACCAACAGCATGTTTCAAAAGCAGAACTAGTCAGTTGTGACACCAAACATGTTAACTGTGGTAACAATGAAGGTTCATCTGGTGCACTTACTCATGGTGATTTTGCTGGACAGCTGCAGCGTCAGCAGGTCGAACAAAATGAACTAGTGTCACCACTAAAGTTGGAATCATCAATATCACCTGATGGAGGGAAGTCAGTCAACTCATTTCCCAACCAGGCGTCTTTTTCGCAGTTCTTCGGCGCCTCAAATCTTGAAGATTACTTCTGATTAGATACAACGTCCAGTTTTTGTCTACTACATACATGGTAATTTTAGAAATTGCAAATTGAATCATATCATGGATAGATTGCAAAAGGACTCCCTTTCAGATTGGTGAGCGATTATGAACTTTAGAAGTTAAATGTTGTGGATGTTTCTAACAGGAAGATGCTTGGACTAACTTAGTATCACAACTTATTCAGTATTGGGTTCTACCATCAATTATAATAAGAGGTTCCTTATTTTGAAGCCACATATTTTTATTTTGGTTGTTATTTTCAATCAACATACTAGAATATATGTAAGAGTTTACTAAGTTTTGTCTCACCAGCACACGACAGCCAAAGAATTACTAACTGTTAGCATCTTAACTGTTTGTGATAAGCAAGCTAGCACAGGATTGTATGGTTTTATTTTCTGGGTCAAAAGCTTGATTTATGCAGTACATTCTTTAATTCTCGATACATTTCAGTATTCGATTTTTTCATTAACCATACAAAATAGTCTTCTTCCTTCATATTCAAGTGACCATGTCTGCGCCAGCCTACCCCTTGTGCCTCGTCTCCAACCCCCCCCCCCCCCCCTCCGCGGCACTCCTACCACTGCTCGAATGCGCGTCGGTGATGCAGGTTGTGTACTATTATTTTTTCTTTGTTTTCTCCATGTGGATTGCCTTACATCTCCAGCGACCAACCTTTTGATGGAGTGAACATCTACAACATTGTTGTGCCTTGTGATTTGCTTATCTGGCTCTTTCCATTATTTTTTCATTTTACAGGCTGTATAATTGTGCCTGACTAACTAGGCCAGTTCACTGGTACGCACAACCACGCTCCCTCGCCGCCACCTGCTACTTCAAGTCTGCCAACGGCCATGCTGGAAACTCTCCACAGCGTGACTCAATCTCCACCTCGCCCTCCTCCAGGGGCGGGCCCACGTTGACCCAGCAGGTAGCCCATGACACCAGGTAAAAAACTATCTTACCTTATACATATAGAGCCCACAAAGGCCTGGACACCCCTAAATTTCCTAATGGGACACCCCCGTACAGACAAAACGGCCACAACTAGCCAACAAGGCCCGGCCGACTAGCAGCACAGCACGCCCTGGTGAAAGCCCAGGCCCAGGCATCAATCCATCTATACGTACGTCAGTACGTGGCTTCGCGTATCGCCTTGCCTGTTCGTCTACTCGCCGCTCGGCCGATGCGCTTCGTGGCCTGTCGCCTCGTCGCCCTCGACCCCTCGCCTGTTCTTCTACTTCGCCAGATCCCCCCAATTCGCCCAATCAGTGAAGGTATGTTGCATCAGACCCCAATTCGCAGTGTGTGTCTGTCTCTATTTCAATTCCCAAATTCTGCTCTAATTCTTAATTTGTTTGTCTAACCCTAGGAAATTAGGGCTATTCGGTAAGACTATAAATTTTGTCTGTATTAGCTATTGGACTATTTGGCTATTGTAGCGGTCAGTGGATGAGTGGAGAAGAATACTGCAATATTCTAGGAGATTAGGACGGCTGGAAGCACCGGCAAGGCAGCAACATGTCAAGTAAGTTTTATTTTACAGCTATGCAATTGCAATTAATGTTATATATGTATACACATGATTCTTAGCTTTTTCCTTTGTGAAAAAATTAATTATTTAAATAATTACAAATTGCAGGAGAAGCTCAGTTTATGGAAAGGTTTCTAAAAAAGAGGAGAACCATAGTGCAAGATGAAGGCCCGTCACACGAACATAATCAGAATGATGCCTCGATCCCGCCACTGTCGGTCGAACAAAATGATGTCCCCTCACGACATGAACAGGTTGATGTCCCAGTCCGCCATCACCACCTGGACAGAATGATGCCTCCACATATGAACCTAATTCTGCCAATAATACAAGGAATTTATTTCAAGTTGAAGAAGAGATCAATTGGGAAGAAGAAATTAAATTTGATCGAGGTAAAAGGAGAAGTATAGATGAGTATCATCCGAATCTGAGAGATATGGTAAGAAGGAAGTATTTGGCCAATGGACCTTGTCGACCTCGTCTTGGTGATTTTAAAGTAACAGAAATATGTGGTAGAGATAGAAGGTTCGTTCGGGAATGGTTTGATGAGTTTGAGAGCTGGCTTGAATATAGCGAGTCCGAACATAAAGCATATTGTTTTTGTTGTTTCTTGTTTAGACCACGCAAGAAGAAAGAAGCTGGATATGATGCATTTGTTGCAAATGGTTGGTCAAGTTGGAATAAAAATATAGATTAAAAGAGCATGTAGGAGACATCAATAGTGCTCACAACCAAGCAAAAAGATATTGTGATGCTTTGCGAAACGAAAGGAACACATTTATGTTGCTCTAAATAAACAAAGTAATGCTGAGAGGATTGCTTATTATATTCGACTAAATGCCTCAATTGATGTTGCTAGAGTATTACTGAAGCAAGGGTTACCTTTAAATTGGCCATGATGAGTCCGAGCAGTCTCTCAATAAAGGCAATTTCATGGAATTTCATGCTTACACAGCAGAGCGTAATCCAGCTGTAAGAAAAGTTGTGGCCCATAATGCTCTGTAATAATCAGTTGACTTCTTCAAGATTCGAAGGACATAGCTGAATGTTTTGCAAAGGAAATATTACATTCAGTTCTCCAGGAAATTGGAAATGATGTATTTTCTTTGTTGGTTGATGAGTCGAGGGATGTGGCTGGTAAAGAGCAAATGGCAGTGGTATTGCGGTATGTTGGTAAATGTGGAAGTGCCATAGAGACATTAGTTGGCCTTACTCATGTGAAGGAGACAACCTCCAAGTATCTCAAGTCTGCCATTGATGACTTATTTGCAGAATATAAATTAAGTTTTAAGCAAGTTAGAGGTCAAGGATACGACGGTGCTAGCAATATGAGAGGTGAGTTCAATGGCTTGCAATGCTTGATAATCGAGAGAACCCCACAACATATTACATTCACTGTTTTGCACATCAGCTTCAATTAGTTGTTGTGGCTGTTGTTCGTAAGCATAAATGCATTGGTAATTTTTTGATATGATCTCGGTCTTGTTGAATGTTGTCTCGGATCATCAAAAGAAAAGACATGATTCGAGACAGATATAAAGAACAAGTGTGTGAAGCTTGAGGTTGTGGACTACCGAAAAGTGGGACAAGATTAAATCAAGAACTAGCTCTTCAAAGACACGGACACACTCGATGGAGTTCTCACTACAAGATTCTTAAGAGTTTGATTGATATGTTCCTACAATTGTCAAAGTGCTAGAATATGTGGAAGAAGAAGACATGGATGATACAAATAGAAGACAAGCATGTGGTCTTCTTGTTTATTTCGATCTTTTGATTTTGTGTTCTACTTACAGCTTATGTCCACTATATTGATAATCACAAACACATTATCATTGGCTCTACAACGGAAGAATCAAGACATTGTGAATGCCATTAATTGTGTGAATTCAACCAAAGCCTCTTTGAATGATCTAAGAAGAGATGGATGGGATTCTGTCCTACATGAAGCATATGTCTTTTGTGACAAGCATGACATTTCCAAGTTGGAAATGGAAGACCAATATGTGAATCCAAAGAAGCCACGGCAAAAAAATAGGTATCACTAATAGGCATCATTATGAAGTGGATTGTTTTAATGATGTCATTGATTGGCTTCTTCAAGAACTTGATAATCGCTTCAATGAGAAAATTTTTGAACTACTTGTGCCGCTTTCGTGACCTTGAGTCCAATTGAATTATTTCGTGATTTCAATTTAGAGCATTTGATGGGTCTAGCCAAACTTTATCCAAAAGATTTTGATGATGGAGAACTCTTAGACATCACCTTCATCTTTACATTCTTGATGTCCGAGCAGATGATCGCTTCTCTGGTCTAAGTAATATTTGTGAACTCTCTCAAAAAATGGTGGAGACAAGGAAACATATTGTATATCCCTTGGTTTATCGACTTTTGAAGCTAGCACTAGTATTGCCTGTTGCCACTGCTATAGTTGAGAGATCTTTTCAGCTATGAGAATTGTGAAGACATATTTGCGCAATCGTCCTTGGCGGCAGCCTTGAAGTACAACCTTATTTGTTATGTGGAGAAAAGTGAAATGAGGAAGTTTACAAATGATTCAGTAATTGATCGCTTTGAGGCCATGAAAGAATGCAGGAAACCATTTTAGAAAGGTAATAGTTTTAACTTATTACACAACTGTAATTAATATGTGCTAAGTGGTTTTGTATTTTTAAGTCGTTTTGTTTTTTGATTTGCAGCAATCAAGATCTAGTGCTGCATTTTCTCATCATTGGTTATACTTTATTCATAATTTGAACACTTTGATTCTCATTTACTATTCAATTTCCAGCAATCAATTAATATTTCGAGCGAACTCTTTATTTTGGACCTTTGGCAATCATATTCATCGTCGTATCGTATTCTAGGTATATTGTACGTACTGTTAAGTGTGTTACTTCTATCTATATTATGACTTGATATCCACATATACATGGGACCCCGGGTCATTTTTGTCCTGGGTCCGCCCCTGCCTTCCTCATCGTCGCCGGTATACATGCATCTCGTTCAGTCTGTGGTACAACTTGTAGTCTCCTCAATCTAGAAGTAGGAGTTCACAGAATAATTACTTCTCTGAATCACTCATAATCCACTTTCGTTTTCTTGGGGTTAATCCACTTTCGCTTGCAACCCTGGCACGGCAGAGGCATCGTTCAGGCGGCGCGCCACGGGCGCGCCCCACCCACTAGTGAAAGGAGAAGGATTGCAACTCAACTGGCAACTAGTAGAACTGCTTTGGCAAGGCCTGGCTCTCTGAAAGCACAAGTGCTCCCTAGGTGGTTTTGGTAATTAATGTCAACATATCTCTTGTTGGACTAACACTTTTATCTAGTATGTTTCAGATAAGTTCAACAATGAAGTGGCATGGACTAAAGGATGTGGGAACCCCTTCAAGATGCTAAGGACAAAGGATTGGCTCAAGCTCAAAAGCTCAAGACTCTGCATTTTACATTTTAGTGATCCAAGATCACATTGAGTCTATAGGAAAAGCCAATACTATCAAGGAGGGATGAGGTGTTGCTTAATGAGCCTCTTGCTTCATGTGCTTAGTGATATGCTCCAAAACCCTCAACTACTTTCCCACTTCCACACATATGACCTAAACCTAAAGTCAAACTCGGCCCTACCGATTCTTTCTAACCGGCGCCACCGAGTTCAGTTGTCATAGCCACTGCCACCAACCCTAAGCAAATCGGTTTCACCAATAGGGATCTCGGTCTCACCGAGATGGGATTGTAATCTCTCTGTTTCCTTTCGTAACATTTCGGCCTAACCGAAGTGAGCGATCGGTCCCACCGAGATTGCAATGTAAATGATACGTCTCCAACGTATCTATAATTTTTGATTGCTCCATGCTACTTTATCTATTGTTTTGGACTATAATGGGCTTTATTTTCCACTTTTATATTACTTTTGGGACTAACCTATTAACCGGAGGCCCAACCCGAAATTGCTGTTTTTTTGCCTTTTTGGTGTTTCAAAGAAACGGAATATCAAACGGAGTCCAAACGGAATGAAACCTTCGGAAACGTGATCTTCTCACCGAACGTGATCCAGGAGACTTGGACCCTGCTCCAAGGAGTGCCAGAGGCGGTCACGAGGGTGGGGGGCGCCCCCCTGCCTCGTGGGCCCCCTGACGCTCCACCGACGTACTCCTTCCTCCTATATATACCTACGTACCCCCAACAGATCAGAAGGGGAGCCAAAAACCTAATTCCACCGTCGTACCTTCCTGTATCCACGAGATCCCATCTTGGGGCCTGTTCTGGAGCTCCGCCGGAGGGGGCATCTACCACGGAGGGCTTCTACATCAACACCATAGCCCCTCCGATGAAGTGTGAGTAGTTACTTCAGACCTTCGGGTCCATAGCTAGTAGCTAGATGGCTTCTTCTCTCTTTTTGGATCTCAATACAATGTTCTCCCCCTCTCTCGTGGAGATCTATTCGATGTAATATTCTTTTTGTGGTGTGTTTGTTGAGACCAATGAACTGTGGGTTTATGATCCAGCTTATCTATGAATAATATTTGAATCTTCTCTGAATTCTTTTATGTATGATTGAGTTATCTTTTCAAGTCTCTTCGAATTATACATTTGGTTTGTGCCAACTAGATTGGTAGTTCTTGCAATGGGAGAAGTGCTTAGCTTTGGGTTCAATCTTGCGGTGTCCTTACCCAAAGGATGTAAAGGGTTGCAAGGCACGTATTGTATTGTTGCCATCGAGGATAACAAGATGGGGTATCTATCATATTGCATGAATTTATTCCTCTACATCATGTCATCTTACTTAAGGCGTTACTCTGTTTTTAACTTAATACTCTAGATGCATCTTTGGATAGCGGTCGATGAGTGGAGTAATAGTAGTAGATGCAGAATCGTTTCCATCTACTTGTCTCGGACGTGATGCCTATATACATGATCATACCTAGATAACCTCATAACTATGCTCAATTACATCAATTGCTCAAAAGTAATTTGTTCACCCACCGTAGAATACCTATGCTCTTGAGAGAAGCCACTAGTGAAACCTATGGCCCCCGGGTCTATTCTCATCATATCAATCTCCATCACTTTATTTACTAGCTTTGCTTTTACTTTTTCTGCATCTTTATACCAAAAATTACCAAAAATATTATCTCTATCAGATCTCACTCTCGTAAGTGACCGTGAAGGGATTGACAACCCCTAATCGCGTTGGTTGCGAGTAGCTATCGTTTTGCGGTACGAGGGATTTGCGCGTGGCCTCCTCTTGGATTGATACCTTGGTTCTCAAAAACTGAGGGAAATACTTACGCCATCTTGTCTGCATCATCCTCTCCTCTTCGGGAAAACCAACGCAAGCTCAAGACGTAGCAAGAAGGATTTACGCGCCGTTGTCGGGAGGCTTACGCAAAAGTCAACATACCAAGTACCCATCACAATCCCTATCTCTCGCATTACATTATTTTCCATTTGCCTCTCGTTTTCCTCTCCCCCACTTCACCCTTGCCGTTTTATTCGCCCTCTCTTTTCCGCTTGCTTCTTGTTTGCTTGTGTTGCCATGTGCCTTATATTTGCTTGCATCTTTGCTTGCTAAAAGTCTATTGTTGTGGATCCACTTAAAGTGTTCTACTTGGATCATCTTCGATCCTTATGCGCTCGTGCTGAAACCCCAACTAGCCTAGTTGATGGGAAATCTTTAGATGAGCATGCTCATTATGTTAAATCACCATTTATGCGAAAAGGGAGACTCTTATGGAGTCAAATAAACAGATTGCTGTGTTATGCTTGGAATCTTTGTGAAATTTATGATTTTACTTGTTGCTCTAAGAACCCTAAAAAACACCTTCCTTACCTATGTGAGTTTAATGAAAATGAAATCTTATCTTCTTATGCGAAGGGTGTTTATAGTTACTATGTTATCGAACAAATTGAAGAATTTGTTGCTTTTAAGGGTGCTTATGAAGTTGCTTCTTTGATTGAAAAGTATGATATTACTCTCTACGAATCTAAAAATTTTGACATACTTAAATATTCCTATGAAAACTATGCTCATAATGTCTGTGTCAAAGAATTTATTGAGAGAATGACCGTTGCTTTGGAAGAAAATAATGATACACATGAATCTATAGATAATGATGATTCCGATGATTTGATTGAAATATCCCTTGATGAACATGATGCTTGCTATTCTTGTGGCTATGATGCCAATATTTATGAAGGTGAATTTGCTATAGTTCCTTATGTTAAACATGAGATCGTTGCTATTGCACCCATACTTGATAGTTCCTTCGATGAAAAGCATGATTGCAATGAGTTTACTATAAATTCTCTTGATGTCAATTATGCTAATAATATGCAAAACCCTAAGCTTGGGGATGCTAGTTTTGCTATGTCTACTACTTGTTGCAATGATCATGATTGGGGAGATTCTTGTTTTGATCTTGAAAATTTATTTAATCCCTATGATGAATATGAGATTGATAATATTGCAATAATATTGAAAGTGGGTTTGGAAGAGTGTCAACTTTAGATCCCACATATTTGGAGAATATTCAATCTTATGAAATTTTTGATAAAAGTGGGTTTGGAGAGGTCATGACTTTAGTTAATGTTAATCCCACTATTTCGGAAGAGTGTCAACTTTGCATGCATGTGGATCGTGTTGAGAATATGTTTTGTGATAGATATATTGTTGAATTTTCTTATGATCCTACATGTAATTATTATGAGAGAGGAAAATATGGTTATAGAAATTTTCATGTTGCTAAATTACCTCTCGTTATGTTGAGATTGCTATTGTTCCCTTCCGCTTACTTGCATATGCTAGTCTTTGCTTGCTATGATAATTTGTTTTTCTATAAGATGCCTATGCATAGGAAGTATGTTAGACTTAGATGTGTTTGTCTCATGCTTTATGATGCTCTCTTTGTGCTTCAATTCTTGTCTTTCATGTGAGCATCATTGAAATCTCAATGCCTAGCTAGGGGCGTTAAACGATAGCGCTTGTTGGGAGGCAACCCAATTTTATTTTTAGTTTTTTGTTTTTGCTTATGTTTAGGAATAAATAATCCATCTAGCCTCTGTTTAGATGTGGTTTTATCTTTTAATTAGTGTTTGTGCCAAGTTAAACATATTAGATCTTCTTGGGAGATAGTTATTTGATCTTGCTGTAATTTCCAGAATCTTTGTGCTCAGTGCCCGAATTGTTAAAAATCACCAGAACGTGATAAAATGGTGATTCCAATTTCTGCTGATCAATAAACAAATTGTCCAGGTCGTCTAATTTTGGGAGAAATTTTTGGGTTCCAGAAGTTTGCGTTAGTTACAGATTACTACAGACTGTTCTGTTTTTGACAGATTCTGTTTTGCGTGTGTTGTTTGCTTATTTTGATGAATCTATGGCTAGTAAAATAGTTTATAATCCATAGAGAAGTTGGAATATAGTAGGTTCAACACCAATATAAATAAAGAATGAGTTCATTAAAGTACCTTATAGTAGTCTTTTGTTTTCTTTCTCTAACGGAGCTCACGAGATTTCTATTGAGTTTTGTGTTGTGAAGTTTTCAAGTTTTGGGTGAATTCTTTTGATGGATTATGGAACAAGGAGTGGTAAGAGCCTAAGCTTGGGGATGCCCATGGCACCCCAAGATAATCCAAGGACACCAAAATGTCAAAGCTTGGGGATGCCGGAAGGCATCCCTCTTTAAATCCACTTCCATCGGTAATTTACTTGGAGCTATATTTTTATTCACCAACATGATATGTGTTTTGCTTGGAGCGTCTTGTATTATTTGCGTATTTGCTTGTTAGTTTACCACAATCATCCTTGCTGTACACACCTTTTGAGAGAGCCATACATAAATTGAAATTTGATAGAATACTCTATGTGCTTCACTTATATTTTTTGAGCTTGATAGTTTGCTCATAGTGCTTCACTTATATCTTTTTGAGCGTGATAATTTTTGCTCTAGTGCTTCACTTAGATCTTTTAGAGCACGGTGGTGGATTTGTTTTAAAGAAACTTGATCTCTCATGCTTCGCTTAGATTATTTTGAGTGTCGTTAATAGCATGGTAATTTTCTTAATGTTAATATACTTGGTATTCAAGATATGTGAAACTTTCTTTTGAAGTGCTTTGAATACTAAGATAAGTTTCATGCTTGATAATTGTTTTGAGATATGGAGGTGATAATATCAAAGTCGTGCTAGTTGAATAGTTGTGAATTTGAGAAATGCTTGTGTTGAAGTTAGCAAATCCCGTAGCATGCACGTATGGTTAAAGTTGTGTAACAAATTTGAAACATGAAGTGTACCGGCTTGTGCATCCTTATGAGTGGCGGTCGGGGACGGCGATGGTATTTTCCTACCAATCTATCCCCTAGGAGCATGCACGCAGTACTTGATTTTTGATGACTTCTAAATTTTTGCAATAAGTATATGAGTTCTTTTGACTAATGTTGAGTCCATGGATTATACGCACTTTTACCTTTACGCCTTTGCTAGCCTCTTCGGTACCGTGCATTGCCCTTTCTCACCTTGAGAGTTGGTGCAAACTTCGCCGGTGTATCCAAACCCCGTGATATGATACACTCTTTCACACATAAACCTCCTTATATCTTCCTCAAAACAGCCACCATACCTACCTATTATGGCATTTCCATAGCCATTCCGAGATATATTGCCATGCAACTTTCCACCGTTCCGTTCATCATCATCATGACATACTTTACTTTTGTCATATTGCCATTGCATGATCATGTAGTTGACATCGTATTTGTGGCAAGGCCACCATGCATTATTTTTCATACATGTCACTCTTGATTCATTGCACCATCCCTAAGACATCACGGGAGGCATTCATATAGAGTCATACCTTGTTCTAGTATCGAGTTGTAATCCTTATGTTGTAATCAATAGAAGTGTGATGATCATCCTTATTAGAGCATTGCCCAAAAAAAAGAGAAAGGCCAAAAAAGAAAAAAAGAAAGGCCCAAAAAAATAAAAAAAAATAAAAAGGGCAATGCTACTATCTCTTTTTCCACACTTGTGCTTCAAAGTAGCACCTTGTTCTTCATGTAGTGAGTCTCATATATTGTGCTTCAAAGTAGCACCTTGTTCTTCATGTAGTGAGTCTCATATATTGTGCTTCAAAGTAGCACCATGTTTTTCATATAGTGAGTCTCATAAGTTGTCTTGTTCATACTAGTGGGAATTTTTCATTATTGAACTTGGCTTGTATATTCCTACGATGGGATTCCTCAAAATGCCCTAGGTCTTCATGATCAAGCAAGTTGGATGCACACCCACTAGTTTTCTTTTGTTGAGCATTCATAGCTCTAGTGCATCCGTTGCATGGCAATCCCTACTCCTCATGTTGACATCAATTGATGGGCATCTCCATAGCCCGTTGATTAGCCTCGTCAATGTGAGACTTTCTCTTTTTTTTGTCTTCTCCACACAATCCCCATCATCATATTCTATTCCACCCATAGTGCTATATCCATGGCTCACGCTCATGTATTGCGTGAAGGTTGAAAAAGTTTGAGATTATTTAAGTATGAAACAATTACTTGGCTTGTCATCGGGGGTATAGAAGTTGGGAACATCTTTGTGTGACGAAAATGAAGCATAGCCTAACTATATGATTTTGTAGGGATGAACTTTCTTTTGCCATGCTATTTCGAGAAGACATGATTACTTTGATTAGTATGCTTGAAGTATTATTATTTTTATGTCAATATGAACTTTTGTCTTGAATCTTTCGGATCTGAATATTCATACCATGATTAAGAAGATTTACATTGAAATTATGCCAAAGTATCACTCCGCATCAAAAATTCTCTTTTTATCATTTACCTACTCGAGGACGAGCAGAATTAAGCTTGGGGATGCCTGATACGTCTCCAATGTATCTATAATTTTGATTGCTCCATGCTACTTTATCTATTGTTTTGGACTATAATGGGCTTTATTTTCCACTTTTATATTACTTTTGGGACTAACCTATTAACCGGAGGCCCAAAATTGCACTGTTTTTTTTGCCTTTTTCAGTGTTTCAAAGAAACGGAATATCAAACGGAGTCCAAACGGAATGAAACCTTTGGGAACGTGATCTTCTCATCGAACGTGATCCAGGAGACTTGGACCCTACTCCAAGAAGTGCTAGAGGCGGTCACGAGGGTGGAGGGCGCGCCCCCCTGCCTCGTGGGCCCCCTGACGCTCCACCGACGTACTCCTTCCTCCTATATATACCTACGTACCCCCAACAGATCAGAAGAGGAGCCAAAAACCTAATTCCACCGTCGTACCTTCCTGTATCCAAGAGATCCCATCTTGGGGCCTGTTCTGGAGCTCCGCCGGAGGGGGCATCTACCACGGAGGGCTTCTACATCAACACCATAGCCCCTTCGATGAAGTGTGAGTAGTTTACTTCAGACCTTAGGGTCCATAGCTAGTAGCTAGATGGCTTCTTCTCTCTTTTTGGATCTCAATACAATGTTCCCCCCCTCTCTCGTGGAGATCTATTCGATGTAATCTTCTTTTTGCGGTGCGTTTGTTGAGACCGATGAATTGTGGGTTTATGATCCAACTTATCTATGAATAATATTTGAATCTTCTCTGAATTCTTTTATGTATTATTGAGTTATCTTTGCAAGTCTCTTCAAATTATCCGTTTGGTTTGGCCAACTAGATTGGTAGTTCTTGCAATGGGAGAAGTGCTTAGCTTTGGGTTCAATCTTGCGGTGTCCTTACCAAAGGATGTAAAGGGTTGCAAGGCACGTATTGTATTGTTGCCATTGAGGATAACAAGATGGGGTATCTATCATATTGCATGAATTTATTCCTCTACATCATGTCATCTTACTTAAGGCGTTACTCTGTTTTTAACTTAATACTCTAGATGCATCTTTGGATAGCGGTCGATGAGTGGAGTAATAGTAGTAGATGCAGAATCATTTCCATCTACTTGTCTTGGACGTGATGCCTATATACATGATCATACCTAGATAACCTCATAACTATGCTCAATTCTGTCAATTGCTCAAAAGTAATTTGTTCACCCACCGTAGAATACCTATGCTCTTGAGAGAAGCCACTAGTGAAACCTATGGCCCCCGGGTCTATTCTCATCATATCAATCTCCATCACTTTATTTACTTGCTTTGCTTTTACTTTTTACTTTGCATCTTTATACCAAAAATTACCAAAAATATTATCTCTATCAGATCTCACTCTCGTAAGTGACCGTGAAGGGATTGACAACCCCTAATCGCGTTGGTTGCGAGTAGCTATCGTTTTGTGCAGGTACGAGGGACTTGCGTGTGGCCTCCTACTGGATTGTTACCTTGGTTCTCAAAAACTGAGGGAAATACTTACGCTACTGTGCTGCATCATCCTCTCCTCTTCGGGGAAAACCAACGCTAGCTCAAGACGTAGTAGTAAACTCTCTGTTTCCCTTTCGTAACTTTTCGCTCTCACCGAAAGAGCGAATCGGTCCCACCGAGTTTACCTGACCAACTCTCTGGTTAGCTAATTACCAAAATCGCTCTCACCGAGTTTGTGTAATCGGTCTCACCGAGACTACGTTATGCCCTAACCCTAATCATATCGGTCCTACCGAGTTGCATGTCAGTCCCACCGAAAACCCTAACGGTCACCAGGTTTACTGAATCGGTCCGACCGAGTTTGTTGATTCGGTCCCACCGAGTTTGGTAAATTGTGTGTAACGGTTAGATTTTGTGTGGAGGCTATATATACCCCTCCACCTCCTCTTCATTCATGGAGAGAGCCATCGAACAAGCCTCACACTTCCAACATCCTATTTACGTGAGAGAACTACCTACTCATGTGTTGAGGCCAAGATATTCCATTCCAACCACATGAATCTTGATCTCTAGCCTTCCCCAAGTTGCTTTCCACTCAAATCTTCTTTCCACCAAATCCAAATCCTGTGAGAGAGAGAGTTGAGTGTTGGGGAGACTATCATTTGAAGCACAAGAGCAAGGAGTTCATCATCAACACACCATTTGTTACTTCTTGGAGAGTGGTGTCTCCTAGATTGGCTAGGTGTCACTTGGGAGCCTCCGACAAGATTGTGGAGTTGAACCAAGGAGTTTGTAAGGGCAAGGAGATCGCCTACTTCGTGAAGATCTACCGCTAGTGAGGCAAGTCCTTCATGGGAGACGGCCATGGTGGGATAGACAAGGTTGCTTCTTCGTGGACCCTTCATGGGTGGAGCCCTCCGTGGACTCACAAGAACTGCTACCCTTCGTGGGTTGAAGTCTCCATCAACGTGGATGTACGATAGCACCACCTATCGGAACCACGACCAAAACATCCGTGTCTCCAATTGCTTTTGAATCCTCCAAAACCCTTCCCTTTACATTCTTGCAAGTTGCATGCTTTACTTTCCGCTGCTCATATACTCTTTGCATGCTTGCTTGTTATGTATTGTGAATATTAAACTTGTGCCTAAACTCCACTTAAACCTAAAGAAGTTAAAAACTGCAACTTTGGTACTTAGTGTCTAATCACCCCCTCTAGACACCTCTTCTCAAGATCCTACAAGTGGTATCGAGCATTGGTCTCCATTGCCTTGGTTTAATCACCATTGGAGGAAGATGGATGAGTCTACTTTGGGGAGTCTTGGACATAGAGTGCCTATTCTTGATGGAGAGTATTTTCATGAGTGGAAAAATGAGATGCTTGTAATTTTCAATCAATATCACTTAAACAAGTACATTGCTAGCCCTTGTGCACCTCATGTTGATCCTATGCATCCTACCCTTGATGGATCAATTGACATGATTAGGAATCTTAGAACTGTTAATCTCATCACTAGAGGCTTGCCAAGAAACTTAATTAGAAACTTGCCTACTCTTGAGTGTGCCTACACTATATGGAAATTCCTTGAGGAACGATTTCCAAATTATTCCTTGAAAAATCTAGATGAGATTCTCTATAAGTCTATTGCCTTGAGTAAGATGAATACTAGTGATCCTATGTTTGGTGACCGTCTATTTGAACTTACAAACCTTATGCGTGCCAAAGGAGATGTTGGAATTATTGGTGATATTATTTCCGAAGCTATAAGAATTCATAAGCAAGACTATTGTCAAACTCACTCTAACGAATTACCCTCTCTAGGACTTGATCCACCACATGACGATGTTGAACATGGATACTATGATGAGGATGATGATAGTGACTTCGATCTTGATGATGAAATGAGACATTTTGGTCTTATGGCAAATCTTTGGGGATATATGGCAGGTGGAAAGGAATGGGTTCTTGATAGTGGATGTACCGATCACATGACCGGAGATAAAGACATGTTTCGTGAGCTTGTTGAAAACGATGGTCCTCGAAAGTATGTCACTTTCGGTGACAACTCAAAGGGTAAGGTGGTTGGCCTCGGTAAGGTGGCCATATCACATGATAGCTCCATACAAAATGTCATGCTCGTTGAATCTCTTGGATACAACTTACTTTCAGTATCTAGACTTGCTGATTTCGGTTTCAATGTCCTATTTACTGAAGTAGATTGCCAAGTGTTTCATAGAGATAATCATAAAATGGTCTTTACCGGTGTGCGTAGAGGTGATCTATACATTGTTGATTTCACTAAAAAGGCTCAACCTAGAACTTGCTTTATTGCTAAATCCTCTAAAGGTTGGTTATGGCATAGACGACTAGGTCACGTTGGCATGCGAAACC
The DNA here is from genome assembly GCA_021605145.1 of Aegilops bicornis. Taxonomy (NCBI): domain Eukaryota; kingdom Viridiplantae; phylum Streptophyta; class Magnoliopsida; order Poales; family Poaceae; genus Aegilops; species Aegilops bicornis. The sequence continues at coordinate 127,715,334 of CM038672.1, read as the reverse complement.
TTGACAAGCTTATTAAAGGAAATCATATCCTTGGAGTTAACGATGTCATATTTGATAAGGATAGACTTTGCAGTGCTTGTCAGGCAGGTAAACAGGTTGGAGGAAGGCATCCTGTGAAGAACATCATGACCACAAGGAGGCCACTCGAGCTTCTTCATATGGATCTCTTTGGTCCCAACGCTTACAAAAGTCTCGGTGGAAATTCTTTTGGTCTAGTTATAGTTGATGATTTTTCAAGATTTACGTGGGTGTTCTTTCTCGATGATAAATCGCAGGTCCAAAAGATCTTCAAAAACTTTGCTAGGAAGGCCCAAAATCAGTTTGAAGTGAAGATCAAGAAAGTTCCCAGCGACAACGGAACGGAGTTCAAGAACACAAATGTGGACACCTTTCTTGACGAAGAAGGAATTTCACACGAGTTCTCGGCTACGTACACACCTCAACAAAATGGAGTTGTTGAGAGGAAGAACCGGACGCTCATGGAAATGGCGAGAACGATGCTTGATGAGTACAAGACGCCGAAGCACTTTTGGGCAGAAGCGGTTGAGACAGCTTGTCATGCAACAAATCGCTTGTATCTTCACAAGCTACTCGGCAAGACGGCATCTGAGCTCCTCACGGTAACAAACCCCAAGTTGGATACTTTCGAGTATTCGGCTCAAAGTGCTACATTCTTGATAAGCATCGTCGTTCAAAATTTGCTCCTAAATCACATGAAGGATTCCTACTTGGTTATGGCTCAAACTCTCACACTTACCGTGTCTACAACAATTTCACCCGAAAGGTTGAAGAGACGGTAGATGTGAAGTTTGATGAATCTAACGGCTCGCAAGTAGAGCAATTGCCAATTGATGTAGGAGACAAAGATCCTTCGGAAGCAATCCAAGACTTGTCTATTGGCAAGGTCCGTCCAACGGAGGTGAAGGAGAGTACCTCGTCCGTCCAAGTGGAAGCTTCAACTTCACGACAAGGTGAACCAAGAGTTGATATGGAAGCATCCACAAGTGGAACACACCAAGATGAAGAAAACGAGGAAGTACATCACGAACGTCAACAACCTCCTTCTCCACCACGACAAGAAAACGACAACGCCAACAATGAAGAAGATCAAGAAGAAGAAGAAGAGCAAGATGAAGAAGATGTTCAACCAAGACCCAAGCAAAAGATTTCACGAGTTCGAGCAATAATTGCTAAAGACCATCCTGTAGAGCAAATCTACAATGATATTCAAACCGGGAGAATCACTCGCTCTAAAACTCGTTTAGCTAACATTTGTGAAAACTATTCTTTCATCTCCAGCATTGAACCTATGAAGGTCGAAGAAGCATTGGAAGATCCAGATTGGATAAATGCTATGCATGAAGAGCTACACAACTTTGAGAGAAACCAAGTTTGGACATTGGTTGAGAAGCCCGACAACAACCACAACATCATTGGTACCAAATGGGTGTTTCGCAACAAGCAAGATGAAGATGGACAAGTAGTTCACAAAAAACCACGTCTCGTCGCCCAAGGCTACACACAAGTCGAAGGTATGGACTATGGTGAGACTTATGCTCCCCTTGCTAGACTTGAGTCCATTCGCATCTTACTTGCCTATGCTAATCACCATGATATCACCTTGTACCAAATGGACATTAAAAGTGCTTTCTTAAATGGTGAAATAGAGGAGGAAGTTTATGTTAAACAACCTCCCGGCTTTGTCAATCCTAAGAAACCAAATCATGTTTACAAACTTCACAAAGCTCTTTATGGTCTTAAACAAGCTCCTAGAGCGTGGTATAAATGCTTGACCAAGTCCCTTATTGAAAAAGGCTTTGAAATTGGGAAAATTGATTCCACACTTTTTACTAAAAGGGTTGATGGAGAACTATTTGTGTGCCAAATCTATGTTGATGATATTATATTTGGTTCGACTAACCCTCATTTTAGTGAAAAGTTTGGGAAGCTAATGTTGGAGAAGTTTGAGATGTCAATGGTGAGTGAACTCAAATTCTTTCTTGGGTTGCAAATCAAGCAAACTAAGGAAGGTACTTTTGTCTCTCAAACGAAGTACACTAAGGACTTATTCAAGAATTTCAATATGCAAGAGTGCAAAGGTATGTCTACACCCATGCCTACTAGTGGACATCTTGATTTGACCAAAGATGGTAAACCGGTTGATCAAAAGGTTTATCGCTCTATGATTGGTTCATTATTATACCTATGTGCTTCACGTCCCGATATTATGCTAAGTGTGTGCATGTGTGCAAGATATCAAGCTGCTCCTAAAGAATGTCATCTTAAGGTCGTAAAAAGGATAGTGAGATACTTAATTCATACACCAAATTTTGGCATTTGGTATCCTAAGAGGGCCTCCTTCGATCTTGTAGGCTACTCCGACTCGGACTATGCCGGAGACAAGGTTGATAGAAAGTCCACTTCGGGTACTTGTCAATTTCTTGGTAGATCTCTTGTGTCTTGGTCCTCCAAGAAACAAAACTTGGTATCCTTATCTACCGCCAAAGCGGGGTACATTTCTGCTGGTTCATGTTGTGCTCAATTACTTTGGATGACCCAAACTCTTAAAGATTATGGGATATATGTGAAACATGTTCCATTGCTTTGTGACAATGAAAGTGCTATCAAAATTGGTCATAATCCCGTACAACATTCTCGAACAAAGCATATTGAAGTTCGTCATCATTTCATTCGAGATCATGTTGCTAAGGGTGACATTAATCTTAAGCATGTTCGCACCGAAAAGCAATTAGCAGATATATTCACTAAACCTCTTGATGAGAAAGTGTTTTGCAGGTTGAGAGGAGAATTGAACATCATTGATGCTTCAAACTTGGAGTAGAAACTCCATTGGATACATGCAAGACATGAGCTTATGACTAATCCATGATATCTCTCTTATGATGAAAATCTTATGTCCTGGATATATTTGCATCTTGCATGTTATCTAACCCACGTAGGTACTTGGTTAAAACAAATTCCATGAGATTGTAATCTACTCACATCTTGAGCAATCTCTACATCACCAAGTCTCTACGCTATGGTGGTTGAAGACAAGGAAGCACGGAACCATTCAAACATATCCTTTGACAAATTCTATGTTAAGCTTCATGATTGTCATTTTTGGATACACAAGTGCTCTTCCTTGCAAGAACTAACCCATGTAGGTAGATGGACTCAAATTCCAAGTGGTGCTCCCAACTCTTGATGAGCTACATCAACCTTGAGCAACCCACACAAGTTCAACTACATGGCCAACACCACCAACCAAGGTATGTTATTCCATCTTAGAGAAGCTTTAATCTAAGTTCATGAGCTAAAGCAACTCGACAAGATGTGAATACATCAAGATGCTTAAACGAAAAATGGTAACCCCATTTTGAGCTTAAACGATGAGTATGACCTATGATCAAGTGATCTCACTTGACTCCTAAGTCAATATACTCTAACATAGGTGACTTTGTCGCGACCATCTCTAGATGAAGTTCTCTCGTGTTCTTTTCTGTGTTTTTGCATTTGTCTCATGCATATTTGTTTCCCCTTTCAAATAAAAACTTCATCTAGATTTCTTTCTTTTCTTTTCTGTTTGCTCTGCATTTCCTGCATCCAATTCATTGCATATCATTCAGTAAATTCCTTGCAAATCTTTGTGAGATCTTACTAGTCTAGTGAGCTGAGGTGACAAGTGTTTTCTCTGCGATGAACTCGGTTTCACCTATTTGTTGTTTTCGGTCCGATCGAATCCTTTCGGTACAACCAAAGCATACCACTCGGTGCCACCGATTTCACAACAGGAAAAATAGTTTGCCACTTATTCTGTGTTTCTTCTGATCCAGCTCCACTCAATGAATCTTGTCCTCTACAAACATCACATTTTTATCCAGTGCTTTGTGTTGTGACTCAAGGACCAAACCCATTCACAACAAATTCCAGAAGACCCTTCTTGGAAATTGATGTCAATGGGGGAGAGAGAGATCACATCAAAGCTTCACTTCCAAAGGGAGAGAGAGAAATCTCCAGGGGGAGAGAATACTCAAGGATCCCAGGTGCTTGATGTTCAAGAGGAGAGATGCCACATGTCTTCTTGAGGGGAAAGACATGTTCATATGTGCTTAGTTGCATTTGCTCTGTTCTTTTTATCTTTCAGCTCTGATTTTCTGTTCCCTATCTTCTCCCAGTATTCAGGGGGAGCAAGACATCTAAGGGAAATAAATCATTTAAATTCATTGCATATCTTTACTCTTGGGTACATGTCTAATCCAATGTGGTACTTAGTACTCACTCTCTACATGTCATCCCAGTCTTGGTATTCTTGTAGTTTCTTCTGTTTGCTCTGGCTAGTAGATGTACCTGTGTTATCTAACCTTGTTTGTGAGTTCATTCCATCCTAAGCCAACTCAGGACTACAAGGTAAGTATATGCATCACAATCATGTGTATGGGGAATTCTTGCTGATGTACATACTTTGTTTGCAAGAAGGACTCATGAGCATGAAGGTATTTTCCTTAATATTCTTTGCTCGATGCATATGGCCAAGATACATGTAACACATTGCCTACTCTAGCATGGTTATGCTCTCACATGCTTCTATATTCCATATTCACATGATTGCATACATGTAGGGGGAGCCTATGCTTGTTACATGTCTTTCCGAAGCTTTACTTGCTATTTTTACATCTTTATCTAAAGCTTTGATGTATGTTGTCATCAATTACCAAAAAGGGGGAGATCAAAAGCACAAGTGCTCCCTAGGTGGTTTTGGTAATGAATGTCAACATATCTCTTGTTGGACTAACACTTTTATCTAGTATGTTTCAGATAAGTTCAACAATGAAGTGGCATGGACTAAAGGATGTGGGAACCCCTTCAAGATGCTAAGGACAAAGGATTGGCTCAAGCTCAAAAGCTCAAGACTCTGCATTTTACATTTTAGTGATCCAAGATCACATTGAGTCTATAGGAAAAGCCAATACTATCAAGGAGGGATGAGGTGTTGCTTAATGAGCCTCTTGCTTCATGTGCTTAGTGATATGCTCCAAAACCCTCAACTACTTTCCCACTTCCACACATATGACCTAAACCTAAAGTCAAACTCGGCCCTAACGATTCTTTCTATCCGGCGCCACCGAGTTCAGTTGTCATAGCCACTGCCACCAACCCTAGGCAAATCGGTTTCACCGACAGGGATCTCGGTCTCACCGAGATGGGATTGTAATCTCTCTGTTTCCCTTCATAACGTTTCGGTCTAATCAAAGTAAGCGATCGGTCCCACCGAGATTGCAATGTAAACTCTCTGTTTCCCTTTCGTAACTTTTCGGTCTCACCGAAAGAGCGAATCGGTCCCACCGAGTTTACTGACCAACTCTACGGTTAGCTAATTACCAAAATCGGTCTCACCGAGTTTGTATGTCGGTCTCATCGAGATTACGTTATGCCCTAACCCTAATCATATCGGTCCTACCGAGTTGCATGTCAGTCCCACCGAAAACCCTAACGGTCACTAGGTTTACTGAATCGGTCCGACCGAGTTTGTTGATTCGGTCCCACCGAGTTTGGTAAATCTTGTGTAACGGTTAGATTTTGTGTGGAGGCTATATATACCCCTCCACCTCCTCTTCATTCGTGGGGAGAGCCATCAGAACAAGCCTACACTTCCAGGCATCCTATTTCTGAGAGAGAACTACCTACTCATGTGTTGAGGCCAAGATATTCCATTCCAACCACATGAATCTTGATCTTAGCCTTCCCCTAGTTGCTTTCCACTCAAATCTTCTTTCCACCAAATCCAAATCCTGTGAGAGAGAGTTGAGTGTTGGGGAGACTATCATTTGAAGCACAAGAGCAAGGAGTTCATCATCAACACACCATTTGTTACTTCTTGGAGAGTGGTGTCTCCTAGATTGGCTAGGTGTCACTTGGGAGCCTCAGACAAGATTGTGGAGTTGAACCAAGGAGTTTGTAAGGGCAAGGAGATCGCCTACCGTGAAGATCTACCGCTAGTGAGGCAAGTCCTTCGTGGGCGCGGCCATGGTGGGATAGACAAGGTTGCTTCTTCGTGGACCCTTCGTGGGTGGAGCCCTCCGTGGACTCGCAAGAACCGTTACCCTTCGTGGGTTGAAGTCTCCATCAACGTGGATGTACGATAGCACCACCTATCGGAACCACGACAAAAACATCCGTGTCTCCAATTGCGTTTGAATCCTCCAAAACCCTTCCCTTTACATTCTTGCAAGTTGCATGCTTTACTTTCCGCTGCTCATATACTCTTTGCATGCTTGCTTGTTATGTATTGTGAATATTAAACTTGTGCCTAAACTCCACTTAAACCTAAAGAAGTTAAAAACTGCAACTTTGGTACTTAGTGTCTAATCACCCCCCTCTAGACACCTCTTCTCAAGATCCTACACTCTCTGCAGCAAAACATGCGCAGGCACCAAGAAAGTGCATTGATTGGATTAGGTGCACAGATCTTGGTGCTGCTCAAGCTTCTGTTAGGTAGTGTGATGATGTTGTGTTCCCTCTGTGTTCTTCTGTTGATGAAGAAGTGAGGACAAGTGCTCTCTGCAACAGAAGAAGTGATGAAGGAGTACAGTAGAAGGAGAAGAAGAAGAAGAAGTGATGAAGGAGTACAGTAGAAGAAGAAGAAGAAGAAGAAGTGATGAAGACAAGTGCTCATTTTGGTACTGGAGAAGTGAAGACCAGCTTTAGTAGTTTAGCATGTTAAGTACTTTCAGTAGCATTAGCATGTTTAGTACTTTTAGTAGTTTAATGTTAGGACATGGCTATGAAGTCAGTTTGATTGTATCAAATGTTATGGTTGTCAAGGCCAGAAATGTATGAAGTGATCTATCTATCTATCTATCTATCTTGAATGCAAACATTGTCTTTGTATTCTGTTATCTTTCTGACATGATAATTGTGAAATGAGAATGGGTACTTGAAGGAAATATGCCCTAGAGGCAATAATAAAGTTATTATTTGTTTCCTTATATCATGATAAATGTTTATTATTCATGCTAGAATTGTATTAACTGGAAACATAATACATGTGTGAATACATAGACAAACAGATAGTCACTAGTAAGCCTCTACTAGACTAGCTCATTAATCAAAGATGGTTGTGTTTCCTAACCATAGACATGTGTTGTCATTTGATTAATGGGATCACCTCATTAGAAGAATGATGTGATTGACATGACCCATTCCGTTAGCTTAGCACTTGATCGTTTAGTATATTGCTATTGCTTTCTTCATGACTTATACATGTTCCTGTAACTATGAGATTATGCAACTCCGTTTACGGAGGAACACTTTGGGTGCTACCAAACGTCACAACGTAATCGGGTGATTATAAAGGAGTACTACAGGTGTCTCCAAAGGTACTTGTTGGGTTGGCGTATTTGAGATTAGGTTTTGTCACTCCGATTGTCGGAGAGGTATTTCTAGGCCTTCTCGGTAATACACATCACTTAAGCCTTGCAAGCATTACAACTAATGAGTTAGTTGTGAGATGATGTATTACGGAACGAGTAAAGAGACTTACCGTAGCGAGATTGAACTAGGTATTGGATCCACGATCGAATCTCGGGTAAGTAACATACCGATGACAAAGGGAACAATGTATGTTGTTATGCGGTTTGACCGATAAAGATCTTCGTAGAATATGTAGGAACCAATATGGGCATCCAGGTTCCGCTATTGGTTATTGACCGAGAATGGTTCTAGGTCATGTCTACATAGTTCTCGAACCCGTAGGGTCCGTGACGCAACAAGGTTACGATGACAGTTTTATTATGAGTTTAAAAGTATTGATGCACCGAAGGTTGTTCGGAGTCCCGGATGTGATCACGGACATGACGAGGAGTCTCGAAATGGTCGAGACATAAAGATTGATATATTGGAAGCCTACATTTGGACATCGGAAGTGTTCCGGGTGAAATCGGGATTTTCTGAGTATGCAGGAGGTTACCGGAACCCCGGGAGGTCCATGGGCCTAATGGGCCATAGGAGAGAAGAGGAAGGGCCAGCCAAGGTGGGCTGCGCGCCCCCTCCCCTCTAGTCCGAATAGGACTAGGTAGGGGGGGGCGGCGCCCCTTCCCTCTTCCCCCTCCTCCAATCCTAATCCAACTAGGAGAGGGGGGGAGTCCTACTCCCGGTGGGAGTAGGACTCCTCCTTGGTGCGCCTCCCCCTAGGGCCGGCCACCTCCCCCTTGCCTCCTTTATATCTGAGGCGGGGGCACCCCAAGACACACAAGTTGATCTACGGATCTTTCCTTAGCCGTGTGCGTGCCCCTTCCACCATATTCCACTTCGGTCATATCGTCGCGAGCTTAGGCGAAGCCTGCGCCGGAGAAGTCATATCGTCATGAGCTTAGGCGAAGCTCTGCGTCGGTGGAGCATCAACATCGTCACCACGCCGTCGTGCTGACGGAACTCATCCCCGACACTTTGCTGGATCGGAGTCCGGGGATCGTCATCGAGCTGAACGTGTGCAGAACTCGGAGGTGCCGTACGTTCGGTGCTTGGATCGGTCGGATCGTGAAGACGTACGACTACATCAACTGCGTTGTTATAACGCTTCCGCTTCCGGTCTACGAGGTGCGTGGGCGGACACTCTTCCTCTCGTTGCTATGCCATCACCATGGTCTTGCGTGATCGTAGGAAATTTTTTGAAATTACTACGTTCCCCAATGATGGCATCCGAGCCTGGTTTTATGCGTTGATGTCATATGCACGAGTAGAACACAAGTGAGTTGTGGGCGATATAAGTCATACTGCTTACCAGCATGTCATACTTTGGTTCAGCGGTATTGTGAGATGAAGCGGCCCGGACCGACATTACGCGTACGCTTACGCGAGACTGGTTTCACCGCTCCGAGCACTCGTTGCTTAAAGGTGACCGGCGGGTGTCTGTCTCTCTCACTTTAGTTGAACCGAGTGTGGCTACGCCCGGTCCTTGCGAAGGTTAAAACAGCACCAACTTGACAAACTATCGTTGTGGTTTTAATGCGTAGGTAAGAACGGTTCTTGCTCAGCCCGTAGCAGCCACGTAAAACTTGCAACAACAAAGTAGAGGACGTCTAACTTGTTTTTGCAGGGCATGTTGTGATGTGATGTGGTCAAGACGTGATGCTATATTTTATTGTATGAGATGATCATGTTTTGTAACCGAGTTATCGGCAACTGGCGAGAGCCATATGGTTGTCGCTTTATTGTATGAAATGCAAAAGCCATGTAATTGCTTTACTTTATCACTAAGCGATGGCGATAGTCGTAGAAGCAATAGTTGGCGAGACGACAACGTTGCTACGATGGAGATCAAGGTGTCGCGCGGTGACGATGGTGATCATGGCGGTGCTTGGCGATGGAGATCACAAGCACAAGATGATGATGACCATATCATATCACTTATATTGATTGCATGTGATGTTTATCCTTTATGCATCTTATCTTGCTTTGATTGACGGTAGCATTATAAGATGATCTCTCACTAAAATTATCAAGAAGTGTTCTCCCCGAGTATGCACCGTTGCGAAAGTTCTTCGTCTTTGAGACACCACGTGATGATCGGGTGTGATAGGCTCTACGTTCAAATACAACGGGTGCAAAACAGTTGCACACGCAGAATACTCGAGTTAAACTTGACGAGCCTAGCATATAACAGATATGGCCTCGGAACACGGAGACCGAAAGGTCGAGCGTGAATCATATAGTAGATATGATCAACATAGTGATGTTCACCATTGAAACTACTCCATCTCACGTGATGATCGGACATGGTTTAGTTGATATGGATCACGTAATCACTTAGAAGATTAGAGGATGTCTATCTAAGTGGGAGTTCTTAAGTAATATGATTAATTGAACTTAAATTTATCATGAACTTAGTCCCGTAGTATTTTGCAAATTATGTTGTAGATCAATAGCTCACGTTGTTGCTTCCCTATGTTTTTTGCTTCCCTATGTTTTTATATGTGTTCCTAGAAAATTGTATTGAAAAATGTTAGTAGCAATGATGCGGATTGGATCCGTGATCTGAGGTTTATCCTCATTGCTGCCTGAAGAATTATGTCCGTAATGCACCGCTAGGTGAGCGGACCTATTACGAGAGCAAATGCGACGTTATTAACATTTGACTAGCTCAATATGATGACTACTTGATAGTTTAGTGCACCATACTTAACGGCTTAGAATCGGGACTTCAAAGGCGTTTTGAACGTCATGGACCATATGAGATGTTCCAGGAATTGAAGTTAATATTTCAAGCAAATACCCGAGTTGAGAGATATGAAGTCTCCAACAAGTTCTATAGCTAAAAGATGGAAGAGAATCGCTCAACTAGTGAGCATGTTCTCAGATTGTCCGGTACTTCAATCGCTTGAATCAAGTGGGAGTTAATCTTCCGGATAAGATGGTGATTGACAGAATTCTCTAGTCACCATCACTAAGTTACTAGAACTTCGTGATGAACTATAGTATGCAAGGGATGACGAAAACGATTCCCGAGCTCTTCGTGATGTTGAAATCGACGAAAGTAGAAATCAAGAAAGAGCATCAAGTGTTGATGATTGACAAAACCACTAGTCTCAAGGAAAAGGGCAAAGGGAAGAAGGGGAACTTCAAGAAGAACGGCAAGCAAGTTGCTGCCGAGTGAAGAAGCCCAAGTCTGGACCTAAGCACGAGACTAAGTGCTTTTGCTGCAATGGAACTGGTCACTAGAAGCGGAACTACCCCAAGTATTTGGCGGATAAGAAGGATGGCAAAGTGAACAAAGGTATTTTTGGTATACAGATTATTGATGTGTATTTTACTAGTGTTCATAGCAACCCCTCGGTATTTGATACTGGTTCAATTGCTAAGAGTAGTAACTTGAAACGGAGTTGCAGTAATGAACAGAAACTAGTTGAAGGGGAAGTGACGATGAGTGTTGGAAGTAGTTCCAAGATTGATATGATCATCATCGCACACTCCCTATACTTTCGGGATTAGTGTGGAACCTAAATAAGTGTTATTTGGTGTTGAGCATAAATATGATTTGATCATGTTTATTGCAATACGGTTATTCATTTAAGTAAGAGAATAAATTGTTGTTCTGTTTACATGAATAAAACCTTATATGGTTACACACCCAATGAAAATGGTTCATTGGATCTCGATCATAGTGATACACATATTCATAATATTGAAACCAAAAGATGCAAAGTTAATAATGATAGTGCAACTTATTTGTGGTAATCGCCGTTTAGGTCATATTGGTGTAAAGCGCATGAAGAAAACTCCATCTTTGATGGACTTTTGGAATCACTTGATTATGAATCATTTGATGCTTGCGAACCGTGCCTTTTGGGCAAGATGACTAAAACTCCGTTCTCGGAACAATGGAACAAGCTCTTGACTTATTGGAAATAATACATACCGATGTATGCGATTCAATGAGTGTTGATGCTCGTGGCAAGTATCATTATTTTCTGACCTTCACAGATGATTTGAGCAGATATGCGTATATCTTCTTGATGAAACATAAGTCTGAAATAGTTGAAAAGTTCAAAGAATTTCAGAGTGAAGTAGAAAATCATCGTAACAAGAAAATAAAGTTTCGCGATCTGATCGTGGAGATAAATATTTGAGTTCTGAGTTTGTTCTTCAATTAAAACAAAGTGGAATAGTTTCACAGCTCACGCCACGGAACACCACAACGTTATGGTGTGTCCGAACGTCAGAACCGTACTTTATTTTGATATGGTGCGATCAATGATGTCTCTTACCGATTTACCAATATCGCTTTTGGGGTTATGCATTAGAGACAGCTGCATTCACGTTTAATAGGGCACCATCTAAATCCGTTGAGATGACACCGTATGAACTATGGTTTAGTAGTAAACCTAAGCTGTCGTTTCTTAAAAGTTTGGAGTTGTGATACTTATGTGAAAAAGTTTTCACCGGATAAGCTCGAACCCAAATCGGAGAAGTGCGTCTTCATAGAATACCCAAAGGTAACTATTGGGTACACCTTCTATCACAGATCCGAAGGCAAGTTTTTCGTTGCTAAGATGGATCCTTTCTAGAGAAGAAGTTTCTCTCGAAAAGAAGTGAATGGGAGGAAAGTAGAACTTGATGAGGTAATTGTACCTTCTCCCTTATTGGAAAGTAGTTCATCACGTAAATCAGTTCCGGTGATTCCTACACCAATTAGTGAGGAAGTTAATGATGATGATCATAAAACTTTAGATCAAGTTGCTACCAAACCTCGTAGGTCTTCCAAAGCAAAATCCGCACTGCAGTGGTACGGTAATCGTGTTCGGAAGTCATGTTACTAGACCATGATGAACCTACGAACTATGAGGAAGCGATGATGAGCCCAGATTCCGCGAAATGGCTTGAGGCCATAAAATCTGAGATAGGATCCATATATGAGAACAAAGTATGGACTTTGATTGACTTGCTCGATCAGCAAGTCAAGTAAAATAAATGGATCTTCAAGAGGAAGACGGATGCTGATAGTAGTGTTACTATCTACAAAGCTCGACTTGTCGCAAAAGGTTTTCGACAAATTCAAAGTGTTGACTACAATGAGATTTTCTCAATCAGAAGCGATGCTTAAGTCTGTCCGAATCATGTTAGCAATTGCCACATTTTATGAAATCTGGCAAATGGATGTCAAAACTACCTTCTTCAATGGATTTATTAAAGAAGAGTTGTATATGATGCAACCGTAAGGTTTTGTCAATCCTAAAGGAGCTAACAAAATGTGCAAGCTCTAGTGATCCATCTATGGACTGGTGCAAGCATCTCGGAGTTGGAATAAACGCTTTGATAGTGTGATCAAAGCATATGGTTTTATACAGACTTTTGGAGAAGCCTGTATTTACAGGAAAGTGAGTGGGAGCACTACAACATTTCTGATAAAGTATATGTGAATGACATATTGTTGATCGGAAATAATGTAGAATTATTCGCAAAGCATAAAGGAGTATTTGAAAGGAGTTTTTCAAAGAAGGACCTCGGTGAAGCTAAGTACAAATTGAGCATCAAGATCTATTGAGATAGATCAAAACGCTTGATAAGTTTTTTTCAATAAGTACATACCTTGTCAAGATTTTGAAATAGTTCAAAATGGAACAGTCAAAGAAAAGTTCTTGCATGTGTTGCAAAGGTGTGAAATTGAGTAAGACTCAAATCCCGACCACAAAGCAGAAAATAGAAAAGAGAATGAAAGTCATTCCCTATGCCTCACCATAGGTTCTATAAAGTATGCTATGCTATGTACGGACCTATTGTATACCTTGCTCTGAATTTGGCAAGGAAGTACAATAGTGATCTAGGAGTAGATCATCGGACATTGGTCAAGAACATCCTTAGCAAGGACTAAGGAAATATTTCTCGATTATGGAGGTGATAAAAGAGCCCGTCAGAAAGAGTTACATCGATGCAAGCTTTTTACACTGGTCCAGATGACTCTAAGTCTCAATCTGGATACATATTGTAAGTGGGAGCAATTAGCTAGAGTAGCCCGTGCGAGCATTGTAGACATAGAATATTTGCAAAATACATACGGCTTTGAATATGATGAGACCCGTTGACTAAGCTTCTCTCACGAGCAAAACATGATCATCCCTTAGTACTCTTTGGGTGTTAATCACATAGCGATGTGAACTAGATTATCGACTCTAGTAAACCCTTAATTATTGGTCACATGTCGATGTGAACTATGGGTGTTAGAATCATTACTGTGTAATCTAGATTATTGACTCTAGTGCAAGTGGGAGACTGAAGGAAATATGCCCTAGAGGCAATAATAAAGTTATTATTTGTTTCCTTATATCATGATAAATGTTTATTATTCATGCTAGAATTGTATTAACCGAAAACATAATACATGTGTGAATACATAGACAAACAGATAGTCACTAGTAAGCCTCTACTAGACTAGCTCATTAATCAAAGATGGTTGTGTTTCCTAACCATAGACATATGTTGTCATTTGATTAATGGGATCACCTCATTAGAAGAATGATGTGATTGACATGACCCATTCCGTTAGCTTAGCACTTTCGATCGTTTAGTATATTGCTATTGCTTTCTTCATGACTTATACATGTTCCTGTAACTATGAGATTATGCAACTCCCGTTTACGGAGGAACACTTTGGTGCTACCAAACGTCACAACGTAATCGGGTGATTATAAAGGAGTACTACAGGTGTCTCCAAAGGTACTTGTTGGGTTGGCGTATTTCGAGATTAGGTTTTGTCACTCCGATTGCTGGAGAGGTATTTCTAGGCCTTCTCGGTAATACACATCACTTAAGCCTTGCAAGCATTACAACTAATGAGTTAGTTGTGAGATGATGTATTACGGAACGAGTAAAGAGACTTACCGTAACGAGATTGAACTAGGTATTGGATACCGACGATCGAATCTCGGGTAAGTAACATACCGATGACAAAGGGAACAACGATGTTGTTATGCGGTTTGACCGATAAAGATCTTCGTAGAATATGTAGGAACCAATATGGGCATCCAGGTTCCGCTATTGGTTATTGACCGAGAATGGTTCTAGGTCATGTCTACATAGTTCTCGAACCCGTAGGGTCCGCACGCTTAAGGTTACAATGACAGTTTTATTATGAGTTTATAAGTATTGATGCACCGAAGGTTGTTCGGAGTCCCGGATGTGATCACGGACATGACGAGGAGTCTCGAAATGGTCGAGGCATAAAGATTGATATATTGGAAGCCTACATTTGGACATCGGAAGTGTTCCGGTGAAATCGGGATTTTACCGGAGTACCGGAGGTTACGGAACCCCCGGGAGGTCCATGGGCCTAATGGGCCATAGGAGAGAAGAGGAAGGGCCAGCCAAGGTGGGCTGCGCCCCTTCTCCCCTCTAGTCCGAATAGGACAAGGAAGGGGGGGGCGGCGCCTTCCCTCTTCCCCTCCTCCAATCCTAATCCAACTAGGAGAGGGGGAGTCCTACTCCCTGGGGAGTAGGACTCCTCCTTGCGCGCCTCCCCTAGGGCCGCCACCTCCCCTTGCCTCCTTTATATCTGAGGCGGGGGCACCCCAAGACACACAAGTTGATCTACGGATCTTTCCTTAGCCGTGCGGTGCCCCTTCCACCATATTCCACTTGGTCATATCGTCATGAGCTTAGGCGAAGCCTGCGCCGGAGAAGTCATATCGTCGCGGAGCTTAGGCGAAGCCTCGCGTCGGTGGAGCATCAACATCGTCACCACGCCGTCAGGTCGACGGAACTCATCCGACACTTTGCTGGATCGGAGTCCGGGATCGTCATCGAGCTGAACGTGTGCAGAACTCGGAGGTGCCGTGACGTTCGGTGCTTGGATCGGTCGGATCGTGAAGACGCACGACTACATCAACAGCGTTGTTATAACGCTTCCGCTTTCGGTCTACGAGGGTACGTGGACGGACACTCTTCCCTCTCGTTGCTATGCCATCACCATGGTCTTGCGTGATCGTAGGAATTTTTTTTGAAATTACTACGTTCCCCAACAGTACTGTTTCATATCATCTTTATGAAATGAAAAGAATGGCAGCAAGAATGTAATGTGGAAGAAGTATTGACATCAACAATAGAATGACAAGAAATGGGTAGACAGACAAGACAGTTTTCATACCAAAGTGAGATAACAAGAAATGGGTAGACTGGAGACTGATAGATTCTATAGTGCATCATCATTAGCACTACTCAAAATAGAGTACCATAAGATCTTTAGATAACAAGAAAGGGAAACACAGTCATATTTTACATTGCTGAAAGAGTACTCTTGCTAAAACAAGAAAAACAGTCTTGTCGGCGTCCAGGGAACGGGGGTCCCCAGACTTGCCTGCCTGCGGCCCACGGCGTGGCTCCACCAGCGGCCCTGTACGGCCCATCCTCACCAGTAAACACTCAAGACCCTCGCGAGGGGCCAAGCCTCATGAGGTGGACGACAGAAGACCTCCTCGGGGGCAGCCTCACCAGGCCGGCTCGCAAGGGGAGGAGAGATCAAGGCAAGGGACACCTCGCGAGATTCCTGTGACGCAAGCCATGACGATGGATCTGAGCCGGCGCCACAAGACAAAGGTCCTCGTTTCCTCTTTGGTGCTAAAGAGGCAAGCGCAAGCGAGGAGTCCCGAGGCATCACGCAAAGGGTTCCATATCAGTGAAACGAGACCAAGACCAGCATGACGGCAGGACGGAGGTCACCGTGGAGCCCAAGACGGCGTCACCACCAGAGCCTTTGACAGGCGAAGACCACATTTAGCCAGGATAACTTGTAGTAGTTGTCTCCCTTTGAATTTGGCCGTTGTTGGATCCCTTCCCGCTCAATATTTGGGGAGAGGACCAGCGCCCCTATAAATAGGACTAGCCACCACCATAGGGAGGGGGGATCAGTCAGATCATCCTGAACCACACAAGTTCACCAAGCACAAGAACACCTCTCCTCAGGAGGCTGTTCTTCCCTTGTAACTGTTCATCCTCAGCCCAAGAGGCAATCCACCACACCACACTGGAATAGGGGTATTACACCACATCGGTGGCCCGAACCAGTATAAAATCTTGTGTCTCTCGTTCTTTGGGTTCGTCGAGCTAGGCCTTGTGATTGTTGCGAGAGCGATCTAGGGAGAGAGAGATCTTCATGCGCACCCCAGCGTTCGAACCTCAAGGGTTTTGCTGGAACCCAAATCCGACATTTGGCGCGCTAGGTAGGGGTGGCCGAAGCCTCTCTCCTATCAGCAGACCCGCCAGCACTTTGCAGCGTCGATGTCCCGCGACCCGAGGGCCAGCGCCGACCACCGGGCAGCTTGGCCGGCCCAGGCGGCATCGTACGCCCAAGAAGACCTCAACCCCGCGCCCCAGGCGGCACGCGCACCGCCAAACGCTGCGGGGCACGGGCGGCGCTGTTCGGCAGCGTCCACCCTTACTCCGCGACGTGCGCGGGCCGCCGCAAGGGCCTCTAGCTATGCTGCGGCGACGGCTCCACACACCCGACGGGAACAGACGAACATGAGGGCCGCGCTCACGGTGGCGCGGGAGCTGCTGAGATGCCGGCTGATGGAGAGCGGCCGAGATGCGTTGCTGGAGCGCATCACCGAGCTGTTGGACGTTGCAGCCAGGGTAGCACCGCCTTTCTTCTCCTCGCTCATGCATCAGGCTGCGGCCGGGTCACACGGCGGGCCTCGCCGCGCACGTGTGCCCCCGGGCGCGCTAGGAGGTGTCATCGACATCGGCGCGACCAGCGGTGCTGGACGCTCAATCACACCCATGCCACCTCCGATGGGCGCAGGCGCGGGCGCCACCACCCTCGGCCCCGGCAGGACGCCGCCCTACCATCCTCAGGGCGGCGCACTGGGCCAGGCGACGTGGAGCGCAGGGCACTTCGGTGAGGTTTTCGGGGCGGTGGCCTCGGAGGCCTATGTGCCCCGCATGATGGACCAGGAGTACACGCCGGAAGATGAGCATGGCTCGTTCCTCGAGCAAGGATGGGAAGAGGAGGCGCTAGAAGCTGAGGCCTTCCAGGAGCCACCAGGGAGCCTCGTCGACCATGCCAGTGGCAACAGCTACAGGGTATCGCTAATCTTACAGGAGTAGGCTTATGCTAACCATGGGTTGCAAGTGGATCAGGTCACAGCGGTGGACGGCGGCCCCAACACGACAGCCCACCTTCCACCAGGGGGAGCGCACTGGGGGCTGCAAGGAAGGAGCCGGAAGCAGGGCCCCTCCTCGCGTCTCGTGGAGCAGGGCGTCGCCCGGAGTTAGGCCCTCTGCCGGGGAGGCGCCGGTGAGCCTTCCCTAGGTAGAGGACCTGTGTTCGCCGATGGTGTCGCTAGCGTCCCCTTTGCCCCTTGGCGTCGTCCTAGTTTCTGGACACCCCAACTGTGGTTGAGGGCTGCGCAAGGTGGGGCCCTCGTCTGGCGATATGAAGCAAGGCTCACGCCTGTGAAGGTCTCCACTTGTGACACTTTCACGTAATAATGAGTGGGGTTGTACACGCCCCGGAGTCTCCGGAGAGCCGCCCTCGGGCCTTGGGGGCTCCCGCCCACGCCCAAGTGGATGCGCCATGCTCCGCGCTGGTGGAAGACCAGAAGACTAGACTAGGCGCCAGACGCGGTCATTTGCTTTAAACCTCTTTTCTGTAGCCCTGTTTTCTGGCTTGGATTTAAGTTTGAAGTTGAATTTTCATTGGCATGCGCGGGGGTGTTGTCGGTGTCAAAACCCGCGGATCCCGGGTAGGGGGTCCCGAACTGTGCGTCTAGGATCGATGGTAACAGAGACGGGGGACACGATGTTTACCCAGGTTCGGGCCCTCCCTATGGAGGTAATACCCTACTTCCTGCTTGATTGATCTTGATGAATATGAGTATTACAAGAGTTGATCTACCACGAGATCGTAATGGCTAAACCCTAGAAGCCTAGCCTATGTATATACGGCAATGAATGTGTCCTATCCGGACTATGCTCTCCGGTTTATATAGACACCGGAGATATCTAGGGTTACATGGAGTCGGTTACATAAGAAGGAATCTTCACAGCTGGTCGCCTAGCTTGCCTTCCATGCCAAGGAAAGTCCAATCCGGACACGAGTATGGTCTTCGGTCTTCACAGCCCATTAGTCTGGCCCATGGATAGCAGGCCGGACGCCCGAGGACCCCGTAGTCCAGGACTCCCTTAGTAGCCCCTGAACCTGGCTTCAATGACGAGGAGTCCGGCGCGCAGATTGTCTTCGGCATTGCAAGGTGGGTTCCCCTTTCTCCAAACTCAAAGATAGTCTTCGGATGTAGTAGATATATCCGGACCTGTATGTATAGTTGCAGAAAATATACGAGCCTAATTTATTGGCAACCGTTCATGATATCACGCCTGCCTGGTCACTATTTCCAACCGTTGGCTGGCGCGTCGCCCCACGTCTCGGGACGCGGTTTTATTAGCTTGTCTTGCCAAGGCAGAGATCGTGTTCCCTTATTCACGGGATTTTCTTTAATGCAGGCGTGGGTAACCCAACCGTCCCCTGGGTACAACTCTCTGGAGATTGGTAAGTTTCAAGACCCAGGTGGATACGCTTGGTGCTTGGGGTCTTTATATAGGGTCTCAGACTTGTCTTCTTCCTTTGCGCTCGCTTCTTCCTCAGCCCTAGCCACCCCAAGTTCCAACCCCCGGGTTCCCATCACCACCAGCCCCAATCATGTCTGGATCCAGCCGCCCAGGCCGGTGGGTGGCTTCTTCTGTCACAGAGGAGGATATCACGAAACTCCGCGCAGCGAGGTATCTGACCCCGGAAATCCTCCATCGGCTTCCTGCACAGGGGCAAGTCATTCCTACCCCCAAATCCGGCGTGAGGGTAGTGTTTGTGTCCCACTTCCTCCATGGATTAGGGTTCGTGCTTAACCCCTTCGTCCGGGGGCTCATGTTTTACTATGGGCTAGACTTTCATGATCTGGCCCTGGACTCTATTCTCCTCATCTCGACATTTATCGTCACATGCGAGGCCTTCCTCCGGACTCCTCCGCACTTTGGTTTGTGGCTCAAGACCTTTGACGTGAGGCCGCAGGTGACAGAGGAGGAGCAGGCAGAGTGCGATAGCGTCACAATTGGAAAGCTTGCCAGCGCGATTTGGTTTGAAGGATCTTTCGCCAAGTCTTCCGACCTATGGCAGCAGGGGTGGTTTTATATCAATGAGCCGCGGGGCTCCAAGTGGGCAGTTACGCCTGCGTTCTGACCCAGCCCTCCAATTCAGCTTGCTTCATGGATCAATAAGGGACTGGACTGGGGATCCGTCAATGAAGTGCAGACTCTGCAAGGTCGCGTCCAAAGCCTTACTGAGAAGGGCATCAGTCTTGTGAACGTCGTTCAAGTAATGCTAGTCCACCGGACCCTGCCATGTCAGCGGTGGCCTCTCCGTATGTGGGAGTTTAATCCCGAAGGATGGCGGACTCTTCAACACTTCCTTGGCACTACGCACGAGGGAATGTGGAAATTATATTTCGGGGAACGAGAGCAATGGCCGGACACCATCGAAGATGTTGGCCTCGACTGCAATCATCCGGACACCACGGTGAGTATTCGATCTCCGCTCACCCTTCATTTGAGTATCTCTTGGTAAGATATTGAACAACCCATCCCTTCACAGGACTGGATAAAGAAAGCGGTGTTGATCTGGTGTCCGGCGCCCCTTCCGGAAGACTCTGCGAACGCCCTACTAACGAGAATGCTGACTCCGACACCGTACCAGGTGTCTGCGGAGGAGGGCAAAGGTGCATAGGAAGCCCGCCGTGGTTGGAAGAGGGTCGCTTCTGAAGGTCAGGAGGGGAAACCTTCCAAGAAAGGGAAAACACCATCGACGGGCTGTTTGGGCCGGGCAAGCGATGTTGACGTGGAGCTTTGTGATGAGGATAAACCTCTGGCCAAACCGTAAGTGCAGCAGGGTACTTTAATCATACCCCCTTCCTTTCTTATTACTGAAGTAATCCTCCGACATACGTATGTCCTCGCAGGTTAATGCCTCGTGTTTCCCAATCGTCCTCCTCTTCGAGAGACCTTCTTCCAGATATGATGGAGAGTGATACGCCCTCCCCGATCCCCTCGCCCAACAGGGCGGATGATTCTGAGGTATCATCCCGGGGGCTACTCCCGGTCATCAAGCAGTGCATGAAACGAAAAGGGCATTACCCGAAGGTGGTGCCTCTATCCCTCAGGGTTCGGGAATCAAGCATGGCGGCCCCACCCTATCCAGTTTAGAGCCGGAGACGATCCTGGGGGCGAGTGGGCGGATTCCTTCAAAGGAATACCGTACTCCGGTGGAGGCTTCCGAAGACCCAGAAGTGCCGGATATGCTGACGGACATGCTGCGACGAGCGTCCATTTCAGAGGAACACCGTGCCTTGATGGTTATGGTGGTCGAAAAGGTTCTATCCGCGAAGAGCGGGTTGAACGAGGCCTTCACGAGCCTCCTAAGGGGTTTTGAGGTTTGTGATGTAGTTTTGCCAATTAATAATATTGACAGAATGCACCTGTTGTATATGCCGTAGCCCCTGAGACTTGGATTGCCTTCCGACGGAAGCGATCGGAGGATAAAAAAGATATGCTATATTGCTAACCTTGATTTAACTTGGAGTACAGACTGCCTCCCCTCCTGCGGCTACCCGAAATACGGAAGAGGCCGAACTGCAGCGAAAGCTGGATATTGCGGAAGATGACATTGCATTGATCAACAGGCGTCTTGACGACTCGCAAGGTATATATGTCGAGCATTCCTTACACCAATGTGCTTGTAATTTAGGCCTGACGCCGAAAAGGGTTTGTATGAAATGTGCATGATTGAAGATGGTGCTGCCGCCGTTGAAACTCTTCGGGCGGAGCTAGCCCGGACCAGGGAGCAGGCCCGACGTAGTGATGCGGCTATCGAGAAGGCATCGGCGGATCTAAGAGCCGAACAAGCGGCTCGGTGCCAAAGTGAGGAAAAGATACCCGCACTAGCATTTGAATTGAAGAATACTGCCAGCCGCTGTGAATTCCTTGAGAAGGAGAATAAAGCCAAAATGGCTGAGCTTGATAAGGCCGTATGAGGGGCGAGTGAAGTTCGGTCTGAATCTAGGGCAACTCATGAATAGATTCGGCATGCTAAGGAGATAGCGGCCGGTAAGCCCTTTTTACTTCAGACCAAGTTTGGCGATCCGGACTATGCTCAGCTGAACAAGGTCTGGAGTTCTCCGGCTGAATTTTTGGACTTGCCGAAGAGTTTCGATGCGGCGCAATTTTACCACGCACAAGAGGGGCATGCAACGGAGAAGCTTTTCTGGTCACAGTTCGGCGCGTCGAAGTGCCCTCTGTTGCTCAATGAACAGATGTCCCAGTGGGCCGAGCTTCATAGGATATCTGGAGATGCCATGAAGAACATCATAATCCGGTTGTGGCCAAGTGAGCCTATTCCGAGTAGTTATTTTGGCCTGGTGCGGCGGCTTGTTGACGCTGTGAAGCGGTCGGCGTGCATTGAGGGTGCACGGATGGCCTTTGCCCGAGTCAAAACATTTTGGGGAAAGATGAAGGCCATTGATGTTGTGGCGAGGAGTCCACCCAAGGGCCAGGACCATAATGAGCCGGAGCACTATTTTGAAGACGTCTTAGATGCCGCCCGCTTAATAGAGGGTCAATGCTCGAAAGATATAATGTTCGAGTGATTTATATAATGATGTAATAGACAATTTTATAGTTAATCTATTTATATTTTGCTCAAAAGCTTGAATTCCTCCTCTGTGGCCGTTTTAGGATAATCTGCAAGTTTTCCAGTCGTCGGCTTCAGCCCCCTCGTAGGAAGTACGGGGGTTTTCGGAAAAGCATTAAATCACTCTTTATCCAACGTCTTGGTCCATAAAGGAGGTGATAATGCGGCGAACCAGGCAATCAGACTATAGGGCGTTAACACTTTCACTTAACCATAGGAGTTTTATGGTGGGGCTACGAGATAGCCCCTGGTATGTATACGACGCATAGTGCCTTAAATATGTTGATCTAAAAAAGATCCCTCGCGTGACACGGAGAATCACTAAATATTCGAATAAGTCGTCAAGTGGTTGACCAGCTCTCGCCGCATCATGATAGTCAGTTTTCGGCTTTCTCTATTGAGGTGCCCATCCGGTCTAGGCCAGGGCACAATCGTAGTAGTTCTCCCTTTACTACCCTAGCCGATAGAGCGGAACATAGGGTAGAAAACACAGGAGCCGGGCAACCCAACTATTGACCAAAGACAATGATACGGAGCTGATGCATATAAGGCCAAACTTGCGACGCTGAAGTATGCTATAAAGCTGTTCGGACTTTTACTGACGACTCGTTTGTTCCCATGCCGTGCCCCTGGCAAGTTATGCCGAGGCGCGTCTTGTAAGGCAGCCGTTACGGCCGGACTCGTTGTAGAAAGAGCATGAAATATAAGTTCGGGTAAAGTTTACTGGGAGCCATATACCAATGATAAATATATAAAGAGTAAAAACCACAACCCAGCTATTTGACATGCTTGGGGTTGGGAACAGAGGAAAAGGGCATGGTACAGGCTCGAAGAGAAGAGTGCGGTCTACAAAAGCTTATTTTTGGACCTCCTGTGGCACGTCTGCGCCGCCTGGGGATGGGCATCCTTAACGGGAGTGGCCCCTTAGGTGAGTGTGCGGATCCGAACGTCGAGAGAGTCCGAAGTAGATGCTGTCCTGATGATCACCTGTTTTTAAGAAATTATACAGAAAAATAAGAAATACGGCTAAAACGTTACGGGGATCTTTGTAGGGTTGTCCATATTGTGCTTCCACTGATGCCCATGGTATTTTGAGTGCGTAGTTATGTACGCATGGTGTAAACTTTGCCAGCACAGTAGGTGGGCGGCGGAAGCCGAACTGCTATTTCCGTTCTGGGAGTGGTTGAACTTCAGAGGAAAAGTGTTTCTGGCCCCTGGTGTTCGGCTGGCGAGCCGATCCGTCGTCTTTATCGCCTGCTGGCCTCCTTCCCTTGTGATTGGCGTTGAGTTTGTCTGCCTGCTTAAGGACCCAACAATTTCTATTGGTATGACTAGCTGGCCTATCAGGGTGACCGTGAATCTGACAAGGTCGGTCCAATATCCTGTCAAGGGTGGATGGTCCATCCTGGTTTGCCTTTAGTGGCTTCTTCTGTTGACCGGGCTTTGGATTGTGAAATCCGGCGTTCACCGCTGTGCTGCGGCTGTTGTGTTCGGTTTGTCGTGGCTTGCCATTGCCGTCTCGAATTTCGGAAGTGCTCGGGTCGCTGGCGTTGTTGCTTTTACGAGCGAGCCAGTTGTCTTCTCCTGCACAAAAGCGAGTCATTAGAGCGGTAAGGGTTGTCATGGACTTGGGTCCTTCCTGGCCGAGGTGACGCGCTAGCCATTTATCCCAGACGCTGTGTTTGAAGGCTGTGAGGGCTTCTGCGTCCGGACAGTCGACAATTTCGTTCTTTTTGACTAAGAACCTAGTCCAGAACTCCCTGAATGACTCGCCGGGCTGCTGGACAATGTGACTTAAGTCATCGGCATCTAGAGGCCGGACATATGTTCCTTGGAAGTTGTCTTGAAAGGCATATTCCAAGTCTTCCCAGCTACCAATAGAATTTTCTGGTAAACTGTTTTTCCAGTATTAAGCTGTCCCCTTAAGCTTGAGAGGTATATATTTGGTGGCATGAAGGTCGTCTCCGCGAGCCATGTGAATATGGAGGAGGTAATCCTCAATCCATACCGCGGGATCTGTTGTTCCGTCATATGATTCGATGTTAATGGGTTTGAACCCGTCTGGGAATTCATGCTCCATTACCTCGTCAGTGAAGCAGAGAGGGTGTGCGGCTCCTCTATGTTGGGCCACACTGTGAAGCACCTCCGGCGGACTCCGCTTACGGAGTTTGGACCGGGCATTGTTGGCTCTGTAGTGTCCGAATGGGTGACTATCATAGTCGGTCGGGGTGTATCTCCGTGATCCGTACATCGATCTTGTGCGCCATGCTCTATCTTCTGGGTCTCGGTTGATGTCGTGGGTGTTCCCTCGAGCTATTTTACTCTTGATTTGACGGCTGGATGGGTTGGTATGTTGCTCTGTTTGGGCAGCTGCTTTGTCTGGGCCGAACTGTGGCCGGCCCGCCGCATTGTTCGATGGTGGTGTGGGCTCCAAATACCGCCATCAGATTGAGGGAGCCACCTACCCTTTGGGTGGCTTTTTCCTAGGCTACTAAGGCCGTATTCCTCGGCGGCCAAGACCTTGGTCCATCTATCATTGAGCAAATCTTGGCTTGCTTGAAGTTGCAGCTGCTTCTTCCTTAGGCTCCTTGCAGTGGCTATAAGCTGGCCTTTGAAACGCTCCTGCTCGAGAGGTTCCTTAGGCACGATAAAATCCTCGTTGTCGAGGATCTCCTCTTCCTCGGAGGGTGGGAGATAATTGCTGTCCTCCGAGTCTCCATATGTGGCCTGTTCATCAGGGTTGTCTTGCTCACTTTCCAGTTCCTTCTGTTTGGATTCTACCTCAACAGGGTCTTCATTGTCTGGAGTGTTATCTTTTCTAGTGCTAGCAGTGTTTTCTCTTGGGCGATGTGGCTTGGAGCCGTGCTGTGGGCGCTGATGTTCGGACTGTGTACCAAGAGGTTATTCGTGACTGGATGCTCCTTGTCATCGTCGAGAGCGTCGTCGGGTGTGTCTATCATGCACACGTCATACCAGGAAGTGGCCATCCCGTGTCTAGTGGGTAGGAGGCTCTGGCCCTGCCCCTCATCGTCGTCCATGCCGGCGATGTCTTCGGAGCGGGGGTTAGGCGTGTTGGTTGGGTCCTCGACGGTGGCTATAAAGTGGGTGGCGGGAGGGAAGCAAATTTCTCCATCATCCACCGTAAGTTCGAACCGAACATAGTTTGGCGACGAGCCATCTGCCAGGGATAGGTTTTTCAATGAGTTTAGTAGGTCGCCCATGGGCAAGTGTTGGAAGATATCTGCGGCGCTGAACTTGAAGATCGATAACCGATCGAGTTCGGTATCCGCGAGATCGCAGGGTCCGGAACTCAACACCGGAGAAGAGTCCGGGTTCTGTTGATGCAGATGTCGTACACAGCGGAATCTGCGAGCGGCTCCAACGCCGCAGAGTCGGTAGCCCCCGCGATGGGGTTGAGCTTCCCATCTTCGGGGGACTTGATCTGCTCCGGTTCTATGGCCAGAGTTGTTGCAGGAGCTCTCTCCTGGATGCAGCCCGATGACAGGTTTAAGCCATGTCCATCTGGGCAGCGGGGAGCGATTGCCGCGGTCTCGAATCCGTCGAAGATCAAGTCTCCACGGATGTTCGCAACGTAGTTCAAGCTTCCGAATCGACACGATGGCTGTGGGCGAAGCTGCCGATTCGCTTCCAGATGGCCAAGCGAGTTGGCCCGCGATGACGGCCGCCGAACACGAAGATCTGTCCGGGAGAAAGGTTTCTCCACGACAACGTCATCATCAACGATTGAAGGGGCCATCAAACCTTTTGACGATGGCGATTGGAACTCTCAATGAAAGCACCAATGTTGGTGTCAAAAACGGCGGATCTCGGGTAGGGGGTCCCGAGCTGTGCGTCTAGGATCGATGGTAACAGAAGACGGGGGACACGATGTTTACCTGTGTTCGGGCCCTCTCTATGGAGGTAATACCCTACTGCCTGCTTGATTGATCTTGATGAATATGAGTATTACAAGAGTTGATCTACCACGAGATCGTAATGGCTAAACCCTAGAAGCCTAGCCTATGTATATACGGCAATGAATGTGTCCTATCTGGACTATGCTCTCCGGTTTATATAGACACCGGAGAGATCTAGGGTTACATGGAGTCGGTTACATAAGAAGGAATCTTCACAGCTGGTCGCCTAGCTTGCCTTCCACGCCAAGGAAAGTCCAATCCGGACACGAGTATGATCTTTGGTCTTCACAGCCCATCAGTCCGGCCCATGGATAGCAGGCCGGATGCCCGAGGACCCCGTAGTCCAGGACTCCCTCAGGTGTCTTTTCTCGTTCGTGCGATTTCTTGCGATCTGGTTCCTTGCCTCGATTCGGAGTTCGCACCTTCTGCCTCCCCCTCACGAGCCCCTCGTGAGCGGGGGCTGGGCACAGCGCACGCGTGCTGCGCGCACGCTCTGCCATGGCTGGCGCTTGCTTCTCGCGAGGCCCTCTCGGACGGATCGGCAGGCCCCTGAGAAGCTCACGACCTCACGAGTCGGTTCTGAACCTGTCCTGACTAAGGTAAATTACAGCAGCAAACTCACGGGCTCATGAAAACACATATCCAACTTGGCGTAAGGAATAGAGGCAGTAATCTGTTTACATGAGGGGCTCCCCCTCCCAAAATGCTCTTACAACTTCCAGGCCGTGCCCGAGCTTTCGCATGCAGGGTGAACGACAAGGAAGCGTGGGCTCAATCGGACATGTCGCTCATCGCGTCCTCCGGGACGCCCTCAGATGCGTCGCTGGCGTCACTGTCGCCGTCGCTGGCATCACCGTCACCATTGCCGGCATCACCCTCACCATCGTCGACCATGTCACCTTCATCCGCCGCGACCACCACCGCGTCGTCCTCAGAGGTGAATGCCCTGACTAGAGCATCCACATTATCTTCCACCCAGCGCGCCAGGTCGCCCCAGATGGCCTCGGGTACGGGGACAATGGCGGCGTCGAAATTGAAGTCGGGGTAGGTGTTCTGGAGGTGGCTGAAGACGCGTGAGAACGCGCGCCCGAGCAGGCCGCAGCTCCTCTCTTCAACAAGCTCGCGAGCCCCCTCAGATCGGTTGTCCAGGCGTGTCACCACATCAGTGAAAAAGCGGAGGTGACTGGCATAATCGTTCGTGTGGGGATGAGGGGCATGTTCGTCACAAATGGCGCCCAGCGCCGCGTTGGATCTAATCCTGAGGTCTTGGACCATGGGCCGTGCATGCGCTCCAGCGTATGCCGTCGAAGCGCTTCCTCCCTGCTCTGCTGCGCGAAGGAGTCGGCGCTGGTGACTCGCCACTGAAGAGAAAGCAGCTCGGCGCGGGCGGAGGCCAACTCGGCCTGCACTGAGACCAGGGCAGCTACGGCGGCCTTCCCGCGCTGTTCTGCCTCAGCCAACTCTGACCTGAGGGCAGTAGTCCTACCCACAACTTCGGCTTCCACAAGCTCCAGCTTCTGGTCATACCTGCCAACAAGATGTGCGAGAGCCTCGGCCACCTGGCGATCGACCTCCTCCTGGGCCTTGGCCTCGCGCGCACAGCCAACATCCTCTGCTTGGACGACCTGATGCTCCCTCGTCTCCAGCCGCTCAAGCTCGAGGCTGCGCTCTGCGGCCTCCAGCAACAGTGCTTCCTCGCGCCTCGAGATATCCTCCTCGTTGGACGGTGCACCCTTCATTGACGCCAAGGCGGCTCTGCGCGCATCCACCTACTTCTCTAAGGAGGCGTTCAAGACCAAGAGCTCCCGCCTGCGCTCCTCAGCAACCGCGCGGCGATCGTCTGCCTCCCTGGTCTCCTCCAAGGCTCGGGCGCTGGCCTCGCGCGAGATTTCCAGGGATGCCTCGGCCTTCGCATTGGCATACTCACGCTGAAGGTTCCCAAGATTGATAGCCACGTTCAGTTGATGTCACTCCTTCACCAGCCGGAGACCCTCGGCTTCAAGGCGCGCGTCTACATCCACGAGTTCTCCGCCGAGCCGGTGCATCGCGCCCATTGCCCCCCGAAAGAGCTCATGGCGGACGATGCTCCGCTCGTGCGCAAGCTTAAGAACGCAACCCGGTTCGTCCTCCACAGTGGGGGTCACCGGCGGAACCCGAAACGGCTCACCCCCTTTCAGTAGGGGGCTGGGGGCTGGCGCCTCTCGGGTCACCGACCAGGCTTCGGTGGGGGCCCGGATGGGTTGAGGCTCGCTGCTTGAAGAGGAAGCGAGGATCAAAGCCATCCAGCCGCCATCCATAACCAAGGGAGGAGCCCTTGGCACGCTTGCCACACCCCAGGCGAGGTCATGAAGGAGAGACGGCAAAGGCGCGGGCTCTAGGCGCCAGGCTGGTGAGTTTGCTTCTCCGACCGACCTCGCGGCTAGGGGCGACACGCTGGCTTGGGGCGCTCAAGGCTAGCGGAGGGGCCGAGGCAGGAGGAGATTGCTTCTCAGGAGACTTCGAGGCCTTAGCAGGAGGGACCCTGAGGAGCCACAGTCAGGAGGGAAGCAGCACTCGAGAAATTACAAAGATAAGGTACTTACTCGTCTATGGCGATATACTTCCTCTGCTTCAATGGATGGAAGGAATTACTGTTGCAGCTTGGAAACCCTTTCCTCTTATGGAGCGCATCAAAGTCCAAACGGAGCCGGCCGAAGCGCTGAATGCGGCACCCAACGCAGGGCGCGACTGGTGAGGCTCCCGAGGAGGCGACCTCGGGAGTACAGAGTTGAGGAGAGCACTCGGGCTCCGCCTCACGGTGGCCTGCTGAGACCTCAGGGGCTTCGGCCTCAGGAGCAGCGGATCGTGCCGCCCCCTCAACTGTCACCCCGGGGCAAGAGTTGCAGGCTCCCGGGGATGACACCTCAGGAGCGTCGAGCGACGTCGACGCTTCAGTGCCCGCGCCTCCGGCCTCCAGCGGTGCTTGCCCCCTGCATCCACTCTTGGGGTAAGTTCGGCGCTGACGAGGAGGAGGGGGACCACTGAGACAGGGTTCTCGCGGGGTCCTTCATGGCGACTGGACACAACCCCCATTCATTGAAGGGGGTATCTGCCCCGCGTACTCCACCCTGTTTGAGCAGCAGTACAAGAGACAACCCTCCAGTGGCATATCGGCTGGCGAGGGGTCGCCTGTCAGGACCTCGAGCACCATTCTTCGTGCCTCGAGCAGAAGCCCTGACTCCTGAAGCCTCATGCGATCCTGGCCGATGGACAAGGCCCACATCGGCTGGGAATGGTGCTGGAGTGGGGCGATGCGACGTCGGAGGAACTCCTTCATCACCATGGGCGCAGTCAAGCCAAGATCTTTCAGCCTCTTCAACCGGAGCCAGACGAAGGCGAGACGGGGGCTCGCAAGCTTCTCGTGGCCCCAGCCGGAGCTAGGGACGGCAGGCGCTGATGGAGGCAAGAGCAAGGGGCTGAGCACTCTGGCATCCACATACACCCACCGCTTCCGAAACCCGCTCGCAGACGGCGGGAGTTCAAAGTCAATCCCCGAGCCGGCCATCGCCGCCACAGCCTGGAAGCTCTGGCACCCCGAGCACTACCGGGGGTCGGTCAGGTGCAGCGAGAAGAAATGGCGAAGGAGGTCCGCGGAGGGGGAAATGCCCACCATGGCCTCGCAGACAAAGGCAAAGACGGTAAGAAGGGCGACAGATTGGGGATCTAGGTGCAGCATATGGATCTGGTAATGGGAAAGCGCGGCGTTGAAGAAGGCGGAGAAAGGAGGAACCAGGCCGGCGCACAGGGCGTCAATGAAGAATTGGACCTCGGTGGCTGTCCTATCAATAGAAGCTCGGGATGCAGGCCAGGCCACCGTCCCTCCGCATTTGTTGAAGCTGGTGGCGAGCACCGTGCGCACCTTGTCCATGGCTTCCTGGTTGAGTACCAACTGTCGACCGACGGCGGGCTCAACGGCCGAAGGTGGTCTGGCTGAGGACAGGGGCTTCTTCCCCTTCTTTGTTTGGTTTTGTGCCATGGTGACGGAGAGGGCAGAGCTTGGGTCGGATTGGGAGAGGAAGCTGAGGTTCGAGGAAGCGGAGGAGTTGGGGAGTGCGTTGCCAGCAATGGGGAAATAACCGCGTAGGACACCGTGGCCGCCTAGCCATGTGGATATCAAGGCTGCATGGGGAAGCGGAGACGCCCACGTCCAATCAATCGCCACGCATCAAGCGGGGCCGCAGGCTGTTGGGGCCCGCGGTGCTCCGCACTTGCCCTTTGGCTTCGCCTCGAAGCCAAGTCCGAGCGCGCCTTGGGCCCGGGGGCTACTGTCGGCGTCCTGGGAACGGGGGTCCCCAGACTTGCCTGCCTGCGGCCCACGGCGTGGCTCCACCAGCGGCCCTGTACGACCCATCTTCACCAGCAAACACTCAAGACCCTCGCGAGGGGCCAAGCCTCGCGAGGCAGACGACAGAAGACCTCCTCGGGGGCAGCCTCACCAGGTCGTCTTACGAGGGGCGGAGAGATCAAGGCAAGGGACACCTCGCGAGATTCCTGTGACGCAAGCCATGACGACTAGAGCCAGGCGGACGTCAACGCGCGCAGTATCCTCGTTTCCTCTTTGGTTCTAAATAGGCAAGCGCAGGCTAGGAGTCCCGAGGCATCATGCAAAGGGTTCCATATCGGTGCAACAAGACCAAGACTAGCAGGACGGCAGGACAGAGGTCACCGTGGAGCCCAAGACAGCATCACCACCAGAGCCTTTAACAGGCGAAGACCACCTTTAGCTAGGATAACTTGTACTAGTTGTCTCCCTTCGAATTTGGCCGTTGTTGGATCCCTTCCGCTCAATATTTGGGGAGAGGACCAGCGCCCCTATAAATAGGACTAGCCACCACCATAGGGAGGGGGGATCAGTCAGATCATCCTGAACCACACAAGTTCACCAAGCACAAGAACACCTCTCCTCAGAAGGCTATTCTTCCCTTGTAACTGTTCATCCACAGCCCAAGAGGCAATCCACCACACCACACCGGAGTTGGGTATTACACCACATCGGTGGCCCGAACCAGTATAAACTCTCGTGTCTCTCGTTCATTGGGTTCGTTGAGCTAGGCCTTGTGATTGTTGCGAGAGCGATCTAGGGAGAGAGAGATCTTCGTGCGCACCCCAGTGTTTGAACCTCAAGGGTTTTGCCGGAACCCGAAATCTGACAAGTCTCATAGATCATCTAAAGATGTCAAACATGATTGCTCTTTGTGGCACATTCCCAGCTTCCTCCATGTTTCTTTGTTCTTGTTTCCTCAGCTGCTCCTTCCTAACTGCAAGGGATTGTCTCTTTGCTTGTTTCTTTGCAGCAAGGGTTTGTTTATTTTCCTGCTTCTTTGCTAGGAGTGCTTGTCTCTCTGCTTCCTTCTGTGCAGCAACGGCTTTCTTCTCTTCTAGTTTCTTTGCAGCAGCAACCTCCTTTTGTGCCTTCTTCTCAGCAACCAGTTTCTCCTTCCTCTCAGCAGAAAGCTCTCTTTGTGTCTCCACTATTATCTGCCTTGTCTCTGCTCTTGCCTGCCTCAGTATTGCCATTGCTTCCTTCTTCTGTGCAGCTGCCTCTCTCTTCTTCTCAGCTTCCCTAGCCTTCTTTTCTGCTTTCTCATGCCTTCTTCTAGCAGCCTCTTCCGCTTTCTTCAATTCTGCTTCTATCCTTGCCCCTAGTATAGCTTGCTTCCTCACTACTAGGAAAATGCTTATAGGTAGACATTTAGCAGTAGCATTGGTTGCAGTAGCATTGGTTAGATACCCCTCGCTACTGCTATTTAGCAGTAGCGCCGGCCAGCACCAGCGCTACAAGCGCACGTTAGCAGTAGCGCTTAATTTCATGGCCCACGCTACTGCTAATGGGCCATGCTCTCGGCCCCCTGTTGCAGCTTTAGCTATAGCGCTGGGCCCCCTCCCCCGCGCTGCCGCTAAGCCCACCTCTTCCTCCCATGCCGGCCCGCACACCACCCCTCTCCCCTCACTCACACTCACACGCTCACAACACCATATCGAATCCCTCTATCGTC
This sequence comes from Aegilops bicornis, assembly GCA_021605145.1. Lineage (NCBI taxonomy): Eukaryota > Viridiplantae > Streptophyta > Magnoliopsida > Poales > Poaceae > Aegilops > Aegilops bicornis. Next base: position 127,683,160 of record CM038672.1, on the reverse strand, counting down.
CCCCGATCCGGCCGCCGCCTCCGCGTCCTACTCCGGCCGCCCTCCCCCGCGCCGGCCCTCCTCCCCTGCCGACCGCCCCCGCACCGGCCCTCCTTCCCTGCCGATCGCCCCAAGACCGCCCTCCTCCCCTACCGGCCGCCCCCGCACCGGCCATCCTCCGTCACCGGTCGCCCCCCCGCGCCGGCCCTCCTCCACCGAGAGAGGTACTCCTCCCTCCTTCCTCCTCCTCCCTCCCTCACTAATTATTTTGAATCCTAGTTGAAAAAATCTAGGTTCTTAGAATAATGTAGGTGTTTTAGTTGAATTTTTAGGTGTTCTAGTTAAATTTGTAGGTGTTTTAGTTAAAAATGTAGGTTCTTAGAATAATGTAGGTGTTTTAGTTGAATTTTTAGGTGTTTTAGTTAAATTTGTAGGTGTTTTAGTTAAAATGTAGGTTCTTAGAATAATGTAGGTGTTCTTAGAATAATGTTGAATTTGTTTTAAGTGTATGTAAAAGAGTTTTAGGTGTTTTAGTTGTTTTAGGTGTAGTTAATGTAATTTTAGGTGGTTTAGTTGTTTTAGGTGTGGTTAATGTAATTTTAGGTGTTTTAGTTGTTTTAGGTGTAGTTAATGTAATTCTAGGTATTTTTTAGTTAAAGCAATTGTTGTTATTTTTTAGTCAATCAATTTTTCCTGTTATATGCAAATTTGCGTGGACATGTCATATTACGAACATGTCATATTTTTCCGAAAGTGGCCTATGTTTTGCCGTAAATGTCGATTCGCTTACGTTACGGCAAATTTCAGTGCTTTCGATTGGTCCTGTTTTTAGCAAAGGTCATGCCAAATTTTGCTAAGTGTTTATTAATTTTGTTTTCATAATTAAGCATTTTGTTCTCGATGTCGATGATGCCTATCTCGCATCCTCGTCGTCGACTCGGCGGAGGACTCCTGGTTGAGCCGAGGAGCCATGTCCGGGACTGGGCTCCGCCGGGATGGTACTGGGTTGTGCTACCTTCTGGTGAGCGCAAGTTAGTGAGGAGCAAGCCCGTCGTCGACCCGGAGCTTCTTTGGTGGCGGTCACGTGGGCCTGCATAGGTGGAGAGGCTTGAGCCCCCCCCGCAGGTGGTACAACACCGTGTCACGAAGGAGAACGTGCATGTCCAGCGCTACTTGGTTGCGTTGGCGAACGGCCGGTTCTCCAATACCTGGCAGTTTCTTTGGGGATCTCACCGAGCTATGATCCGTGATGGTTCCTTCTCTTTGGGTGTCCATCGCTGCACAATCGAACCTAGAGGAGCTATTATTCGAGATGTATTAGTGATATTATATGATGATCTTTGCTACAAACTACTATATATGTATTCGATGATGGCTTATTAATTACCTATTAGTTATTTGCTTATTGAATGCAAAAGATGAGCGCCTGCTTTGTGCTACAAACTACTATATATGTATTCATGATGGATTATATGATGATCTTTGCTACAAACTACTACAAACTACAAATTTTAGGTGTTTTAGTTGTTATATGATGATCTTTGGTGCAAACTACTATATATGTATTCGATTATGGATTATTAATTACCTATTAGGAAATGTCTGATGACGAAAGGGAATTTGCTATGTGCGATTACTGCGAAGATGAGCGCGGTCTGTGCGACAGGCCTCACCTGTTAGAAGGTCGGCGCTTCAGCATCAAGCTCCAAGAGACCTTCGATGTTGATACTGATGCATAGCGATGACAAGTGTTTTTGTTATTTTGCACGACTTCTCCGCTTCTTCAACATGTAATTTCCGTCTTTTACAATTCGACTAGCTTATCCCATGCCATGCAAGACGCTATGTCTTGAAGAAGATGGGTTTTGAAGATCATGAAAGCATGGAGACAAAGATAATTCAACTAAGGACCCGTCATGGTTATGATTTTGCTGTAAAACTATACAATTCTGTGAACTCATCCAATTTTGGTTGCCCGAATTGGGAAGCCCTTTCAAGGCGTATGATTTTCATGAGGGTATGCTTCTCACCTTCGATCTTGGTGATCCCGACATCGCATTTAAAATGATATGACCATTTGGGTCCTTGTTGACACGTTTCCAGTTCTACAGCTGTGTGAGTTTCTTAAACATATTTACTAAGTAATTTATATTGTTTATTTCAAAATATTTGGTAGCTTATTTCCATTGACAGCTTATTTTCATTCTTCAAAAAATGTACGGAAGATGGTAGACGGAACCTACTACTACAATGATGAAGCACAATTAACTTATAAGGAGAAAGATGGTCTTATTGCATTTTTTTTACTGATCTTGAGAATTACAATAGCTATTATCGAATTCCTCAAAATTATGGTCAATATGTGCCACTAGTGCATGCGGTGTGCTACGGTAACACCAATGGAGATAGCATGGTAAGATTTTCTACTATTACGACATCCGTGCATCTTTTGCATAAATTTTTCTAAAACTAAACTACATTGCTAACTACAATGTTATTACTATGTTTTTGAACAGAAAATCCCGATGGATTGTGTGCCTCATCTGATGTTGCCAAGAGGTCGCGTTAATGTTATGAGCTTACGGCCACCACGGCCGTGTCACCGCAGATATCCACATCACTCCTGTCCATACCGGATTTCTAAAAGCGAGGAAGCCATGATAATAAATGATTGGAAAAAATGTTTAACCATCATAGAGAGCTACTTGGAAGCAACATTGTGTGTATGCCAAGACTTGGAGATAGGATGATCTCCGTTCTTCATTATGAAGAGTCCAATTTCCTTAATGAAGAGTCAATGCCTATCTTGTTTTATGACATTTTACCTAAGAGAGGGTAGAGTAGGTCCTATGAGAGGAGTAGGTCCTAGGTAGAATGTGTTATTATGTGCTACAATGTGTTAGAGTTGATGAGGAGGATGAGGACTTGTGATTATGACTAGTGACTAAATTGTTATATATATGATGTCTCATTGATGAACATTGTTTGGTGGTGACGACTAGTGGTAATGAATATGCTATTTAAACAGACTAGTTCATGATGAGTTGTTATTGTATAAAAGATATATCTGTTTAAACATGTACAATGCCAAAATATTAAAAAAAAGACATAAATGTTAGCAGTAGCGCTGGCCTAAAAACGCGCTACTAGTACTTGAACTTACCAGTAGCGCTGGTCTAGAAACAGCCATCTTTGCTACAAAATAGTCAGAAGACCCGTAGCAGTAGATGGCTGGTGCCAGCGCATCTTGGTAGCAAAAAAAAAACAGCACTACTGGTAAGCTTTTCTCTAGTAGTGCCTGTCTTCAAGTTCCTTCTCTCTTTGCTGCTTCATGGCCATCATCTTCTTAGCTAGCTCTCCCTTCCTGATTGTGTTAGTGCTTGTCTGGGCCTGGTTCGGCATTGCTTATGCATTTGTTAGGAATGTTGATTATGGGATTGGTGTGTGCTGAAGCACTCTAGGCAAAGGCCTCTGTACATACACATGTCAAGGGTCAACAAATGTAAACTGACTATGTCACGAAAGCATGATTTAAACAGAGCAAGTGAGCAAGAGTACTCATGTTTAAATTAATTGCTGAAGCATGTGATCCACCATAAGATCTTCTACTCAGATCTTGGTCTACTGCACTTGTGTTGGCCTGCTGCTCATCAAACAAAAAGCTTGTTACAGTCTGCTAGTCCATAAGATCTGCTAAAGGTTGTGTACAAGAAAAAGACAGTTACCTGGGCTTGTTCTGGAGGTGGCTGTTGCTCCACATTAGCTTGTGAAGTTTCCAAATTGTCATCATGTTGGGGTGGAGGAGCTTGTGCATTGGGAGGTGGTAGACCAACTTTCATATATATGCATCCCTTGATATTGTGGTCAGGCTCACCACAGTAACTGCAGTGCATGATGACACCATGCCTTGACATCCTCCTGCCTCCATTACTACAAATAATCTCTTCTGGTCCCTTCCTTCTGCTTTTGCCAGGCCTTCCAACATGTTTTTGGTAGTCTGGTGGATTATTTTCAGGCCCATTCATCTTCTCCCACTCAGTGATGTGACGCCCCCGATTCAATCGTACACTAATCATGCACGCAAATGTGTACGATCAAGATCAAGGACTCACGGGAAGATATCACAACACAACTCTAGACACAAATTAAAATAATACAAGCTTTATATTACAAGCCAGGGGCCTCGAGGGCTCGAATACATAAGCTCGAAAACACAAGAGTCGTGGAAGCAACAATATATGAGTACGAGACATAAGTTAGACAAGTTTGCCTTAAGAAGGCTAGCACAAAAGCATCTACGATCGAAAAGGCAAGGCCTCTGGCTGGGAGCCTCCTAACTACTCCTGGTCATCGCCGGTCTCCACGTAGTAGTAGGCATCGGCGGTGGCATCTGGCTCCTGGGCTCCGACATCTGGTTGCATCAACCGGAAAGAAGAAGAATAGGTGAAAAGGGGGAGCAAAGCAACCGAGAGTACTCATCCAAAGTACTTCGCAAGCAAGGATCTACACTACATATGCAACATTATCAAAGGAAGATCATATATGTGGATCGGGCTGCAGGAATGCCGTAATAAAGAGAAGGCCTAGTCCTATCGAAGACTAGCATCTTGAAACCATCATCTTGCAAAAGAACCGGAGGGAGTAGAGTAGCATAAAGTAAAATAGTAGAAGTGTTATCAACCTCGAGCGGAGATCCTTTCTCGACTCCTGCGAGAAAGAAATCCCAGAGCCATACTATCCAGCTTATCATCACAATCCAGTTCTCATCACCATCAAATTCTCATCACAAGTATCCAGTTCTAGTTGTATCGATCGGGATACAACTCCAAGTGTCCGTTATCAGAGGACAGGCTATCGATAGATGTTTTCTTCCTGCAGGGTGCACCAACTTACCCACCACGCTCGCTTAACTCCGGCCGAACACACTTTCCAGGGTCATGCCCGGCCTCGGCCAAACAATACGCCGCAACCCGACCTAGGGTTAATAGAGAGGCCAGCACGCCGGACTAAACCTATGCCCCCAGGGGTCATGGGCCATCTCCCCGGGAACTCCTGCATGTTGCGTATGCGGCTGGTGAGCAGACCTAGCTACCTCCTTCGACAAGGCAGGTGCTTACGCAGTACAACCCGGCGCGCGCCACTTAGTCGCTGACGTCTATTAAGCTTCGGCTGATGTATACGACGCAGAACGCCCATACTATGCCCATGTGATGGTTAGTGCTATCAGGCCAGAGGCCCCTCGGATCAAATATCCAAATCGTAGCGGATTAGGAACGCAGCGGTAACAAGCAGAGACTCACGAAAGATGTGACCCCATTGCCCCTGTCTCGAGGACTTGCGTCAAGGGCTAGGAATGCCCGCCACGCCTCGTAATTATCTCGCTGGCACCCTCCGTGTCAACCCATCTCCACATCACTGCCAATTAAGCTCGCTGGTACCCCTCGGGGTTGACCCGTCTTTAGTAACATGGCTCAGTGTAAAGTCATAGTAATCATAGTAACTGTGTGTCTAAACATCAAGGGGAAAACCCGAGGAATCACCCCCGGTGAATTCCACTCGATGTAGTCATCAAGGTGAACGTAAGAGGATTCACCCTCGAGGTCCACACTTGAGGGGTTGTACGACAGAGTCGTATCAGAAGTGGTTAAAGAGGAAATCACCCTCGATGACCACGGCCGAATAACTACACTACAGGGTTAACATCAGAAGTGCTGATGAGGTCTCACCCTAGGTACTCGATAGTAAACCAGCAGTGTCAAGCAACTAAGGGGAAGTGATGTGCGGTGTCGGGCCTGATCTTGATCCCGTTGATCGGGTCTTCGATTATCCAATGAGGCGGTCGGGACAAAGTGGGGGTCACTGATGGATCTCTAACCAACCTATACTAAGCAGTTTAGGATAAGCCGGTAAGGTACAACAACAGGTTACAAAAGCAGACTATGCATCAGAATAGGTGCAAACAATAACAATAGCAAAATCTAATTTAAGCAAGAGAGAATGGAATGGGCGATATCGGGATGATCAAAGGGGGGGCTTGCCTGGTTGCTCTGGCAAGGAGGGGTCGTTGTCGACGACGTAGTCGATCACCGGGGCATCAGCGGCCTCGGGGTCTACCGGAGAGAAGAGGGGGAAGAAACAGTAAATACATAGCAAACAGAGGTAACACTAAGCATGACATGACGATACGTAGCGCTAAGCGTGCTCTAACGCGGTACTACACGTTGCAGACGAAGGGGGGAAATATCCGAGGGTGAATTCCCGACGTTAGGTGGATTTTGGACAAGGAAAAGAGGGGGAAAGTTCCATGTTCAGCATGCTAGGGGCATGTGACAGATGAACGGACCACGTATTCGGATTCGTTGGATTTTTCTGAGCAACTTTCATATAGAAAACATTTTCATCTGAGCTACGGTTTAATTTCTATGAATTTTTAAAGTTTAAACAATATTCTGGAATTATTTAAGAAATAAGAGAAAAGGAATATGACGTCATCATGGCGTCATTGTTGCATCAGCGATCAACAGACTAGTTGACTAGTCAACAGGGCCCACGGGGGACCCACTGGCAGTGACTGGGCGATGCCCAGTCAGCCATTGACTAGGTCAACAGTACCGGCCCCGGGCCACGGGCGGTGACCTGCAGGCGGGCCCTGTGTGTGCTACTCGGCCGGGCGGCTGAACGCCGGCGAGCACGAAAACGCGGCGGAGGGCACCGGCCTTGTCGAGATTCGTCTGTGGGGTCTCCGGGCTGGGTTAGCGCCTTTCGAATTGGGAGTGCCCGCCGCGTCGTGTGGTGAAGTCGGTTGGGCTCGCGGCTGGCCGGAACTGTGCCGGCGGCGAGTGGAGACGGCGGTGGGATTCGGGACCTTGTCGGGGTAGCGCTACGGGGGTCCTCGAGGTGGGCAAGCGGCACGGGCGGCCTCGGCGGGCAGCACTAAGCACGTCCCCGTGCTCAGGCGAGCAAGGCAACGGCGGCGGCCAGCTGCTTGGCGGAGCCGAGCTCGGCCATGGCGGCGCGGTGGCTACGGTTGCGCAAGAGGCTAGGGGAGCGAGGGGAGGAGAAGCGGGGCTCACCGGGCGGCACACACGGTGGCCCTCGGAGGTTTAGGAGCTGCAGTGCAGTGGAACGATGCCGGCGAGCTCCTGTGATCCGAAGTGGAAGACGAGGCCGGGGGAGCGTTCGGGGGCGCCCGACGTCTTGCAGCTCGACGGGGAGGCGTAGCCGAGGGAGGCGGAGCGGTTGGACAGGTCGGCGAGGCGAACGGGTCTTGGTGGCCGCGAGGACGACGGAGAACGGCGGCGACCGCGTCGGTCTCCTCTCCAGAACGAAGGAGAGGGAGAGGAGAGAGCTGGATCTGGGGAGAGGGGCAAGTGGGCGAGTGGGGAGGGAGCCCGAGGCGTGGGCTGCCCTTATCCTCCCATGGCGCTCAGAGCGGGCGTGGCCGACGAGGTGGTTCGGCGGCGGCGTCTTGTGTGTGATCGCTTCGCCTGATGGAGGAGGGGAAGGCAGCAGGGGAGTGGGCGGCCTAGCACAGGGCAGTTGGCTCGGGTGGGTCGAAGCCTTTGGGAGGCCAGGGGCTCTGGCCCCTTTCCCCTTTTTTTTTTGCTTTCCCTTTTCTTTTTCCGGCAGCTTTTGCCTTTTTCTTTTAGCCAATAAAGACTTTGCAAAAATTATGCCATTGGCCAAAATAATTTCAAAGAAGTATATTGCACTACCACAAAAAGGGTGGGAGGCTTTTGGAATAGTTGCCAATTTTATAAATTAAAAAGGGCATTTAATTTATTGCTTAGGTCATGGCTTTAAGTAGCTTAGGCCACTTAAACCTTTTGCAAAAATGTTGGTTTACCACCAATATTAGTTGTGGATTATTTGGCACATGATGAACATTTTTGTGTTCATGTCTGAGCATTTTGAATTTCACTCATAACTTTAAATTGAATTCCACTGGAATTTAAAAGTGAAAGGAGACAATGATGATCAAACACTTGTTTAGCAAAATGATTAGCTTAACCCCAAGGGTTACTGTAGCATCATTACACCGGGGTGTTACAACTCTCCTCATCTAAAAGAAATTCTCGTCCCGAGAATTAAGAGGTAGAAGGAACAGTCAGGTATTCAGCCCGGAGGTTATCTTCGCGTTCCCAAGTGGCTTCATCTTTAGTATGATTCGACCATTGCACCTTGAGGAACTTGGTAACCTTCTGGCGGGTTCGACGTTCAGCTTCTTCAAGAATGCAGATTGGATGCTCCTTGTATGTGAGATCATCTTGAATTTCAATCAATTCCGGATCCACTTCACGTTCTGGATCCTTGAAGCACCGACGAAGTTGCGACACGTGAAAGACATCATGAACATGAGAGAACTGAGGTGGCAACTCCAGTTGATAAGCCACCAGTCCACGACGGGCCAAAATGCGGAAGGGGCCAATGTAGCGTGGAGCTAGCTTGCCCTTGACTCCGAACCGATGAGTGCCTCTCAAAGGAGTGACACGCAGATAAGCTTGTTCACCGGGTTGATAACTTGAACCCAGTGTTTCCGGTCATAGTTGCTCTTCTGGCGGGACTGCGCCGCCTTGAGATTATCCCGGACAATGCGAACCTGCTCTTCAGCTTGTTGAATAATGTCTGGACCAATGAGTGCCAGTTCCCCAGTTTTTGACCAATTCAGAGGGGTTCGACACTTACGTCCATAGAGCACTTCGAAGGGTGCCATCTTCAAGCTGGCTTGATAGCTGTTGTTATAAGAGAACTCCGCATAAGGGAGAGATTCTTCCCACTTCTTGCCAAAAGAAAAACACAAGCTCGAAGCATGTCTTCAAGAATTTGATTGACTCGCTCGACTTGGCCTTGGGATTGGGGATGATAAGCAGTGCTCCAGGTAATATGAGTTCCCATTGCCTCTTGGAAACTATCCCAGAACTTAGAAGTGAAAATACTGCCACGGTCTGAACTGATCTCCTTCGGAATGCCATGGAGTGACACAATTCTGGAGATATACAAGTTTGCTAATTGACTAGCAGTGATTGTCTCCTTGACTGGCAGAAAGTGAGCAACTTTCGAGAATTGGTCGATGACAACAAAGATAGCATCGTTACCTTTCTGAGACTTGGGAAGGCCTGTGACGAAATCCATTTGGATCTTATCCCACTTCCATTCAGGAATCGGAAGCGGTTGTAGAAGTCCAGCCGGTTTCTGATGTTCTGCTTTGACGCGACGACAAATGTCACATTTTTCAATATATCGAGCAATGTCTTGCTTCATATTAGACCACCAGTACTTCTGACGGATGTCTAGGTACATCTTGGTACTTCCCGGATGAATAGAGAGAGGGGTGTCATGCGCTTCTTTCATCACCTTCTCTGTCATAAGCTCGAACCGGGGTACCACAATGCGATCTCTGAAGTATAAGGTTCCATCTTCACCAAGTGAGAAATCTCTGGATTTCTCTAAGGCAAGATCCTTTTTCATCAAATCAATGTGAGCATCTTTGGCTTGAGCAGACTTAATTGCTTTCAGCAGAGTTGGTTCCAGGACAAGGTTATTCAGAGAACCCTGTGGAACTAGTTGAACGTTCAGCTTGCATAGCTCTTCATAAAGGCGGGGTTGAGCTTTGTAGACCATGTGATTGCTGCAATATGACTTGCGGCTCAGGGCATCGGCCATTACATTAGCCTTACCAGGGGTATAAGATATACCGCAGTTGTAGTCCGCAATAGCTTCCATCCACCGCTGCTGACGGAGGTTCAGATCTGGTTGAGTAAACATGTACTTCAGACTCTGATGATCAGTGAAGATCTCGCAACGACATCGAGAAGGTACTGTCGCCATAGCTTAAGTGCAAAGATAACCGCTGCAAGCTCAAGGTCATGAACCAGGTAGTTTTCCTCGTGAGGACGCACTTGACGGGAAGCATAAGCAATCACCCTGCGCTCTTGCATTAGAACACAGCCTAATCCTTGACGTGAAGCATCACAATAGATGATGAAGTCCTTGCGAGAATCAGGGGGAGCAAGCACTGGGCAGAAGTCAGCTTGTCCTTGAGTGCCTGGAAACTTTCCTGACATATGTCTGTCTAATCGAACTTAACGCCCTTGTGAAGCAGATTAGTCAGGGGCTTGGCGATCTTGGAGAAGTTCTCGACAAAGCGACGACAATAGCTGGCTAGTCCAAGGAAGCTTCTGACTTGCTTGACAGTCTTCGGAGGGTTCCAGTTAAGAATAGCCTGAACACGCTCTGGGTTGACGGCAATACCATCCTTGGAGATGACATGACCAAGGTAGGTGACTTTGGGTAACCAGAATTCGCACTTGGAATACTTGGCATAAAGTTGATGTTCTCGGAGTTTCTCCAGAACAAGACAAAGATGTTCAAAGATGTTCTTCTTTATTCTTCGAATATACCAGGATATCATCCAGATAGACTACGACGAACTTGTCGAGGTAATCCATGAATATGTAGTTCATCAGACGAGAGAATGTAGCTGGAGCATTTGTTAAACCGAATGACATGACGATGTACTCGTAAGAACCATAACGAGTCACAAATGCGGTCTTTGGAATATCCTCTTCACGAACACGGATCTGGTGGTAACCCAACCTCAAGTCGAGTTTAGAGAATATCAATGAACCAGCCAGTTGATCATACAGATCATTGATCCGAGGAAGGGGATATCTGTTCTGAATTGTAGCTTGGTTGATAGGATGGTAGTCTTGGACCAAACGGTTCGTTCCGTCCTTCTTCTTGACGAAGAGAGAAGGTGCTCCCCAAGCGAGAGGAACTTGGACGAATGAAACCCTTGTGAAGAGATTTGTCGATTTCCTCCTTAAGCTCAAGGAGTTCATGAGGTGGCATCTTGTAGGGTCGCTTTTGCAATAGGAACGGTGCCTGGTTTCAAGTCGATGATTTAACTCGACAGCCCGGTGCAGGGGGTATTCTGGAAGTTCTTACGGAAATACGTCTTGGAAGTCGTGAACGACTGGAATCTTTTCAATTCCCTCCAGAGGTGTTGCGTTCAACGCATTCAAGACATAAAGTCGAGCTTCAGCGTTTTGAACCAGACGAGCATTGTAGCTTACTATCTCATTTGAAGGGTGCATAAGGTGGACGGTTTTGGTGGCGCAAACGATAGTAGCCGTATGTGCTTTCAACCAATCCATTCCCAGAATAAGGTCAATATTGGAAGACTTCAGAATAATAGGGGATGCAAAAAATTCCAACCCTTCGATTTCAACTGATATGTTGTGGCTAAGCATGGAGGTTTGACATTGGCCCGCAGGGGTTTTTACCACTAGTGGAGTGTGCATCTCTTCGTATTTAATGCCATGCGTGAATGCAAACTCTTACGATATGAAAGAATGCGATGCTCTGAATCAAACAAAACAGATGTCGGTTCTGAATTAACAAGAAGAGTACCCATCACAGTGGCAGGCTGGTCTTGAGCTTCATTCAGATCAATATGATTAGCCTGACCACGACCATAAGGTCTGGCATTGTTGTTATGGGGCTGATTGTTACGGTCAGTTGAAGGCAGGGCCAGCTGGTTCTTTTTCTGATTGCATCCTTTGGCAAGGTGACCTGGACGGCCACATCTGAAGCACAGACCATCATTGGGATCGGGAGCAGGAGCTTGGGATGGTACAGCCCGAAGGGGCTGCCTCTGCGGTGGAGGAGGCAGACGAGGTGCAACATAGGACTGTCTTGGTGCAGGTGCAATTGGACGATACATGCTGTGGGGAATCCATATCCGACGCTTCTGCACTGACGGGCCCGAAGATGAGCCAACATCGCGACTACGCCTAAGGGATCCCTGGTGTTCCTGAAGACCAGTCTCAACCTGAATAGCCTTGTTCACCAAGGTGGCAAAGTCGGCAAAGTCATGAACGAGCAGTGCTAGCTTGATATCCGGGTGAAGTCCGTCTCGAAACTTCTCTTGCTTACGAGCATCAGTTGCAATGTCTTCTTCAGCATAACGTGACAAGTCAAGAAATTCCGTTGATAAGCATCTACAGACTTGTTGCCTTGGGTGAGGTTGCGGAACTCTCGCTTCTTCAGTCCATGGTTCCACGAGGAATGAAACGGGCACGGAAGGCAGCTTGGAAATCCGCCAAGTAATGACCGTTCCAGCAGGTAGGGTACGCCTGTGGCTGTCCCACCAAAGGAGCAGCAGGACCCTTGAGGAAGAAGGATGCGAAGGTGACATAGCTAGCGAGGGCAACACTAGCAGACTCCATTTCATATGTGATGTCATGAGCCGATCATCAAGATCAAGGGGTTGAGTTGAGCTGCGGTAGATAGTTGGGTTGAGGCGCATGAAGTCCTGCAGAGATTCTTTGGGGTTGGCTGTTGATTCATGTTGGACGAGGAAACCGAGCCATCATTCCTTCCATAAACCGGGCGGTTCAGCTCAAATTGTTGCATCATTCCAAAGAAAGAATTCGGGTGGTGGTGGATCGTTGGCACCACTGCCACGACCAGCGGGTCTAACCATCCTGCTAACATGTAACAGGGGGTAGTTCAATATTGAGTATTTGCAAAGACAAGGATCATTCATGATGAAACATGCATAAGGAAAGAGGTACGATGGATACCACTTCGTAGTCAACACGACAGTGTGCGCACTACTCAAAATGCTATTCTAAGGAATAACTATGGCTTTATCCAACTTCGGGGTGAATGTGGTCACGTGATCCTAATGTTAGTAAATTCGTTTAACCCGAGTAGGAGAGAGTTCAGAGTCCCAGAGTATAGACAAGGAGTAAAAGATCCTAATACCACCCGATGGCGACGTGGGCCCGTAAGCCACACAACCATGTTAGTAAAAGTTTTTGTAGTGACTAGACTCGACTTCGACCAAGGAGTTGGAAAGGGGGCTACCTACAGGCAGTCGGCTCTGATACCAACTTGTGACGCCCCCGATTTAATCGTACACTAATCATGCACGCAAATGTGTATGATCAAGATCAAGGACTCACGGGAAGATATCACAACACAACTCTAGACACAAATTAAAATAATACAAGCTTTATATTACAAGCCAGGGGCCTTGAGGGCTCGAATACATAAGCTCGAAAACACAAGAGTCAGCGGAAGCAACAATATCTGAGTACAGACATAAGTTAGACAAGTTTGCCTTAAGAAGGCTAGCACAAAAGCATCTATGATCGAAAAGGCAAGGCCTCCTGCCTGGGAGCCTCCTAACTACTCCTGGTCGTCGGCGGTCTCCACGTAGTAGTAGGCATCGGCGGTGGCATCTCGCTCTGGGCTCCGACATCTGATTGCATCAACACGAAAGAAGAAGAATAGGGAAAAGGGGAGCAAAGCAACCGTGAGTACTCATCCAAAGTACTGCAAGCAAGGATCTACACTACATATGCAACATTATCAAAGGAAGATCAGATATGTGGACTGGGCTACAGGAATGCCGTAATAAAGAGAAGGCCTAGACCTATCGAAGACTAGCATCTTACGAAACCATCATCTTGCAGCAACCGGAGGGAGTAGAGTAGCATAAAGTAAAATAGTAGAAGTGTTATCAACCTCGAACGGAGATCCTTTCTCGACTCCCTGCGAGAAAGAAATCCCAGAGCCATACTATCCAGTTATCATCACAATCCAGTTCTCATCACCATCAAATTCTCATCACAAGTATCCAGTTCTAGTTGTATCGATCGGGATACAACTCCAAGTGTCCGCTATCAGAGGACAGGCTATCGATAGATGTTTTCTTCCCTACAGGTGCACCAACTTACCCACCACGCTTGCTTAACTCCGCCGACACACTTTCCAAGGTCATGCCCGCCTCGGCCAAACAATACGCCGCAACCCGACCTAGGCTTAATAGAGAGGCCAAAGACGCCAGACTAAACCTATGCCCCAGGGGTCATGGGCCATCTCCCGGGAACTCACGCACGCTATGCGTCTGCCGGTGAGCAGACCTAGCTACCTCCTTCAACAAGGCAGCGCCACGCAGTCCAACCCGGGCTACGCCACTCGGGCCGACGTCTATTAAGCTTCGGCTGATGTATACGACGCAGAACGCCCATACTATGCCCACGTGATGGTTAGTGCTATCGGGCGAGGCCCCTCGGATCAAATATCCAAATCGTAGCGGATTAGGAACGCAGCGGTAACAAGCAGAGACTCACGAAGATGTGACCCGTTGCTGCCTCGAGGACTTGCGTCAAGGGCTAGGAATGCCCGCCACGCCTCGTAATTATCTCGCGGGCACCCTCCAGTCAACCCGTCTCCACATCACTCGCAATTAAGCTCGCGCGGGTACCCCTCAGGGTCGACCCGTCTTTAGTAACATGGCTCAGTGTAAAGTCATAGTAATCATAGTAAGTGTGTGTCTAAACATCAAGGGGAAAACCCGAGGAATCACCCCTGGTGAATTTCACTCGATGTAGTCATCAAGGTGAACGTAAGAGGATTCACCCTCGAGGTCCACACTTGAGGGGTTGCACGACAGTCGTATCGAAGTGGTTAAAGAGGAAATCACCCTCGATGACCATGACCGAATAACTACACTACGTGGTTAACATCGGCGTCTTGATGAGGTCTCACCCTCGGTACTCGATAGTAACCCAAAGTAGTGTCGAGCAACTAAGGGGAAGTGATGTGCGGTGTCGGGCCTGATCTTCGATCCGTTGATCGGGTCTTCGATTATCCAATGAGGCGATCGGGACAAAGTGGGGGTCACTGATGGATCTCTAACCAACCTATACTAAGCAGTTTAGGATAAGCAGGTAAGGTACAACAACAGGTTACAAAAGCAGGCTATGCATCAGAATAGGTGCAAACAATAACAGTAGCAAAATCTAATGCAAGCATGAGAGAATGGAATGGGCGATATCGGGATGATCAAAGGGGGGGGGGGCTTGCCTGGTTGCTCTGGCAAGGAGGGGTCGTTGTCGACGACGTAGTCGATCACCGGGGCATCAGCGGCCTCGGGGTCTACCGGAGAGAAGAGGGGGAAGAAACAGTTAATACATAGCAAACAAAGGTAACACTAAGCATGACATGACGATACGTAGCGCTAAGCGTGCTCTAACGCGGTACTACACGTTGCGCATTTAAGGGGGGGAAAGATCCGAGGGTGAATTCCCGACGTTAGGTGGATTCCGGACAAGGAAAAGAGGGGGAAAGTTCCATGTTCAGCATGCTAGGGGCATGTGACAGATGAACGGACCACGCATTCAGATTCGTTGGATTTTTCCGAGCAACTTTCATATAGAAAACATTTTCATCTGAGCTACGGTTTAATTTCTATGAATTTTTAAATTTTAAACAATATTCTGGAATTATTTAAGAAATAAGAGAAAAGGAATATGACGTCATCATGGCGTCATTGTTGCATCAGCGGCAGACTAGTTGAATAGTCAACAGGGCCCACGGGGACCCATCGGCAAAGGATCGGGCGATGCCTACCAGCCATCGACTAGGTCAATGTGGCTACCGGCCCCCGGGCTGTGGTGGTGACCCAGGCGGGCCCTGTGTGCTACCAGGGTCGGGCGGCTGAACGTCGCCGAGCACGAAAACGCGGCGGAGGGCACCCGGCCTCGTCGGGATTCGTCTACAGGGGGTCTCCGGGGCTGGGGTTAGGCGCGCTCGAATTGGGAGTGCCCGCCGCGTCTTGTGGTGAAGTCGGTTGGGCTCGCGGCTGGCCGGAACTGTGCCGGCGACGAGTGGAGACGGCGGTGGGATTCGGGACCTCATCGGGGTCGCGCTACAGGGGTCCTCGAGGTGGGCAACCGGCACGGGCGGCCTCGGCGGGCTGCACTGAGCACGTCCCCGTGCTCAGGCGAGCAAGGCAACGACGGTGGCCAGCTGATTTGCGGAGCCGAGCTCGGCCATGGCGGCGTGGTGGCTATGGTAGCGCAAGAGGCTAGGGGAGCGAGGGGAGGAGAAGCGGGGCTCACCGGGCGGCACACACGGTGGCCCTCGGAGGTTTAGGAGTTGCAGTGCAGTGGAACGATGCCGGCGAGCTCCTGTGATCCGAAGTGGAAGACGAGGCCGGGGGAGCGTTCGGGGGCGCCCGGCGTCTTGCAGCTCGACGGGGAGGCGTAGCCGAGGGAGGCGGAGCGGTTGGACAGGTAAGGCGAGGCGAACGGGTCTTGGTGGCCGCGAGGATGACGGAGAACGGCGGCGACCGCGTCGGTCTCCTCTCTAGAACGAAGGAGAGGGAGAGGAGAGAGCTGGATCTGGGGAGAGGGGGCAAGTGGGCGAGTGGGGAGGGAGCCCGAGGCGTCGGGCTTCCCTTATCCTCCCCGCGGCGCCTGTAGCGGCGTGGCCGACGAAGGGGTTCTGGCGGCGGCGTCTTGGCGCTCGCACAGTGGAGGAGGGGGAAGACGACAGGGGGGGAGTGGGCCGGCCTAGCCTGGGCCAGTTGGCTCGGGTGGGCCGAAGCCCACTGGGAGGCCAGGGGCTCTGGCCCCTTTCCCCTTTTTTTTGCTTTCCCTTTTTCTTTTTCCAGCAGCTTTTGCCTTTTCTTTTTAGCCAATAAAGACTTTGCAAAAATTATGCCATTGGCCAAAATAATTTCAAAGAAGTATATTGCACTGCCACAAAAAGGGTGGGAGGCTTTTGGAATAGTTGCCAATTTTATAAATTAAAAAGGGCATTTAATTTATTGCTTAGGTCAACGCTTTAAGTAGCTTAGGCCACTTAAACCTTTTGCAAAAATGTTGGTTCACCACCAATATTAGTTGTGGATTATTTGGCACATGATGAACATTTTTGTGTTCATGTCCGAGCATTTTGAATTTCACTCATAACTTTAAATTGAATTCCACTGGAATTTAAAAGAGAAAGGAGACAATGATGATCGAACACTTGTTTAGCAAAATGATTAGCTTAACCCGAAGGGTTACTGTAGCATCATTACACCGGGGTGTTACAAGTGATGTCCTTGCAAGGGTAGATAATGTTGCTATAAGCCTTCTTGAACATGGACACTGAGTAGCATTGATCCACTAAGGTTAGTAGATCTACTCTCTCATTCCTACAACATGCTATAACATGTATGCAAGTCACTCCACTTTTTTACCATCTCATACAGCTGCAGGACTTGCTGTGCCAGTCTACTATGTAATATGTTCCTCTATCCACCACTTGAAACACTCCATCTCCTGATTCATACACATAGCATGTGTTGGCCAGCTCTGTCAGCTTGTCAACTAGTTTCTTGATCTTAGGGCACATTACTCCTTGCATCTTCTTACCCTCACAATGCTTAGTGTAGTGCCTTGCAGTCCACTGTTGCTTGATCCTCTCAAACATTGAAAGAATTGGCAATTCTCTTGCCTCCAAGATATATCTGCACAAGCATTGCATGTTATGTTAACAACAGTGATAGGAAAGCATTGCATCTTATGTTAAAAAGAGTTAAGAGGAAAGCATTGGAACTTACTTGTTGAACGCCTCACACAAATTGTTGAGCAGAATATCACACTTAGGCATGTCACTCTGGAAAGCCCTCACCCAAGTGTTTGGCTCCAACTCTTTCAACCAGTTGTATGCACCCTCATTCAGCACCTTCATCTCAAGCATGTACTGCTCATACTTAATAACTGTTGTGCTCCTAGCTATCTTCCACAATTGGTTCTTCAAAGCATCACCTTTGTACAGCTGTTGAAAATTCTTCCACATATGCCTGACACATAACCTATGTTATGACTCAGGGAATACTTCAGTCACAACATTTATCAGGCCCTATAAAATAACATAGACCAATACAGAAAGTGTTAAACAAATGTATGCAAGTACAATAATCTAACTAGACCATCAGGCAATGTGGTTGCATTTACCTTCTGCTTGTCAGACATTACTGTCCATGGGGATGTGTTGATAATACCAAGATCACTCTATCCTGATCAGCCCTGAAACTAAGGTACTTCCTGGCTAGAAAAGGTGCTGTGAAAGCCTTGATTTTCCATTTTTTGCAGCAAATATGTTCTTCAACATATTTCTTTACCATGAAACATTTGGTTCTGCTGTCATAAGAAGCCCACAAATACCAGGTACAATCATCATCACAGACCGCGTTCACTCTCTTTCTGTCATTCACTGGTAACTTGACATCAACTCTGTTCTTGCAGATGTATTCCATAATTGCCTTCCTAAGCAAATCAACATTTTCAAACACTTGTCCAACATGAAACTTTGGACAAGTCAAATCCTCCTTTCTAAATGCTCTAAATTTGGTTTGCATTTCATCATCTGAATCAGGTGCCAAAAGATCTTCACCTTCAGATTCATAATCTGACATGTCTTCTTCCTTTCCTTCCCCTACAACTCCTTTGTCTTTTGCTGCTATTTTCTGCTTCACCTTCTCCTTCCTTTGAACTGGTTCATCCTCATCCACATTGTCAGCATAAAGGTCATCATCATCATCACTGATTTCAAAGTCACTATCTACCATGTCATCAGGATCAAAGTCACTGTCATTTGAGTCACCATCTTTTCCTACATTGCCTTCAAAACATCTCTTCTTTTCTCTGGTTCTCCTCAATTGATGTGCTTATGCATCTTCATCTACTGCATGTTGCTCTGCTTCTCTTTGTTGCTCTACTTGCTCTGCATCTTCATGTGGCTCTGCTTCTCCTTCTTGGGCTACATGCTCTGCATCTTCATGTTGATGTACATCATCATGTTGCCCTGCTTGTCCTTGTTGCTCCGCATTCTCCTCTGCTCCTTCACCAAATGTGCACTGCCTTCTTACAAACATGAATGGATTGCCTTCTTCTTCCCTGTCAAGCACATTGTTTGGATACACAACTTGAATTGGTATAGGGCAGTCTTCTTCTGAATTTCCAGGCTTGCTACTATGAGGATTAGTACCATCTTTTGAAGGGCTAAACACTGGTGGAAGTTTAGCCCTTGGAAATTGGACCACATCATCAACAACCTTCTTAGTAATCAAGGTGTCATCATGATCAAGATAAATACTAAAGAAATGATGCCCAATAGACAGAAACATCATCATTTGATCAATATCTTCCTCAAATCTGATATGTCTCAAAGAATTCTGAGTAATGTCAAGTATTGGGATTTGATAATATGCCTTCAACCTGCCTGCCATCTCCCAGCAAATCTCTTCTACTAGATGTTCCACCATTATTGGAGACCAGGTGAGCTTATCCAAACTGTCATACCAAACTTGATGCCCATCAACATAAGCCCTATTGCTTCCTTCAGCCATGAAAAAACCACCATGATGAAGCTGCACTGAGAACTTCTCACTTCTTGCTCCTGCAAAAAACAAAGAATAATTGACCACATCAAAATTCACCAAAAATGACCTTTTTGAATAGTACAACACCAGAAATCCCCAATTTTCTCCATAAACCAGAGCTCCAAGCCTATGCCTATTCCAACAAAGCTGCACATACGGGTACAACTGCGAGAAACCTAAGCCTATTTCATGTGGAACCGATGAAAATTTGACCCGTTCGACAAGAACCTAAAACCCTATCAGAAACATTGGGTTTGAAAAACCCTAAACCTAAATCGCCATACACACGACAAACACTACCACATATCATAGGGGAACACAATGCCAGCCCTATCAAACAAGAATGGAAGATAAAGAAGAAGATTTACTACAGCAATCAACACTTACGGTAAACGGGGGCAGGGGCACCGTCGGGGCGATGAACAGGAGACATGGCGGCGGCGCCTCCTCTTCACCACCGCGAGAAGAAACCCCTCCGCACCCGTTGCTCCGACCATGGCGCCGGAACACGGCGACGACCACGCCACACCACGCTGCACACGCTTCCGTCACCTTCTCTGCTGGTTTGATTGACTCGAACAGGGGAGGTGGAGAGATAGGGGAGGTGGAGACGTGGGAGGACTTTGGGTATCTGTCCAGCAACGTGGGGGTGTTGCTGCAAATATGCCATCGGGTCGCTCCTCCTCGCGACACCTGGCGCGCGGACTGAGAGTCGATCAGTCAACATGTGGCGTACGAGCAGTCTACGGCGCACAGTGACCATATTTTCACTATTCTCCATACAAGTGACCGTATTGTGTGAGTTCTTGTGTACAGTGACCAAAGTGACCGCGCAACGCAAGTTGAGGTACCGCTGAAACAAACACTTATCCCTAAAACAAACACTGTATTCGTCAGTGAAGAGTGATATGGGAGACAGTGATCCAACCATATTCACATCTTCAAAATGAATTTGATTAAATTTTATAATTTTCATCTAAAACGGGCCACATTCATTACATTTTTGGCATATTTCATTAAACAAGAGCTTCCGGACCCTACCGACTCCCATGCCCTGCTCCTCCTTGTCAGAGTCTGCTACTTGTCTGTCGTCAATGGATGTGAGGTTGATGCTGGACGTGGACGGGCCGGCCTCGTCACCGTACCAATGCGAATGAAGCCTAGTTGGTGGCGTGAACGTCGCGCAGCTACAAACGTTCTCGTCCGCGATTGCCTACGCCGCGACTCCTGTGGAAGCTGGCGTGTGTAGTCCCTTTAGTAATCCGGTAAAAGAGTAGAAAGGATTCTCGCCTTTTTCCCAACAGGTGACCCTACGTTATCGAACCCACGAGAGAAAGGCACCCTTGAAGTTAGGGGTTCTTACCAAGTTTTTGCAAGGTATTAATTCGAGCTAGCTTTTGACCGGATTAGAATAAAGTTGACACTTAAAACACTTATAATAAAAATAGACATGGGTATGAGGACTTGTTTTTGCAACCATATACTCCCTCCGTCCGCGAATAAGTGTACATCTAGCTTCTGTTCTAAGTCAAAGTTTTAAAAAATTTGACCAATTTTATAGAAAAAAGTAGTAGCATATATGACATAAAATTAGTATATTATGAAAGTACATTTCAAAACGAATCTAGCGATATTAATTAAGTGCCATAAATGCTGCTACTTTTTCCTATAAAGTTGGTCAAAGTTTTAAAACTTTGACTGAGAACAAAAGCTAGATGTACACTTATTAGTGGACGGAGGGAGTATTTGTGAAGGAGATCATTAGGATATTAAACTGTGCCCTAGAAGTCATCCATCGAGATGTGCTTGCAACATATGAAAATGGGGATGTATCCAAATTACGTCTTGACCGGCACGCATCTTGCATCAAGAGTCAGTTGTCCAACCAAAAGGCCCTATCCGTCGTGTGGGGTTACCAGGTAATTAAGATAGAAACCAGACAAAAAATTGGGCGTTTAATGACTACACCTCTTGTATCACCTAGGGTGGGATCTATGTTACCATACTAAACCTTCCTGTCACTGGTGTTCAGAAAGAATTGTTGGGAAACGTAGCACGCAATTTCAAAAAAAATTCTACGCTCACGCAAGCATAGCAACGAGAGGGGGAGAGTGTGTCCACGTACCCTCGTAGACCGAAAGCGGAAGCGTTTGACAACGCGATTGATTTAGTCGAACTTCTTCTCGTTCCGACCGATCAAGCACCGAACGTACGACACCTCCGAGTTCTGCACACGTTCAGCTCGATGACGTCCCTCGAACTCTTGATCCAGCAAAGTGTCGAGGGAGAGTTTCATCAGCACGACGGCGTGGTGACGGTGATGGTGAAGTGATCCGCGCAGGGTGAGGGAGTCCTAGATTAAGGGGTCCTCGGGTGTCCGGCCCGTGTGTTATGGGCCGGACTGATGGGCCGTGAAGATACAAGGTAGAAGGCCTTCCCGCATGTCCAGATGGGACTCTCCTTTACGTGGATGGCAAGATTGACGTCCGGATGTATAGCTTCCTTTTTCTATAAACCGATTCTGTACAACCCTAGGCCCCTCCGGTGTCTATATAAACCGCAGGGTTCAGACCGTAGAGGCTATCAGAATTTATATAGGCTAGACAACTAGGGTTTAGCCATTACGATCTCGAGGTAGATCAACTCTTGTAACCCCTATACTCATCAAAGTCAATCAAGCAGGAAGTAGGGTTTTACCTCCATTAAGAGGGCCCGAACCTGGGTAAACATCGTGTCCCCTTTGTCTCCTGTTACCTTCGATCCTCAGACGCACAGTTCGGGACCCCCTACCCGAGATCGGCCCGTTTTGACACCGACATTGGTGCTTGCATTGAGAGTTACACTGTGTCGTTGGCAGAAGGTTCAATGGCTCGTTCAATCATCAACAACGATGCAGTTTCCGAGGAAACCTTCCTCCCCGGTCAACTTTTTGTGTTCGACGGCTTCGCTCTGCGTGCCAATTCGATTGGTCACGTTGAACAGATCGACAACTATGCCCCAGGTCATCAGATCAGATTCGGGAGCCTGAATTACATCGCCGACATCCGAGGAGACTTGATCTTCGAATGGTTCATGGCCTCGACCACTGTTCCTCAGCTCCAAGAGGGAAACCCATCGGATCCGTCATCAGGCACCACTCAAAGACTAACTATCATCCCTGCCCTAGGCTTAGATCCAGAGTAGACTACTTCATCCGAAAATGGGTGTCTGAAACCCATCGGACTCTCTCCTACTACGGAGCTTATCTCAGGAGACCCAGAGGCAACTATGTCTTCAGCGAGCCTGGAATCAAGCAGGACTCTCCCTGTCATCGGAAACCCGAACTCGCCTCTGGATGCCAACTCCAAACTCTCAAGGTCTGCGTCTAGTGAGCACAACCTGGTAGAATCTGCCATGCCTAGCCCCGCAGGTCCTCGGTTCCTAGTCCGGCCTTCGCTCTTAAGCGAGGCCTTGGACTTAATGCAATCCCTCGCCATTACGGAAGTATCGCTCCCGAACTACGCCCAGCCTGAAGTAGGGGCTGAGCATAGGGAATTTTGCGTCCCACCCACCACCCACTTGGTAGCCACTGTCGAAGACTTAACCGACATGCTCGACTACGCCTCCGAAGACGTCGATGGCATTAACGACGATGCCAGAGACAAACCAGGATAAGACCCGCCCTTTACCGGGCGATGGAAGTCCACCTCCACATATGATGTGTACATGGTGGATACATCTAAAAAGGATGACGACGGCGGCAGGAAGGATCCAAGCGAAGATAAACTCGTCGAGGCACCACCAAAACATCAACGTCAGCGACGCTGCTCAAAATTGCGTCGTGAAAAGGAAAGCAATACCAGCACCGGAGACAATAACACCTCGGACGATGCCGAAGATCCCGAAGACCCGGTCGAGCCTGCGTCCGAGCAAGATGAATGGGAGGAGGGACAAGTTAACCCCGAAGAGCCGGTCGGGAATGAGGATTCGAAGGATAGTCACTATCTACCGACCTCCGAGGAGGATGTCAGCCTCGGCAACGACGATTTAATCGTGCCAGAGGAACCCCTCGAGCAAGAACGCTTCAAGAGATAGCTAATCGCAACTGCGAGGATCCTAAAAAAGAAACAACAACAGCTTCAAGCCAAATAGGATACGCTCAACAACAGATGGACCCAGGTCCTAGCCGCCGAGGAATATGGCCTCGAGCGCCCAACAAAGAGTTATTTGAAGCGTCGGCTACTACCAAAATTCGACGACGAGGCCCTTGAGCCAATACCATCAAGATACGACCACGCTGATGAACCAGACCGACCGCCACGTGGGCGAGACAAAGCGGCTGCTTACCCCGAATACCAACCCGCACCACCTCGTCATAGAGGCAAAGAGGCGGCGTCTCCCAGATACACCTACGACTTATGCCAGGACTTGGACAATAGAGCCAGTCAGGCTAGATCAATCTATGGATCAAGGGGGCGTGCCCCAACGCGAGATGATGGCCATCAAGCTTGGCGCCATAGGCATAACCTCACCCGGACTGAAAGCCGAATATGGATGTCATTCGAACTCCGTCGTGACGTTGCCCGATACAGAGGCGCCGCACACCCCTTATGCTTTACTGACGAGGTAATGCATTGAATCATACGATGGAACGATAGATCCCGCGGTATGGATTGAGGAATTTCTTCTCCATATTCACATGGCTCGCGGTGATGGTCTCCACGCCATCAAATACCTCCCCTTAAAGCTGAAAGGACCATCACGACACTGGTTAAACAACCTCCTAGAGAACTCCATTGGTAGCTGGGAAGATCTGGAGGATGCCTTTAGAGACAACTTCCAAGGTACCTATGTCCGGCGTCCGGACGCCGATGAACTTAGTCATATAGTCCAGCAACCCGGAGAGTCAGCCCGCAAACTCTGGACTAGGTTCTTAATTAAAAAGAACCAAATCATCGATTGTCCGGACTCCGAAGCCCTCGTGGCCTTTAAACATAGCATCTGCGACGAATGGCTCGCCCGACACCTCGGTCAGGAAAAGCCGAAGTCTATGGCAGCACTTACCGCACTCATGACCTGCTTCCGCGTGGGAGAGGACAACTGGTTGGCCCGTAGAAGCAACAGTACCAGCGACCCTGGTACCTCCGAAGCCAGTGATGGCAATGGCAGGCCACGGGGCAACAAACATAAGCATCGAAACAACAATGAAGAAACTGAAGACATAACGGTTAACGCCGGATTCAGTGGCTCTAAATCCGGTCAGCGGAAGAAGCCGTTCAAAGGAAATAAAGATGGTCCATCCAATTTGGACAAAATACTCGATCAACCTTGCCAGATTCATGGCACCCCTGACAAACCTGCCAATCATTCCAACAGAAACTATTGGGTCTTTAAACAGGCAGGTAAGTTAAATACCAAACATAAGGGGAAAGGGCCGCCAAGCGAGGACGATGAGGAGCCCCTCCCATCGAACACAGGGGGACAAAAGAAATCCCCCCCTGAGGTGAAAACAGTGAATATGATCTATGTCACGCATATCCCCAAAAGGGAGCGCAAACGCGGGCTAAGGGACGTCCACGCCATAGAGCCTGTCGCCCCTAAATTCAACCTGTGGTCGGCTTGTCCGTTCACCTTCGATCACAGGGACCACCCGACCAGTATCCTTCATGGAGGTTCGGCAGCTCTGGTCCTCGATCCAATCATCGACGGATACCATCTCACCTGCGTCCTTATGAACGACGGCAGTAGTCTTAACCTGATCTATTAGGACACTGTCCATAAAATGGGTATTGACCCGTCAAGAATCAAGCCTAGTAACAACACCTTTAAAGGAGTGATACCCAGCGTCGAGGTCCGCTTCACGGGTTCATTAACGTTGGAAATCATATTCGGTTCACTGGATAACTTCCGAAGCGAAGACTTGATCTTTGACATCGTCCCCTTCCACAATGGTTATCACACACTGCTCGGACGAACCGCCTTCACCCGCTTCAATGCAGTCCCGCATTATGCTTACTTAAAGCTCAAAATGCCTGGACCCCGTGGCGTTATCACAGTCAATGGAAACATGGAGCGCTCCCTCCGCACTGAGGAGCATACCGTGGCCCTTGCGGCTGAAGCGAAGAGCGGCCTCATCAGGCCGAACACCTCATCGGCCATCAAGCCCCCGGACACTGTTAAACGAGTCCGGTCTACTCTGCATAATGATAGCTCGGTGAATCCAAAGCTAGACTAGCAGTCCTGTCTCCGTCGATCGCCCCACACAACCACGGTATATGTACCACGTGTGCAAAATTACGCACTCAAAATACCTTTGGCAAACGACGGAGGCACACTGCAGAAAAGGTCTATAGTGCGGCTTGACCCTATTTGACCTTAACTTTTTTAATCCCTTTTCTCCTATTACAGGTTCTTTAAACCTAATCACTTTACGGTTGCACAAGGGCCCTTTCCCAGGCCACTTTTATATACACGATCATCGATTACTCCTCTCAAAGGATCTTGCACCAAGGCAAAAGAAGCACAGACGTGCGACACGCTATCCAAAGGGATCTTCAAGACTACCTTTTCTTTTTTAGACCTGTATACTGCTACCTCTTGATCATGCGTTGGTTTTCCCTTGAAGAGGAAAGGGTGATGCGGCAAAGTAGCGTAAGTATTTCCCGAATTTTTTGAGAACCAAGGTATCAATCCAGTAGGAGACAATGCACAAGTCACCTAGTACCTGCACAAACAATCAAGAACCTTGCAACCAACACGATAAAGGGGTTGTCAATCCCTTCACGGTCACTGGCAAAAGTGATATCTAATAAAGATAGTAAAGTAATTTTTTTTGGTATTTTTGTTGTATAGATTGGAAATTAAAGATTGCAAAATAGTAAACGAGATGCGATGTAAATAAAATAGATGCAATATAATAAGAAAGAGACCCGGGGGCCATAGGTTTCACTAGTGGATTCTCTCAAGATAGCATGTTTTACGGTGGGTGAACAAATTACTGCCGAGCAATTGATAGAAAAGCGCATAGTTATGAAGATATCTAAGGCAATGATCATGAATATAGGCATCACATCCGTGTCAAGTAGACCGAAATAATTCTGCATCTACTACTATTACTCCACACATCGACCGCTATCCAGCATGCATCTAGAGTATTAAATTCATAAGAACAGAGTAGCACATTAAGCAAGATGACATGATGTAGAGGGATAAACTCAAGCAATATGATATAAACCCCATCTTTCTATAATCGATGGCAATAATACAATACGTGCCTTGCTGCCCCTACTGTCACTGGGAAAGGACACCGCAAGATTGAACCCAAAGCTAAGCACTTCTCCCATTGCAAGAAAGATCAATCTAGTAGGCCAAACTAAACCAATAATTCGAAGAGACTTGCAAAGATATCAAAACATGCATATAAGAATTCAGAGAAGAACCAAATAATATTCATAGATAATCAAGTTCATAAATCCACAATTCATCGGATCTCGGCAAACACACCGCAAAAGAGTATTACATCGAATAGATCTCCAAGAACATCAAGGAGAACTTTGTATTGAGAATCAAAGAGAGATAAGAAGCCATCTAGCTAATAACTATGGACCCGAAGGTCTGTGGTAAACTACTCACGCTTCATCAGAGAGGCTATGGTGTTGATGTAGAAGCCATCCGTGATCGATTCCCCCTCCGGAAAATTGCCGGAAAAGGCCCCAAGATGGGATCTCACAGGTACAGAAGGTTGCGGCGGTGGAAAAGTGGTTTCGTGGCTCCCTTTGATGTTTCTAGGGTATAAGAGTATATATAGGCGAAAGAAGTATGTCGGTGGAGCTATGAGGGGCCCACGAGGGTGGGGGCGCGCCTACCCCCTTGGGCGCGCCCTCGTGCCTCGTGGCCGTCTCGTGGCGTTCCAGACTTCAACTCCAAGTCTTCTGGATTGCTTTCAGTTCAAGAAAGATCATCGCAAAGGTTTCATTCCGTTTGGACTCCGTTTGGTATTCCTTTTCTGCGAAACACTAAAATAGGCAAAAAAACAGAAACTGGCACTGGGCCTCGGGTTAATAGGTTAGTCCCAACAATAATATAAAAGAGCATATTAAAGCCCATTAAACATCCAAAATAGATAATATAACAGCATGGAACAATAAATTATGGATACGTTGGAGACGTATCAAGCATCCCCAAGCTTAATTCCTGCTCGTCCTCGAGTAGGTAAATGATAAAAATAGAATTTTTGATGTGGAATGCTACCTAACATATTTATCCATGTAATTTTCTTTATTATGGCATGAATGTTCAGATCCAAAAGATTCAAAACAAAAGTTTAATATTGACATAAAAATAATAGTACTTCAAGCATACTAACAAAGCAATCATGTCTTCTCGAAATAGCATGGCCAAAGAAAGCTATCCCTACAAAATCATATAGTCTGGCTATGCTCTATCTTCATCACACAAAATATTTAAATCATTCACAATCCCGATGACAAGCCAAGCAATTGTTTCATACTTTTGATGTTCTCAAACTTTTTCAACTTTCGTGCAATACATGAGCGTGAGCCATGGATATAGCACTATAAGTGGAATAGAGCGGTGGTTGTGGAGAAGGCAAAAAGGAGAAGATATTCTCACATTAACTAGGCGTATCAGTGAGCTATGGAGATTACCATCAATACATATTAATGTGAGTGAGTAGGGATTGCCATGCAACAGATGCACTAGAGCTATAAGTGTATGAAAGCTCAAAAAGAAACTAAGTGGGTGTGCATCCAACTCGCTTGCTCACGAAGACCTAGGGCATTTTGAGGAAGCCCATCATTGGAATATACAAGCCAAGTTCTTATAATGAAAATTCCCACTAGTATATGAAAGTGACAACATAGGAGACTCTCTATCATGAAGATCATGGTGCTACTTTGAAGCACAAGTGTGGAAAAAGGATAGTAGCATTGCCCCTTCTCTTTTTTTCTCTCCTCTTTTTTATTTGGGCCTTCCTCTTTTTTTATGGCCTCTTTTTTTCGTCCGGAGTCTCATCCCGACTTGTGGGGGAATCATAGTCTCCATCATCCTTTCCTCACTGGGACAATGCTCTATTAATGAATATCATCACACTTTTATTTACTTACAACTCAAGAATTACAATTTAATACTTAGAACAAAATATGACTCTATGTGAATGCCTCCGGAGGTGTACCGGGATGTGCAATGGATCAAGAGTGACATGTATGAAAGAATTATGAACGGTAGCTTTGCCACAAATACGATGTCAACTACATGATGATGCAAAGCAATATGACAATGATGGAGCGTGTCATAATAAATGGAACAGTGGAAAGTTGCATGGCAATATATCTCGGAATGGCTATGGAAATGCCATAATAGGTAGGTATGGTGGCTGTTTTGAGGAAGTAATGGTGGGTGTATGGTACCGGCGAAAGTTGCGCGGTACTAGAGAGGCTAGCAATGGTGGAAGGGTGAGAGTGCGTGTAATCCATGGACTCAACATTAGTCATAAAGAACTCACATACTTATTGCAAAAGTCTATTAGTTATCAAAACAAATTACTACGCGCATGCTCCTAGGGTGATAGATTGGTAGGAAAATACCATCGCTCATCCCCGACCGCCACTCATAAGGAAGACAATCAAAAAATAAATCATGCTCCGACTTCATCACATAACGGTTCACCATACGTGCATGCTACGGGAATCCCAAACTTTAACACAAGTATCTCTCAAATTCACAACTACTCAACTAGCATGACTTTAATATCACCATCTTCATATCTCAAAACAATCATAAGGAATCAAACTTCTCATAGTATTCGATGCACTTTATATGAAAGTTTTTACTATACCCATCTTGGATGCCCATCATATTAGGACTAATTTTATAGCCAAAGCAAATTACCATGCTGTTCTAAAGGACTCTCAAAATAATATAAGTGAATCATGAGAGATCAATAATTTCTATAAAATAAAACCACCACCGTTCTCTAAAAAGATATAAGTGAAGCACTAGAGGCAAATTATCTAGCTCAAAAGATATAAGTGAAGCACATAGAGTATTCTAATAAATTCCGATTCATGCGTTTCTCTCCCAAAAGGTGTGTACAGCAAGGATGATTGTGGTAAACTAAAAAGCAAAACACATATCATGTGGTGAATAAAAATATATCTTCAAGTAAAGTTAACGATAGACGAAGACGAAAGAGGGGATGCTTTCCGGGGCATCCCCAAGCTTAGGCTTTTGGTTGTACTTGAATTTTACCTTGGGGTGCCTTGGCATCCCCAAGCTTAGGCTCTTGCCACTCCGTATTCCAAAATCCATCAAATCTTTACCCAAAAACTTGAAAACTTCACAACACAAAACTCAACAGAAAATCTCATGAGCTCCGTTAGTATAAGAAAATAAACCACAAATTTAAGGTACTGTAATTAACTCATTATTTATTTATATTGGTGTTAAACATACTGTATTCCAACTTCTCTATGGTTCATACCCCCCGATACTACTCATAGATTCATCAAAATAAGCAAACAACACACGGAAAACAGAATCTCTCAAAACAGAATAGTCTGTAGCAATCTGTAATGTTCGAATACTTATATAACTCAAAAAATTCTGAAATAAATTGGTGTACGTGAGGAATTTGTCTATTAATCATCTGAAAAAATAATCAACCTAAAATCACTCTCCAGTAAAAGATGGCAGCTAATCTCGTGAGCGCAAAAGTTTCTGTTTTTTACAGCAAGATCACAAAGATTTCACTCAGGTCTTCCCAAAGGTTCTACTTGGCAGAAACACTAATTAAAACATAAAACCACATCTAAACAGAGGCTAGATGAATTATTTATTACTAAACAGGAACAAAAAGCAAATAACAAAAATGAAATTGGGTTGCCTCCGAACAAGCGCTATCGTTTAACGCCCCTAGCTAGGCATTGATAATTTCGATGATGCTCACATGAAAGACAAGAATTGAAGCACAAAGAGAGCATCATGAAACACCTGACAAACACGTATAATTCTAACATACTTCCTGCATAGGCATCTTATGGGCAAACAAATTATCATAGCAAGCAAAAACTAGCATATGCAAGGAAGTGGAAAGAAACAATAGCAATCTCAACTTAATGAGAGGTAGTTTTGTAACATGAAAATTTCTACAACCATATTTTCCTCTCTCATAATAATTACATGTGGGATCATAAGCAAATTCAAAAAAATAGCTATCACATAAAATATTTTCAACACGATCCACATGCATGCGAAGTTGACACTCTTCTAAAATAGTGGGATTAACATTAACTAAAGTCGTGACCTCTCCAAACCCACTTTTCTCAAAAATTTCATAAGATTGAACATTCTCCAAATATGTGGGATCTAAAGTTGACACTCTTCCAAACTCACTTTCAATAATATTGCAAACACTATTATCAATCTCATATTCATCATGGGGCTTAAATAAATCTTCAAGATCATAAGAAGCACTATCACCCCAATCGTGATCACTGCAACAAGTAGAGGACATAGCAAAACTAGCATCCCCAAGCTTAGGGTTTTGCATATTATCAGCATAATTTACATCAATAGAATTTATAATAAAATCATTGCAATCATGCTTTTTATTCGAAGATCTATCGTGAATCGCTTCATAAAGTACTTCATCACAATTTTCAGATTCACGAATTTCAAGCAAAACCTCATAAAGATAATCTAGTGCACTCAACTCACTAGCAATAGGTTCATCATAATTGGATCTCTTAAAGAGATTAGAAAGTGCATGAGTATCCATAAACTTTTAGCAAGCGAAGATGCAAGCAAAAATTAGGTACAAGGTAACACAAGCAAACAAAAGATCGAAGGGAAGAAGGGCAGAGAAAAGGCAAAGGTTTTCAAAAATCGTTTTAGAAGTGGGGGAGAGGAAAACGAGAGGCGAATGGCAAATAATGTAAGTGAGGGAGAAAAGTTTATGATGGGTACTTGGTATGGATTGACTTGGCGTAGATCTCCCCGGCAACGGCGCCAGAAATCCTTCTTGCTACCTCTTGAGCATGGGTTGGTTTTCCCTTGAAGAGGAAAGGGTGATGCAGCAAAGTAGTGTAAGTATTTCCCTCAGTTTTTGAGAACCAAGGTATCGCAAGATTGAACCCAAAGCTAAGCACTACTCCCATTGCAAGAAAGATCAATCCAGTAGGCCAAACTAAACCAATAATTCGAAGAGACTTGCAAAGATATCAAAACATGCATATAAGAATTCAGAGAAGAACCAAATAATATTCATAGATAATCAAGTTCATAAATCCACAATTCATCGGATCTCGGCAAACACACCGCAAAAGAGTATTACATCGAATAGATCTCCAAGAACATCAAGGAGAACTTTGTATTGAGAATCAAAGAGAGAGAAGAAGCCATCTAGCTAATAACTATGGACCCGAAGGTCTGTGGTAAACTACTCACGCTTCATCAGAGAGCTATGGTGTTGATGTAGAAGCCATCCGTGATTGATTCCCCCTTCGGAAAATCGCCCGAAAAGGCCCCAAGATGGGATCTCACAGGTACAGAAGGTTGCGGCGGTGGAAAAGTGGTTTCATGGCTCCCTTTGATGTTTCTAGGGTTTAAGAGTATATATAGGCGAAAGAAGTACGTCGGTGGATCTACGAGGGGCCCACGAGGGTGGGGGCGCGCCTACCCCCCTTGGGCGCTCCCTCCAGCCTCGTGGCCGCCTCGTGGCGTTTCAGACTTCAACTCCAAGTCTTCTGGATTACTTTCGGTCCAAGAAATATCATGACGAAGGTTTCATTCCGTTTGGACTCCGTTTGGTATTCCTTTTCTGCGAAACACTAAAATAGGCAAAAAAACAGAAACTGGCTCTGGGCCTCCGGCTAATAGGTTGGTCCCAAAAATAATATAAAAGAGCATATTAAAGCCCATTAAACATCCAAAACAGATAATATAATAGAATGGAACAACAAAAAATTACAGATACGTTGGAGACGTATCATATACAACTTTCCCTTGTTTACAAATTCTCGGCATGTAAAATAGCCTTGATGTTTATGGCATTATCTGTAAGAACACGTTTTGACGTATCAATTAGATTATAATGGAAACAGTTTTTTACCAACTCCCATTCGATATTGGTTTATTCCACAAATCTGTATTCCTCCTTTGCGTCAGATTGCCATATATACTTTGGCATGGCCTAAGTGCCAGGGGCTCTATTCGGTCACATATATTTTCAAAAAATAAGTCCGAACACTTCTAGAGTATACTTCGGCGTCCCTAATTTGGCATTATATGCATCAGCTCCGAATCATGTCTTTGGTCAATGGTTGGGTTGCCCGGCTCCTCTGCTTACTACCTTACGTTTTGCTTGTTTGGCTAGGGTAGTAAAGGGAGAACTACTGCGATTGTTTCAGGTTCGTCCAGTCAAACACCTCAGTAGAGGAAGCCGAAAACTGACTGCCATGATAGGACGAGAGCTGGTCAGCGATTCGGCGACTTGCTACAAATCTGTTGTGATTTCTTCCGTATTATATGAAGGATTGGCCTTCGTCCAGTCACGTGCCTAAGGCATCCCAGTTCGGATAGCCGCATACGCACCAGGGGCTAGTTCCTAGTCCCATTGTCAAACTCCTATGGCTAAGTGAAAGTGATAAAGCCGCATATTCTGATTGCCTAGTTCGCTACGCAGACACCTCATTTACGGACCAAGACGTTGGGTCAAGTGTGATCGTGCGCTATTCCAAACACCCCCGTAGCATCTACGTGGGGGCTGAAGCTGACGACTGGTAAACTCTTAGAATTAAAAACAGCCGCACAGGAGGAAAGCAATTTCAGATAAAGGCATAAATATATTACAAAGCCTTGGTTCACAAAACAAGGTCTAGACAACCCGGATACATTTACTTGAACATGATATCCTTTGAGCATTGGCCCTCTGCTATCTGGGAACCCTCCAGGACATTGTCGAAATATCGCTCTGGCTTGCGGTGGTCCTTGCCTTCGGGTGGGCCCTCGGTCGCCACGATGGTGGCCTTCATCTTGGCCCAGTGCATCTTGACATGGGCAAAGGCCATCCGCGCACCCTCTATGCACGCCGAGCACTTTACAGCTTCGACCCGGGGCAGTGCGTCGGTGATTCGCTTCACCAGGCCGAAGTAGCTACTAGGAATGGGTTCGTCTGGCCATAGCCAGACTATGATGTCCTTCATGCCAAGCCGGACATCCTATGCAGCTCTGTCAGCTACATCATCTGGTTGTTCAACAATGCCGGATGCTCCGGCACCAGGTACTGTGACCAGAAGAGCTTCTCCGTCGTGTTCCCCTCTTGGGCCCGGAAAAACTGCGCGGCGTTGGCAGCGCTCTTGGGAAGATCTGCAAAGGCGTCTGGAGAACTCCATATTCGAGTGAGGAAGGCATATCTCTGACTACTAATGCAAAAGAAAGGGCTTACCAGCCGCTCTCTGTTCGGCCTGCCAGATCTCCTCGCGAGCCGCCCGGGACTCGGTCCGCGCCTCCTTGGCCTCTTGGAGGGCCTTGGTGAGATCGACTGCTTGGGTCGCACTCTTCTCCTCCAAGGCTTCGCACTTGCGGATGGCGTCCTTGAGCTCCTGCTCCACCTCGGTCACCCTCTTCTCGTGCTGGCAGCGGGCAACCTGTTCGGTCTTTAAATCCACAACCGCTTTATCAGTGGCCACTTTGCTTGCCCGTGCCTGCTCCTTGGCTTGGGTGAGGGCGCTCTTGAGGGTCTCAACCTCGGCCACGCTATCTGCAATCATATTCATGGCAGCGCATGATCTTAAACTCCGCATTTGAATATCACTTCAGGCGCGTAAAACAATCTTTTAAAAACATACCTTGCGCCTCATCGAACTGCTTGTTAATGCGGTCGTTATCATCATCGGCCGGCTTCAGCTTCCGCTTGAGTTAGGAAACTTTAGCGGCCTGGGCGGTCGCCGCCAATAGGGAAGCATGTTTATCTAATAGACAAGTACGTTACCTCCTGCGATTATTACTTGATCCTCTTTTCGGCCGTTTTTCAAAACCGAACAGAGTTTCAGGGGCTACTATCTGTACACAGGCATAGTTTTTCATATGAAAAGCGGCTAAGAATATTACATCGCATACCTCGAAGCCTGTTAGCAGGCTGGTGAAGGCTTCGCTCAGCCCGCTCTTGGTGGACTGAACCTTCTCAACCACCACAACCATCACGGTGCGGTGCTCCTCCATGATGGAAGCACGTCGTAGTGCCTCCACGAGGGAGTTCAGCGCCTCTGGATTAGTAGAGGTCGCCGCCGGTGTTGGCGCTCCCCCCTCTCTTGAAGGAGGTTGCTCGCTCGATTCCGGAGCCACATGGGTCTCCGGAATTGTGTTCAGCTGGGGGCCAGACTGTTCCGAGCCCCCGTCGCCAGTCTCCATGGGGGTTGCACCCCCCATGTTCTCGGCAGCCGAGGCATTACCCTCTGGTGCCGTCTTGGCGGCCTCCCGCACCTCTCCGTGGCCCAGAGAGGCCCTTCGGGACAATGATAACCCACAAGTATAGGGGATCGCAACAGTTTTCGAGGGTAGGGTATTCAACCCAAATTTATTGACTCGACACAAGGGGAGCCAAAGAATATTCTCAAGTATTATCAGTTGAGTTGTCAATTCAACCACACCTGAAAGACTTAATATCTGCAGCCAAGTATTTAGTAGCAAAGTAATATGGAAGTAACAGTAACGGTGGCAAAAGTAACAGTAGCAGTTTTCATAGCAATTGTAACAGTGGCAATGGAAAAGTAACTAAGCAAAGATCAATATTTGAAAGCTCGTAGGCAATGGATCAATGATGGATAATTATGTCGGATGTGATTCCTCATGCAACAGTTATAACATAGGGTGACACAGAACTAGCTCCAGTTCATCAATCTAATGTAGGCATGTGTTCCGAATATAGTCATGCGTGCTTATGGAAAAGAACTTGCATGACATCTTTTGTCCTACCCTCCCGTGGCAGCGGGGTACTATTGGAAACTAAGGGATATTAAGGCCTCCTTTTAATAGAGTACCGGACCAAAGCATTAACACTTAGTGAATACATGAACTCCTCAAACTACGGTCATCGCAGACTAAGGCATAGCCTAGTGGTGGGAAGGGGCTGATGCCTTCCCACCCACCAGGTTCAAGGCATGGTACTTGCAATTTGGGTTTGTTGCACCAATTATACTGTAAGGGGTTCCCTTGTAGTCTTTCTGTCAAAAAAAAACTACGGTCATCACCGGGACTGGTCCCGATTATTGTCACTTCGGGGTTGCAGGATCATAACACATAGTAGGTGACTATTGACTTGCAAGATAGGATCAAGAACTCACATATATTCATGAAAACATAATAGGTTCAGATCTGAAATCATGGCACTCAGGCCCTAGTGACAAGCATTAAGCACAACAAAGTCATAGCAACATCAATCTTAGAACATAATGGATACTAGGGATCAAACCCTAACAAAACTAACTCGATTACATGATAAATCTCATCCAACCCATCACCGTCTAGCAAGCCTACGATGGGATTACTCACGCGCGGTGAGCATCATGAAATTTGTGATGGAGGATGGTTGATGATGACGACGGCGACGGATTCCCTCTCCGGAGCCCCGAATGCACTCTGCACCAGCCTCCCGAGAGAGATTTGGGCTTGGCGGCAGCTCCATATCGTAAAACGCGATGAATCCTTCTCCTTGATTTTTTTCTCCCCGAACGTGAATATATGGAGTTGAGGTCGGTGGAGTCCTAGGGGGCCCACGAGGCAGGGGGCGCGCCCCAGGGGGGTGGGCACGCCCTGCACCCTCGTGGACAGGGTATGGGCCCCCTGATGCTGATTCTTTCGCCAGTATTTTTCATTAATTCGAAAACGTGTCTCCGTGGATTTTCAGGTCATTCCGAGAACTTTTATTTCTGCACAAAAATAACACCATGGCATTTCTGCTGAAAACAGTGTCACTCCGCGTTAGTTCCATTCAAATTATGCAAGTTAGAGTCCAAAACAAGGGCAAAAGTGTTTGGAAATGTAGATACGTTGGAGACGTATCAACTCCCCCAAGCTTAAACCTTTGCTTGTCCTCAAGCAATTTAGTTGACAAACTGAAAGTGATAAAGAAAAATTTTACAAACCCTGTTTGATCTTGTTGTCGCAAATATGTAAAGCCAAGATTCAAATTTTCAGCAAAGATTATGAACTAACCATATTCACAATAACATTTATGTCTCATGTTTACTCATACCAATGGCATAATCAACTAGTGAGCAATAATAATAAATCTCAGATGATAACACTTTCTCAAAACAATCATAATATGATATAACAAGATGGTATCTCGCTAGCCCTTTCTGTGACCGCAAAACATAAATGCAGAGCACCCCTGAAGATCAAGGACTGACTAGACATTATCATTCATGGTAAAAGAGATCCAGTCACAGTCATACTCAATTTAAATTAATAGCAATGCATGCAAATGACAGCGGTGCTCTCCAACGGGTGCTTTTTAATAAGAAGATGATGACTCAACATAAAAGTAAATAGATAGGCCCTTCGCAGAGGAAAGCAGGGATTTGCAGAGGTGCCAGAACTCGAGTTTTGAAACAGAGATAAATAATATTTTGAGTGGAATACTTTCATTGTCAACATAACAACCAAGAGATCTCGATATCTTCCATGCTACACACATTATAGGCAGTTCCCAAACAGAATGGTAAAGCTTATACTCCCCCACCACCAACAAACATCAATCCATGGCTTGTCCTAAACAACGGGTGCCTCCAACTAACAACAATCCTGGGGGAGTTTTGTTTGCAATTATTTTGATTTGAGCATGGGACTGGGCATCCCGGTTACCGACCATTTTCTCGTGAGTGATGAGCGGAGTCCACTCGTGGTGAGAATAACCCACCTAGCATGGAAGATATAGACAACCCTAGTTGATACATGAGCTATTCGAGCATACAAAATAGAATTTCGTTTGAAGGTTTAGAGTTTGGCACATACAAATTTACTTGGAACGGCAGGTAAATACCACATATAGGAAGGTATGGTGGACTCATATGGAATAACTTTGGGGTTTATGGAAGTGGATGCACAAGCAGTATTCCCGCTTAGTACAAGTGAAGGCTAGAAAAAGACTGGGAAGCGACCAACTAGAGAGCGACAACAGTCATGAACATGCATTAAAATTAATAAACAATGAGTGCAAGCATGAGTAGGATATAGATCACCATGAACATAAATATCGTGGAGGCTATGTTGATTTTGTTTCAACTACATGCGTGAACATGTGCCAAGTCAGGCCACTCGGATCGTTCAAAGGAGGATACCACCCTATCATACCACATCACAACCATTTTAATAGAATGTTGGCACGCAAGGTAAACCATTATAAACTCCTAGCTAGTTAAGCATGGCATGAGCAACTATAATCTCTAATTGTCGTTGCAAACATGTTTCATTCATAATAGGCTGAATCAGGAACGATAAACTAATCATACTTACAAAAACAAGATAGGTCAAGTTCATACCAGCTTCTCTCATCTCAATCAGTCCATCATATATCAGCATTATTGCCTTTCACTCGCACGACCGAACGGTGTGGATAATAATAATAGTGCACGTGCATTGGACTAAGTTAGAATCTGCAAGCATTCAATACAAGGGAGAAGGCAAGGTAATATAGGCTCTTGGTTAAATCAACAATAATGCATATGAGAGCCACTCAACATTCACATCATGGTCTTCTCCTCCCGACCCCCAAAGAAAAGAAATAAATAAAACTATTTACACGGGAAAGATCCCAACAAGCAAAAGAAGAACGAGAAATCTTTTTAGGTTTTCTTTTAATTACTAGTACTACAGGCACGGAAAGTAAACTAGCTAAAAGCTACAACAATTTTTTTTGGTTTTCCTTAAGGTTTTCCAAATACACAAGAAGAAGGCTTAGAACAGAAAATAAACTAGCATGGATAGTACAATGAAAAAGTATGAGCACCGACAACTGGCATGAGTGTGTGAACATGAATGTAATGTCGGTGACAAATACGTACTCCCCCAAGCTTAGAATTTTGGCCTAAGTTGGTCTATGCCCACTGTTGGCCTGGCGGATATCCAAAGTTGTAGCTGGGGTTGTACTGAGATGCAGCAGCTACTGCCTCAAGAGCTGCAGCTTGGAGGCGAGCTGTCTCCGTCCTCCTCTCGTACTCGTTCGCCTCCTCCCTGGTTATAACATATCTCCTTTTTGCCTAAAAGTTAAAGAAAGTAGGAGCAGGGAGGGCGACATGGACAGTGCGCTGTCTGTCAAAGATTAGTCGATACTGGAGGAACTATTCATTCCTCTCAAGAAACTGATGGCGAACCATAGCACTATAGTCTAAATAAGCAGGAGGCAACTTCATATCATTTTCATGTATGGGTACACCAAGATAATTAGCTACACGAGTTGCATAAATTCCACCAAACAAATTTCCACTTGCACCGTTAAGATGCAACCTTCGTGCAACAATGGCCCCCAAGTTATATTGTTTATCACCTAATACCGCACACTTGAGGAAACAAAGATCTGGAACGCACATGTGACAAGCCTCATCTTTACCGTTAATGCATCTACCTATAAAGAGAGCAAAATAATGTATGGAAGGGAAATGAATGCTCCCTATGGTGGCTTGCACTACCAAAAAAACACTTCCGTGATGATACGTGTTTGTCACAGTAGGTCGCGTTTTTTGTCATGCATGTACATCCATGACAAATTTATGACAGAATCAAGATAGTCATACCTGTGCTATCGTAGAAGTGTTCCATGACATTACCAAAATCATCATCATGGAAGTGTCCACTTCCATGATGTCGGTGTACTAGAGTAGGGGTACCCTAGTATCCCGAACTCGTGCACGGGCAGTTGGAGCACCCCGCGGCAAGGCTTGCCAGGTGGCCGCCAAGGTCCTCCGTGGTTCCTTTGGAGCCATTCAAGAACAAAATATTCAAGGCCCCGGCAAGAGGAGCTTGCCGGGAAGGCCAACCAAGGCACCTAGGAGACAAGGCCCCGGCAAGAGGAGCTTGCCGGGAAGGCCCAGTGAGCAACAAGCTTCCGGACGCGACAAGGCAACAACATGGCAAAGCGCTTGTCATGGCAGAACTACCAATCTGTACTGTGCTCAAAGACATCCACTAACGTGTCGCTACAGGACCTTTCCAGCGCTGTGTGGCAAGAGGCTGTCTTGACGGCCGGAGCGGTGGCAAGCGGCGCCGACAAGATTGCCATCGTGGCAAGCGGTGGCGCCTCGACGGTCCCCTGTTTGCCTTTGTTTGGGCGACGTGACGGGCATTTAATGCATTTGTCCCCTGCCGTCAGGGTTAGGTATGATACACTGTACAAGTAGCTGTACCAACCGCAT
Organism: Aegilops bicornis; assembly: GCA_021605145.1. NCBI lineage: Eukaryota > Viridiplantae > Streptophyta > Magnoliopsida > Poales > Poaceae > Aegilops > Aegilops bicornis. The sequence continues at coordinate 127,643,542 of CM038672.1, read as the reverse complement.
CCCTTTTCCATTTTTACCCTTGTCTACGTTGCCACCTGTCGGAGACCCCTTGAGCATATAAAAGGAGGCCCATGCGCAACGTAGAGGGGGGTTTGAAAGGTTCGAAGCCAGAAAACACTTAGCTCTCTCGAGCAAGAACTCAATACACCCATACATGCAGCAGTAGGAGTGTTATCTCTCCGGAGAGCTCCGAAGCCGGGTAACCGCTCGTGTGCATCGCCTCGACCGCTTCTTCATGCGACCTCCGCCCGAACCGAAAGGGGCTCGGTCCGCCGGTCCCATAGGTGTTCGTGGGTCAGATCAGCTTCCCCGACATCTTTGGCGCGCCAGGTAGGGAGCGTCGAGGTTGTGTGAACCTGATCCGGCATTCACACGAGCTAGATCTTCGTTTTCTTCATCGACATGCCACCGAAGAAGAAGGCTTCGGCGGCAGCGGATCCGTCCACGTCGATCCCACCACCACCGAAGGAAACGGGTGGTGGGGTAGACGCCGGCGGAAGAATGGACGTCGACGGGGAAGTCCACGGTGCTGCCAAGTCCAAGGACAAGGCTGCGCAGACCTCGGCATCCGTACATGCTCCGCGTCCATCTCAGGAGGCGCGGGACCGACAGCGTCATGGTATTCACAATGCCATACGCTCGTTGGACCAAGATCGAGCTGGTGGATCTCGAGGCCCTCAAGACCAGCGTGCACGCCAACATGCTGGCACGAGCGAGGCACGGTCGCCCGGACGGGATACTGCTCCTTCTAACATCGTTAGAAGTCCGAGCATATCCCGCTCCTCGCGCCGTTCGCCACTACCGCCCACCACTCCAGCAGAAGCTTTGGCGAGAGCTCAACTGCTCCTAGATTACCCTCCAACGGCTGACAAGGTCGATGAATGGAGGGCCTCCATTCAGAGTCTCATCGGCTTTGCCAACGGCGACACTCCGCGGCAACCGAGTACTTCGCTGCCGCGGCAAGACTGCAAGGCACGAGCCGATGGCGACGAAACCGGTGGGGGTGCAACCACCATGCACTCTCCAACCCGAAGGCCAAGATCGCCGACTCGCCGGATCCACCTCGACAGCGACTCCACCGCGTCATCGGATCCACGAGCTCGTCGTGATCAGCGCCAAGTTCTTCACGAGCGACAGCAAGAAGACGCTCGAACTCGCATCGAGCACCGAAGAGAAGCGCGTCGTCAATCCGACCAGCGCGCTGGGCCTTCTGTCGACATGCATGCGCCAGGGGAACCAGGCGACTTGCCGTACGCGGTAGGTTGCCCTGCGTTCACTCGTGAGCTGCGGCAAGTCCAGTGGCCCAGCAAGAAGAATTTCAAACCAGACGTACCAGAGAAGTATGACGGCAAGACGCATCCGCCGGAGTTCCTCAGCATCTACACCATCGCGGTGCAAGCTGCCGGGGGGCGAGACGTCAAGATCCTGGCCAACTACTTCCTGCTGGTACTCAAGACCAATGTCAGATCCTGGCTCATGCACTTGCCGGACAACTCCATATCCTCTTGGGCAGATCTATGCCATCAGTTTGTCGATGCCTTTACAGGCGGCCACAAGCCTCATGGCCAAGAGAGCGATCTTCATCTGCTCGCCCAGAAGGAAGGAGAGCCCCTGCGCAAGTACATTCAGAGATTCAGCCGCGTACAACACAACATCCCTGATGTCCACCCTGCTGTGGTAATCAGCGCGTTCCATCAGAACGTGCGAAACCGCAGGATGCGGGAGGAGATGGCGATGTGCAAGATCAGAGACGTCAGTGAGCTGTATGCCCTGGCCGACAAGTGTGCACGTGCTGAGGAAGGGAGGAGACTCCCCGGAGAGAATATAGAAGCAGGAGGATCTGATAGTGAGGAGGCCGCCCCGGCAAAGAGAAACCGGCGGCGGAACAACAGGAAGAAGAAAGGCAAAGATGTGCTAGTTGTTGAGCAGTCCGGCAACGGAGGTGGCGCCAAGAAAGCCAAAGCTGGTAGCTCCGGCAAGGAGGTCTCACCGGCACCAACCGCCAGTTGTGGCGGTCGCCGACAAGCGTGACGGCTCCAACAAACAAGATCTTGCAAGATCCACCGCACCAAGGGCCATGACCTCGAGCTGCAAGAAGGTCGAGCAGCTTGTCGAGCAGAAGGCTGAATACGAGCGACGCGACAAGGAGAAGGCCCAGGAAGGTGCTGGAGGAGCTAGCAAGAAACGCCCCGGCCGGGGAGGACGCCGCGGCAAGGCCAAGCAGTGGCAAGGAGACAGACCTCCTCGCGGCCGCGACAAGGATGAAGATGACGACGACGATGAAGACATGGATGATGACGAGACCGATGAGCAAGAATTCCAGAAAGCCACAGAGGTCCTGTGCGTTGACGGCGGTGCTTCTCTGCATACTTCACACCGCCAGCTCAGGCAGTAGATGCGGGAAGTCAATGCGGCAGAACCATCCGTCGAGTCACGCAAGCCTCTGAAATGGTCCAGCACGCCTATCATCTTTGATATTGAGGACCACCCTGATCGCATAACTGCGGTCGGGTGTTTGCCGATGTTGGTTTCACCAACTATCCGCAACCTCAAGGTCACTAAGATGCTAGTTGAACCTGATCTCCTCCGCGGTACTCCAGAAACTCCAAATCCCTGAAAGCGAGCTCGAAGAGACCGACACATTCCAAGGGATCAATCCGGGAAGGAGCAAGCCGAAGGGAAAGATCACGTTGCCGGTAACATTTGGCGTGAAGCTGAACTTCGTGACTGAGAGGGTCACTTTTGACGTTGCTGATTTTCCATTGCCTTACAATGGGATACTTGGTCGTCCGACACTCGCCAAATTCATGGCGGCCTCTCACTATGCGTACAACATGCTGAAGATGCCAGGCCCGATAAGTGTCATCTATGTCCCTGGCGACAAGAAGGATGCTCTTATCTGCGCCGACAAGATCTACTGGGAAGCAGCAGCCGCAGCAGATCACAAGTCACTTGCCGCTGGAGCTCCCGAGGCGAAGAAGAAGACCAAGTCCGGCAAGAGTTCTGGGGCCCACTCCGGCAAGCGCACCTCTTCGGAGTGCTGCGCTACCGTCGAGGACGCACCATCGAGCTCCACCGGCAAGTGCAAGAAGAAGACGATGGCAGCTCCACCAGAGACCAAGAAGGTGTCCGCCAGGGAGGACGGCACTGGTGGTACCTTCACCATCGGTGCCACTCTCGACCCTAAATAGGAAAGCGCGCTCGTTGCTTTCCTGCGGGCGAACGTCGACGTGTTTGCATGGAAACCGTCTGACATCCCCGGTGTTCCCAGGAAAGTAATTGAGCACCAGCTGCCCGTCTGTCCTCATGCGTGGCCCGTCAAGCAGAAAGTCAGGAAGCAGGCAGTGGAGCGGCAAGAATTCATCGCAGAAGAAATCAAGAAATTCGAAGCTGCAGGCCTTGTCAGAGGAGTGCTCCATCCTACGTGGTTGGCAAATCCTGTAGTCGTGCGCAAGGCAAACGGGAAATGGAGGCTTTGTATCGACTTTACCGATGTTAATAAAGCTTGTCCCAAAGACCCATTTCCCTTGCCGCGCATCGACCAGATTGTTGACTCCACGGCCGGATGTGACTTGCTTTCATTTCTTGATGCATACTCAGGATATCATCAGATCTTCATGGCAGAAGAGGATGAGGAGAAGACTGCATTCATCACCCCATGTGGCACCTACTGTTTCGTACGGATGCCTTTCGGTTTAAAGAATGCTGGTTCAACATTTGCAAGAGTAGTCCATGACGCTTTTGAGCCGCAAATACACAGAAATGTGGAAGCCTGCATGGATGACTTAGTGGTCAAGAGCAAGGACAAGGCGACTCTGATTCAAGATTTAGACGAAACCTTTGCAAATCTGCGCAAGATCAACCTCAAGCTCAACCCCGAGAAGTGCGTGTTTGGAGTCCCCTCCGGCAAGCTTCTCAGGTTCTTCGTGTCTCAGCGCGGAATTGAAGCCAATCCCGACAAGATCAAGGCCATTGAGCAGAATGAAGCACCAAAGCGCGTCAAGGATGTACGAAGACTTGCCGGTTGCGTAGCTGCTCTCAGCAGGTTTATCTCTAGGTCCGCTGAGTGTGCCCTGCCATTTTTCAAAATTTTGAAAAAGGCAGGTCCAATGAAATGGACTCCCGAAGCGGAGGCTGCGCTGCAGGACTTAAAGAGATACTTGTCCTCCACTCCAACACTTGTCGCACCTAAGCCACAAGAGAAGTTGCTGCTATATATAGCGGCAACCAATCAAGTGGTTAGTGCTGCGTTAGTGGCGGAGAGAGAGGCGGATGATGAGCCGGCAACCACGGCAGATGCATCCAGCGACAAGCAAGGGACTTCACCGACAAGCTCTGGTCCCGACAAGGATGGATCTGCGCAGGCGTGCGAGAAGATGCAGAGAAGAATGGTGCAGCGCCCAGTTTACTTTGTTAGTTCCCTTCTGCAGGGGGCTAGGTCAAGGTATTCTGGTGTGCAGAAATTGCTTTTCGGCCTTCTCATGGCCTCGAGAAAGCTGCGCCATTACTTCCAAGCACACGAGATCACAGTCGCCACTGCTTTTCCGTCAAGAGGATACTGCAAAATCCAGAATCAACAGGCAGGATCGTCGAGTGGGCACTGGAACTGTCAAGCTTTGGTCTCAAGTTTGAGAGCACTTCAACTATTCAAAGCAGAGCATTGGCGGAGTTCATAGCAGAATGGACGCCAACACAAGACAAAGAAACTCTAGAAACGAGCATCCCCGTCAAGGAAGCAAGCAAAGAGTGGCTAATGTACTTTGATGGTGCCTTCTCGCTGCAAGGCGCCGGTGCGGGTGTGCTGCTTGTCGCACCCACCGGAGAGCACCTCAAGTACGTAGTCCAGATGCACTTTCCCAAGGAGCAAGCAACAAACAATACTGCAGAGTATGAAGGTTTGCTTGCCGGTCTCAGGATCGCAGCAGACCTTGGGATCAAGAAGCTCATTGTCAGGGGTGATTCACAGCTTGTCGTCCGCCAAGTGAACAAGAATTATCAGAGTCCATTGATGGAAGCTTACGTTGATGAAGTGAGAAAGCTAGAAGAGCACTTTGACGGCCCACAGATGGAATATATTCCAAGAGATCGTAACGACATTGCCGATGGCCTCGTCAAGGCGCGCCGCAGACTTAAGTTACACAATGGAACCAGGGATCTTTGTGCTCAAACTGTCTCAACCGTCTGTAACGCCATCAATCGGATGTATCAAGAAGAGGAAGTTGATTTCGGTGACTATTTTCGGCAGAGCTCCACAAGCCGCTGCCAAGAAGGTCCCCAAGATCAACACCAAGAGTGCCGAGGAGCCGCTCCCGACAAGCCCTAGGGTTTGTTTCGTTGAAGCGAGCGCTCCCGACAAGTTTTGCTCCGGCAAGCTTGCCGGGAACGTCAAGCTCCGGCCGAGCCGCAGGTTCTCGGCCAGAGAAGCGGATGTTCCCGCAGCAGCAGATGTGCCTTTAGTCCTTGTTGTCGAGCCGCAAGCTCCAAAGCATGGGCACAAAGAGATTGTCCATTTCCTTGAGACAGGAGAACTTCGAAGAGCGGAAGAAGCGGAAAGAGTAGCCCGGCAGTCAAGTATGTACCAGTTTGTCGACAAAGACATCAGTATAGAAGAAGACTCAACGGTGTGAAATTGAAGTGTATTCACCGGGAAGATGGACAGAAGCTGTTGGCAGAGATACACGGAGGCATATGTGGTCACCACATTGGCGCAAGAGCACTTGCCGGCAAAGCGTTCCGGCAAGGTTTCTTTTGGCCGACAACCCTCCAGGATGCAACTGCACAAGTAACCAAGTGTGAAGCGTGCCAGTTCCATTCCAAGCAGATACACCAGCCAGCTCAAGCTCTCCAGATGATCCCTTTATCCCGCCATTTTCGGGTCTGGGCTCGACATCCTCGGCCCCTTTCCCCGAAGTTGTCGGGGCTTTGAGTACTTGTACGTTACCATCGACAAGTTCACAAAGTGGCCGGAAGTGGAAGCAGTGAGGAAGGTGACAGCACAATCAGCAGTCAAGTTCTTCAGGTCGATTGTTTGCCGTTTCGGGATTCCTAACAGGATCATCACCGACAACGGCACGCATTTTACGAGCTGCACCTTCATGCAGTACGTCCAAGATCTTGGCGCCAAGGTTCCGCTTCGCTTCATTGCTCATCCGAGAAGTAACGGTCAAGCCGGAGAGGGCGAATCTTTGAAGTGTCAGGCGGACTCAAGACTAGGACTTCCGACAGGCTGCACAAGTGCGGAAGAAATCGGATTGAGGAGCTGCCGGTGGCTCTTTGGTCGATCAGACGACGCCAAATCGAGCCATCGCCGGACACCTTTTGCTCTAGTCTATGGAGCAGAGGCAGTTCTCCCCACGGAACTCGTGATACGGTCACCTCGAGTGCTCGCTTATGATGAGCTCGAGCAAGAGCGATTGCGACAAGATGACGACCGCTCCTTGAGGAGGACCGTCTTGAGCTGCGACGAGCTGCTCGATATCAGCAAGCTTTGCGCCGCTACCATAGCCGCAAAGTTAATGCCGAAGTCTCGAGGAAGGCGACATTGTTCTTGGTAGCGTTCGAGTCCGCCAAGAATTCCAACAAGTTGACGCAAGTGGGAAGGCCCTTACCGGGTGAAACGAGTCACTAGGCCCGGCGCTGTCCGCTTTGAGACCGAAGATGGCATTCCGTGAGCAACTCTGGAACACCGAGCATCTTCGTAAGTTTTAATCAGATGGGCGCTGTTGCCGGAACCTGTTCCGGCAACCACCTTTTGTACAAGTCTTGCCGATGTTGCATGTAATCCTTTGTACAAAGCCGGGCGCAGACCCCGTGCATAAGTAAAGCTCATGTGCTCCGCACATCTTGTCAATTTCATGCTTTCTACATTTTATTGCATGCGTTACCTGACACTTTGTGCAGCACCTACCCCGGTAAGCAATAACGAGCCGCAAGGCTCCATATCTTTATTTTCTCTTCTTTCTCTTTCTCAAAGAAAGGAAAGTTCCCTTGCCCACAAGTTTGCCAGGGGGAAAGGAGAAGATAATGGTGTGGACCAAGCGTCGTTCAAGAAAGTTTCGCCTTACCGGGAAGCAAACGGCAAAAAAGCTAAGTTGCTAAAATTTGAGCAATCAGCTTTTAAATTTTTAAGTTATGTTCCTCGAACGACCGTACTTTGTATGGAAAACCTGTGCGCGGAGGAACCAACTCGCAGCTAGTTGCGCCCTTACTTTGTTTCGAGTCCGCTCAACAACTTAAGTGAGCTGCGACTAGTTGCGACAAGGTTGCTTGCCGGAGGCGGCACCGCCAGCAGGCTGCTGACGTCCCGCACTCAGCGCTCACGGCTAAGATGCCTGCGCCGGCAGGTTCCCTAAAAGCGTAAGGCGAAAACATACAAAGGAAGGAATCAAGTAAAGGAAATAACATTGCAATCAATGCCCGAGATAGAGTTATATTACAAGATAGCTTGTCGCAGCTCTAATAGATTGTTCTCCTAACATGACCAGCAGCGACAAGGAAAAGATAAAATGGGTGGCCTAATCTACGCGGTCGCCATCAACCCTTTTGATCTTGCTCACCTTGTCCACAATGGGTGTGACAAGGGCCTTGAGCGCCTCCACATCAGCATCCGGCGGCAAGGACTTGAGGATGTTGGTGAGGTTGAGGCCTGGATTGCGGAAGGCCACCTTCATCAGCACCTTTTGAAGAGCTCCCGCGCAGATCTGGCGTGACTCGTCGGCCAGCTGCTTTGGGATCTCTTCCCGGAGTCGCTGGAGGGCTGTCACCACGCCCTTGAAGAACAAGCTGAGCTTGGCGCTGTGTTGGAGGTGCTCATCGGAGGAATACACAAGATCTACCATCCCCAGCTGCGCCAGCTCCCTGTCGATGGCTGCGACAACATCCACGAGACCTTCGGTCCAGGGCTCCACATTATCCCTAAAGGTGTTCTGGGCGGCAGCAGCCCTCGTCAGCAGCGCCTCGTCGGCCTTGATCTTCTCTTTCAAGGCCGCCTCGCCTCCCCGGGCGCCTGGCCCAGCCGTCTCGAGTCAAGGTGGTCAGCTTCAACTCGAGATCTGCGTTGGAGTCCTTGGCGGCGCTGAGCTCCTTGCTCCTCTCGGCGAGACGACCCTACAACTCGCCAAGAGTGTAGGCACCCTTCTCGCGCTCATGCTTGAGTGCAGCAAGCTCCTCACCGCTCTCCTTGAGATTGACGTCCAGCTGCGCCACCTTCATCTCCAGCTCCTTCTTGGCGGCCTCGGCAGCTGCGGCAGCATCCTTTGCTTCCTTGAGAGCCCCGCCAAATGTCTGCTCGCGCATGGCAAGATCCTCCTCGTGGCTGTCGAGAATAACCTTCCGCTGCGCCAACTCGCGTTCCTGTGCATACAGCTTCTCGGTAGCAAGCCTTTGTTGCTCTTCAGCTTCAGCCTTCTCGAGGAGGAAGGCTTTGCGCTCCTTGGCGAGTCGCTCCCGCTCCTCTGCCAAGGACCGGAGAGCTTCCTGATTGAGGCCCCGGAGCTCCTCTCCGCGCTTCTCAATGTCTGCTCCCGCGTTCGCGACAAGCGCCTCTCGGGATTCCAGTTTGGCTTGTCGGGTGCGGTAGAGCGACAATAGCTTCCGCAGCAGCACCTCCTCCTCAGACTCGCCGCTGCTGCTGCTTGGCGCGTCGACCAGCGTCAGCCCAGCGGAGGCGAGCCGCTCTTCGTCAAAGGTCTCTCCTTCGACCGGAGCCCTGGAGCTCGACGCCCAGGGGAGCTTGATGAAGACGCCGTCGCCGGCCTTCAAATAGGCGCCGGTCTGGGCTCTTGAACGGCAGCTGCGGCAGCGGCGGAGGGATCGGCGGTCGGCGTAGCGCCTGGCGCTCCTGCGGCCTCAGGGCCGTCAGTGCGATCGCCGGACCCCTCGCCAGCTTCTGCGGCAGCAGCCTTGGCGGCCTCTTCGCCGGCGGGATCATCAGCGCCGGCTTCTTCTTCGATGGCGGCGGCATCGCCAATATTGCCGCGCGCGTCCTCCTCGCCGGTGACCTCGGTCTCCGTTGGCTCTGTGGCAGATGGATTTGGCGACCGGAGAAGAAATAAAAGTCAAGCAAATATTCAAAAAGAAGATCAAAAAAAGAAGAACACAAGGGAAGTTTTCAAGCAAGGGGATTACCTGTGCTAGGGTCTACAGTCATGGTCTCCGCCACCGGAGGATCGCTGGTGCTATCCTTTGCCGGAGAGCTGTCCCTTGCCGGAGAAGTCTCCCTTGCCGGAGAACGCTCCCTTGCCGAGGGATCCTCCCTTGGCGGTGTAGTCGAAGCAGATGGCATGTCAAGAACGACTTCAGGGCACTCCTGGTGAGGCTGCTCTGCTCCTACACAAATCAACAGTCAGATATCAGCAAAGAAAGAGCACCCATGCACGCCTAACAGCAGGAAGTGAACCATATACTTACGCTGGGGGCTGCGCTGGGGGCTGCTTTGAGGAAGAGTTGCCGCATCCGGCAAGGTGGTCTCGGACGCGCCTCCTGCTGTCGCGGTGGGTTCGTCCTCGATGACAATCACCGGGGCCTTGGCTCTCTTCGACGCTCTCTGGGCCAGCGTCCTGAAAAGGAATGGATTCAGAGTGAAGCAAATCAGATACAAGACAAAGCAACAAATCAAAGCACTACAAGTACAGCAAAGAATCTTACTCTTATTCTTCCTCGTCGGAGCTGAGCGCGGAGAGATCAAATTCAGGCTCGCCTCCAGTGCGACGAGGCGGAGGAGTGGGTTCCCTTGGCCGCTTGGGAGCGATGGCGGTGCAGGAAGGCCCGCTCCGGTTGCCCCGTGGCGTGAGGTGCTCAGCGGCATGATGCTTGCCGCGGTGGAGCGCGCTATCGCCGGCGCGTCTGCTGGCCCGTCTGCCGCCCGCTACATCCCGGCCTTGCGAAGACGCCTTCTTGGTGGAGCTGGGGCTCCGCTTTCATGACAAGCTGTTTGAAGGTGGGAGGAGGCGCCCTCGGCGGCTCGCCGACTCAGCTTCAGGCTCGCAAGCTCCTCCTCGCCGGCAAACTCCTTCGCCGACAAGGCTTGCCGCCTCTGCTGCCTCTCGCCTCCTCCACGGTGAATCCAAACTCGCCCAGTGGCTGCTGCCGCCTCTTCCACCGTATGGCGCGCGCGCATCTCATCATCGGTGGTGTCGCGGTGAGGCTCTTCTGTTCATCGGGGCGGATCGGCACTTCTTCCAGGCTGTCGAAGAACTGCCGCACGACGTCATCCGCTGGCTCTTGCCAGGTTGGGACAATTCCATGCGAGTCGCACAGCGGCATCATTGCACGGACGCGGTTGAGCGAGGAATTGTTGCACAGCGGGACGACACCCTTCGGTAACCTGAACTTCTCGGGATGATCAGGATCGGGCTTGAACAGCTCCAAGAGCATCGCATCCAGTTCCAAGACGGTGAAGTTGAAGTTAAGGCCCGGGCGTAGCCTCATGATATCCGCCGCGTTCTGGAACTCCCAGGCAGGTCTCCTCCTCTCCTGCAAGGGGGCGATGCGGCAGCGAAGAAAGTCTGCGCCAACGGTGCCTACGGTGAGCCCGGAAAGCCTGAGGCGCAAGATCCGGGTGACGGCAATCTTCAACCTAGCGTCTTCCGGGGCCACATTGCTCCAATCGTTTCCGCGCACTATTGGGGTTTGGCGCTGGGCGGTAAAGGGCTGCGGGTTTTCCTCAACAATCCAACACCAATCTGCCCTCCATTCCTCCCACTTGCTGCGGAGCTCTCCCTCCAGATAAGCTTCCCTCTTGCCGATCCTCGAGATCCAAGCGATTCCTCCGGCAAGAGGCTCCCCTCTCTCAACCCGGGGCATAAAGAAGTGGCGGAAAAGAGCTACGTTGGGATGGACTCCGACAAAGTTTTCGCAGAGATGTGCGAAAACTGCCATGGTCAGAACAACATTGGGGGTGAAATCAAGGAGGCGGAACCCATAGGTGTTCATGATGTCGCAGAAAAATTTAGAGAAGGGCGGGCAGAGCCCGCAGTAGAAGAAGAGCGCGAAGAAAGGGTACCCATTTGGAGCCAGTTCCGAGGCGGCAGCTGGGAGTACCTTCGTGCGCGGATGCGCTCGCGTCTCCGTCGACCAGAAGAGGTAGTAGTACTCCCTCAGCTCCCTCGCGGCGAGCTGGGGGAGATGGCCCGCTCCTTCGCAGCGCCAAGAAGTCAGCCGCGCCGGCCGACTTCACGGCCTTCCCTTGTCGGCTTTGAGCCATGGCGGAGGTGGTGGGGAGGTCGACGGCGTTGGTGGAGCTGGTGGCGATGAAGTGAGCGCTGCTCTCTTTTCAGCCTTGGGAAGAAGGGGGGAGCAGCGGAAGTTTTTCGAGATTGGACAGCAACTGGCGAGGTGGGCGGACTGCCCCTATTTCCCCTGCTTATAAAGAGGGAGGGGGCGGACGTTCCGCCTTTCCGAATAAAGAAACCCCCCACGATCTCTCCCACGATGCCGCATTCGACCCGTGCCGTTCGTGGAGGGCGTGGTGGGTCTGGAGTGAGTTACGGCGTAACCTAGGCCGCGTGTGCCCGTGCCCTGTTTTGGGCCTGGCCCAACAACGCTCGGCACCATGTGTGGCCCAGTCTGGGGCTCTGCCGGTGTACTAGAGTAGGGGTACCCTAGTATCCCGAACTTCGCACGGGCGATTGCAAAGACCCGTGGCAAGGCTTGCCAGGTGGCCGCCAAGGTCCTCCGTGGTTCCTTTGGAGCCATTCAAGAACAAAATATAAAGGCCCCGGCAAGAGGAGCTTGCCGGGAAGGCCAACCAAGGCACCTAGGAGACAAGGCCCCGGCAAGAGCAGCTTGCCGGGAAGGCCCGGTGAGGGACAAGCTTCCGGACGCGACAAGGAAACAACCGTGGCAAGGCGCTTGCCGCGGCAGACTACCAATCAGACTGCGCTCCAAAGCACATCCACTAACGTGTCGCTCAGGACCTTTCGGTAGCAGCGTGGCAAGAGGTCTTGGCCCGGTGAGCGCGGTGGCAAGCGGCGCTGACAAGATTGCCATTGTGGCAAGCGGTGGCACCCCTGACGGTCCCTGTTTGCACTGTTTGGGCGACGTAGACGGGCATTTAGTGCCTTTGTCCCCTGCCGTCAGGGTTAGGTATGATACACTGTACAAGTAGCTGTACCAACCGCATCCCTTTTCCATTTTTACCCTTGTCTGCGTTGCCACCTGTCGGTGACCCCTTGAGCATATAAAAGGAGGCCCATGCGCGACGTAGAGGGGGGGGGTTCGAAAGGTTCGAAGCCAGAAAACACTTAGCTCTCTCGAGCAAGAACTCAATACACCCATAGATGCAGCAGTAGGAGTGTTATCTCTCCGGAGAGCTCCGAAGCTGGGTAAACTGCTCGTGTGCATCGCCTCGATCTGCTCTTCGTGGCGACCTCGCTTCACGAACCGAAGGGGCTCGGTCCACCGTCCCGTGAGGTGTTCGTGGGTCGATCAGCTTCCCGACACATGACGATAAATCACGTCACGTAAGTGCTTTTCGTCAAGGGTGACCGACACGTGGCATCCACCGTAATGGAACGCCGTTAAGCTATCAGGTCGGGTTTTGGATCCGATAACCCGTTAACAGCCCCGACCAATGGGGATTGTCCATGTGTAAAATCATCATTGGCTGGAGGAGACACGTGTCAGGTCCGCGTTGGCACAGGTGTCACTCATCCAATGGGCGAGACACGCCTATGATATGTTGACACGTGGACCGACCCATCAAGTTTAAATGGGCCGGCCCAACTGAAGGCCCACAAGATTTTGCGGACCATAATGGGCCGGCCCAGCTAAAGGCCCACGAGATTTTGCGGACCATAATGGGCTGGCCCAGCTAAAGGCCCACAAGATTTTGCGGGCCATAATGGGCTGGCCTAGGTAAAGGCACACAAGATTTTTGTGTGCCATAATGGGCCGACCCAGGTAAAGGCCCACAAGATTCTTGCGGATCATAATGGGCCGGCCTAGCTAAAGGCCCACGAGATTTCGCCGACATTAATGGGCCGGCCCAGCTGTAGGTCCACAAGATTTTGAGGACCCTAGTAGGCCGGCCCATTAACTGGTTGCCATGTTTTGGGCCAAATGCCGGCCCATATTTGATCCGGTCCATTAATGGCCTGCCACGGTCCGGGCCTAATAGTGGCCCATATGAGATCTGGCCCATTAAAAGCCTACCACGTTCTGGGCCAAATTACGGCCCAGATCAGGTCCGACCCTTTAAGAGGCTTTGGGCTCAGTGATGGCGCATATCAGATTCGGCCCGTCAACTGGACACTATGCTTTTGGGCCCACTTGCTAAAGGCCCACTTAGTAATTCGACCTGAAATTAGTTTTGGCCTGTTAAGGGCCAGTTTAACATTTAGGCCCTATATTAATTTTGGCCTGTTAAAAGCCCGTCATATAGTTGGGCCTAACTACGGCCCGGTTTGTATCCGGCCTGCTCGCAGCCGATATCTGATTGGGCTAAACAAGGACCAAGACAATTTTGGCCTGTTAAAAGCCCGTGATTTGATTCGCACAATCATGGGCCGGGGTTCATTTCGGGCTGCTGCTGTCCCGTGAGCTGTTCGGCATGTTTCAGGCCCAACCTACATCGTGATTGCATGACGGCCCGATTATGTACCATAATTTTACGGTTTGCCGGTTTACTGCGAAGACAGGATATACATATATATATATATACAGTAAAATAACTGCAGCATCGTGAATAAGAAAAAACCTAGACTATACAATAAAGAAATTACGGCATATTACATCCACTGGGCACCAAAGTTTGCCACTATGATAATAAAGCACAAGCACACAACAGATTACCTACACTGGGCATCAAAGATCGCCACCAGTGCAAATAAACACGCTGACAAAATAATATACAAAACTGACAGCACTTCAATAGAATTCAAGAAAGGTTAGCCCTCATTGGGAGTCAGCAAGCAAATCGAAAGCAAGATGATGAGACTGCGCTTGTTCAACACTTATATCTTCCTCACTCTAAAAGATAAACGAGCAGACAGATGACCGGTTTTGCACATAAAAGTATCAGTGCTGACAATTCATCACATTTCTTACTGATGAATAAAGTGACACAGTTTAAAATTGCATTAACACAATATGGTATTGTTCAGGTCAAGACATGGCAGGAAATGACATTGTGAAGGAGTTGGCAGCTTCACGACACCACTGGATTACAGATCAAGAACTCATAAGTATCAATGGTTAGTGTGCTGCCAATTTATACCATTTCAGATTGGCAAATAAAGAGACAGTTTAAATAATAGTAGAATGATATGACATTGTTCATAGTTAAGACATTGCAGAATCATGACATTGTGTCAGTAGTGGGTAGGTTCACCACACCACTGGATTACAGATGAAGAACATAAGCATGCATGCAGTGCAAAAGAAGATCACTTGCTCTGTATAGTTTAATTTACATGGTATGAAGAAGGAACTTGGTTGTACAACTAAAAACTTAAATTGAGAAAGGACAAACTTTTGTTTATGAACTACATAATAAACTTTAAACGAGCAATTTGATGCAAACACCAAAAATAAACAGTTGCAGTACCATGCCTAACCAAATATATACAACAAAGTTTGAAGGCTTGAGATGGACAAACTTACATTATTGGTGAAGACATGCTCTATAAAGGCCTTGTCCATGCCGATGGGGGCAATTCAAGAAGTTTACCACGTAATCTTCTTCAAAAGCATTGCCTTTATTCTACATTTTGTTAAGAGTAAATATAGATGTGATAATATACGAAAAAATGGAGAATATTTAAGATAAGATGAAGAGTGATGCTACATAACCAAGTAGCTATAAATGTAAGTGCAGTGATACAGGCAAAAGGTATAGCCAAGAGAAATGCACATCTAAACTTCTTCAGTACCAACCTTATGGTAAGAGTAAATATAGATCTGATGTGTAGAAAATGGAGGGCAAAGGAAAATAAGCTGCAGAGTGATGGTACATGAACAACTACCTGTCATTATAAGTACATCGATAAAGGACAGCATGTAATTACAAGTACAATGCAGAGCTAAAAAACATTGGCATTGGATATATTCTACACTAATGTAACCATTCATACAGATCAGATAATTTGGAGCGAACAATTGATAAGCAAGCTATCATGCATACTGCTGTCACATAATGAACCAGGTATGTATGCAAGTACAGTGATACAGGACAACAAGTACTAACAAGAGCATTGCAGCGGGCAGCATATTTGCGATATCCTGTCGTTCTTGTCAAACCGGAATTCTTCTTCGAGCAGATTTCCTGCAAAAAAGATCTGTAAGGCACATGCGGAAAAGTAGAAGTTCAAATTTTCATGTGATTTCATAGAAAGTACCTCATCCTGGGAACGATACCGGTGCATAACAAGGTTTTTCCATTCAATGTCTTCTAAATTTACCACAGGAGACTTCACCGGAAATTCGTTTATAGACTTGCCATCAAAGTGTGATTTCCTCAGGTAACACCATACTGCTGCAATGCTTCCTTGAAAAGCACAAGCAAGCTTTGCTCGTCATGACTATCCAGGTTGACCCTCGCCTAGTTACAACAATGTAATGTAAATCATTGATGTGTTCAATCAGCAGAAAACAGGAAAATAATAACCATGAATAATAGCACTTACACGTAAGTTGGACAGGAAGATGTGAAAATGGTGTTTGTCTTCACAATAATCTATATGCACGTGGTCCCTAACAACATTTAAAGCATTGTATTTTAAACTGGGAATACATGGAATGGGGTTCCAATCTGCAGGAATTGGCCGTCTCTGCAGTTGGGATAGGTCTTCGGCCGGTGGACTTGCTGTACTTTTTGCTGGAGTGTGATTTTTCCGTGGTACGGCTGGTGCTATGGCAACTGAAATCGGCATACCTTTTGCTGGAGTGCAGGTCCTGTGTGGTGGGGCTAGTGGTGTGGCCAGTGAAGTATGGGTACAAATGCTGGAGTCGGTCCTACGTTTTGTGTCACCGGGTTGTACAACCAATATAAGTGGGTTGTTGTCTGATTTCTCGGCACAACCACATTTTTCAAGGACTTTGCTGGTGCTCCTTCAGGTTCGGCAATCACCCTCTTCCTTTTTGATGTCTGATGCACAAGAACATCATTTGAGTGAAAAAACATGGTATGATGACAAATGGAATATGTATTGATAATGGATGGGCATGGCATCTCGATATATATGATGAGTAAACTAAGTAGATGGCGGTGCAACAAAGTAGAAGAAATGCAAGAAAACATATGCAAGATACGCGCAATCAATAAAACCTTGCCAAACTAGAACAGGCACCTTGATGGGTGAACATGACAGGCCATCTGCATTTGACTCCTCGAGGTTAGAATAGTCATTAGGATCATATTCTGAACAAGAATCTACAGGTGGGGAGCGTATGAGTTTCATTGCATCCAGAATGGCACTCAATGCCTTGGTGCCAATTTTGTAAGTCATTGCAGTGTTCCACAATATTCTTCTGATGCGCGGATTTCGATATTCACTGTAATTATGTATAATATCTGAGAACCATGAAAACAAAAAATGTTGTGAGATTATCTTTGTAATGCAGAGGATATTCTAATATAGGTGCGCCCCTGTAAACACTTGTGTGCTATCACTGGATTCTGATGAGAGAGCTCATGTGTGCTGTAATATGGTGCGTGCATTTATATAATCCGCACAAGTACACAAAAAATAGGCTCCGTAAGTAAGGATAGTTGGCGGATGATAGGTTTAAAATATCCGTATAGAGAGTTTATTGCCAAACCATGATAACAAGAGCACACAGCAACTAGGCAGATCATAGTGTACGTAAAAGGGGTACACCATAACGACGATATATAAATCGGGAAAGTGTAACTGGCTTGAAAATAAGGTGTTGTATTGCCACTAGTAATTGAAAGCCTATCGATCATGTACAGGCCAGCTCTATGAGTTGTTGACTGCAGATGTCCCTGCTCCCCTTCCCGGCCAGGAACATACTGTACATACTAAATACAGAATAACAAAAGAGAATCATGTTAAAGAATAGAAAAGGAAGCATATTCTTGAGGTTCCGCTTAATTGCATACAATATTGGTTGCCCACTCATGATGAATCACGGCGCCCAAAGGAATGCAATTCAATGTTGTCTCTCTATATGTGGCAATTTTGAACAAGAGTCATTAGGATCATATTCTGAACAAGAGTCAACAGGTGGGGAGCGTACGAGTTTCATTGCATCTAGAATGGCACTCAATGCCTTGGTGCCAATTTTGTAAGTCATTGCAGTGTTTAGCTTCAAGAGTGGACTGCTGCTAGTGCGACACAAAGCAGCTACACAGATCATAGTGTAGATATAACGGGAAAAACGTAAGCATCAGAGTAAAATTAGCAAAGTGGAACTTGCTGGAATATATGTGCTAGTATTGCCGGTACGGCTAGAAAGGCTTCGGATACCATCTCTCTTCAACTGAAGGTGCGGTACTGTTAATATCAGTGTAACTCTCAAAGGCGACACAACTCCCCGCATTTCCCACTACTAGGAAAAGGGCTATAGATGAAATGGATACTAATGGCGCACCTGACATGTGGTGCGCCACTACTATATAGCAGTGGTGCACCATGTGCAGGTGCGCCATTAGTGTGAAAGACACTAATGGCGCACCAGACACATGGTGCGCCACTAGTAACAATTTTTATTTATTTTTCCAAACATACTAATGGTGCACCCAGGCACAGTGCGCCATTACTAGTTCTAGCTACTAATGGCGCACCTGCCAAAGAGTGCGCCACTACTGTATTTTTTATTCTTTTTTTTGCAAAACTACTAATGGCGCACCGTGGCATAGTGCGCCATTACTAGTTTAAACTAGTAATGGCGCACTATGCCACGGTGCCATTAGTATATATATATATTTATTTTTTGCAAAACTACTAATGGCGCACTACCATTGGTGCGCCATTAGTAATTGTGGTTACTAATGACGCATTTTTAGGTGGTGCGCCATTAGTAACCTGGGACCAACAAGATATTTTGGACAGCCACACCTACCCACTCACTTTCCCCACTTCATTCTCTCCACCTCCTCCTCCAAGCTTGTCTCGGCTGCCTCCTCCTCCTCACCTCATTTGCACCATAGGTTCATCCAAATTAAGTGGTTAAATTATCTTTTTTGATAGGTAAGTAAGGGGGGAAGCTATCTTTATGTTGTTCTCCCTCCAACAACGTGCGCATGCACTTTTTGTGGCCTAGCTAGATCTATGTATGTTTGTGGTGTTGCATATGTTTGTGGTGTTGCATATATGTTTGTGTTTGCAGGTACCGGTATTTGAAATGCGATAGTTGCCAATATTTTGCCGGAATGTTGATTAATTTCCGTTTCGGCGAGAATTTTGGCACTATGCATTCTTTTTGGTCCTATTTTTAGGGAAAGTCATGCCAAATTTTTTCTTGGCTCTAAAATATCGTTTTGCTGTACTCGCAGCGACCATGGTCCGCACGATGACCGAAGGCATCGTGAATAGGTTTTTGAGCTCCGAAGGCCGAGATGCTTCAAAAGAACGAGACGGAGATAAGATGTCCGTGTCGAAGATGCAAGCTGAAGAGCCTTATTGCGGACCTAGATTCCGGGCAGGTGCGGGACCACCTGCTCTTGTGTGGTTTCATGGATGGCTATCGGTGGCAAGGTGATGAAGATGACTATGAAGTTGTCCATGGGGGCCGGGCAAGAAATGAGGAAGGGCAGCAAGACAACCACCGCGGCTCTAAGCGGGCGAGAAGACGAAGAATCTCTAGGACATGATCACGACGGTGATGTTGTCCACGATCATCATGTAGAAGACGCAGGACATGATGATGAGGAAGATGCCGGAGCGCATTTAAGGGCATGATCATGAAGATGAAGATGCCGGCGGAGTAGACGAAGATGGACCATCGATGGGCTGGGTGCAGGACCCTCATATTCAAGAGCTGCTTCTCAAGCAGACGGATAACACAAGAGCTGCCGCCCGAGAGAAAGCCAAGCTGGATCAACTGGAGATAGACGTGGTTACTCCATTGTATGAAGGATGCATGCCCGAGGATACCCGCCTGAAAGTAACACTCATGGCTCTGGAGATGAAGGTAAAACACAAAATGACCGACGCATGCTTTGACGAGAACATGTCATTCTGGCACGAACGTCTTCCCAAGGGGAACAAGTGCCCGACCAGTTTTGAGGAGGCGAAGAAAATCGTGTGTCCTCTGGATTTACCGCACGTGAAATACCATGTGTGCATGAACAATTGCATCATTTATCGGGACGAGCACGCGGAGTCTACCATATGTCCGGTGTGCGGCGTCACTCGATACAAGAAGAGGAACAAAGCTCCTCGAAAAGTGGTGTGGTACTTTCCGATCACTCCTCGTCTGCAGCGGTATTTCGCGGACCGTAAGGTAGCAAAGCTCCTGCGTTGGCACGCGGATAGGGAGGAGAAGAAGCGAGAAGATGACGCAAATGATCCGGAGATAAATAAAAAGACAAGATGCTGAGTCACCCTAAGGATGGGAGCCAGTGGCAAGCGTTGAACTTCGAACACCCAGAATTTGGGAAGGATCGAAGGAACATCGTGCTGGGCGTGAGCACCGATGGAGTCAATCAGTGTGGCAGCCAGAGAAGCCAGAGAAGCACACATAGCACCTGGCCTGTGTTTGTGTGGATGTACAACCTTCCCCCCTGGTTGTGCATGAAGAGGAAGTACATTCACATGAGTATGCTAATTGAAGGGCCGAAACAACCAGGGAACGACATCAATCTGTATCTGGGGCTGCTGAAAGAGGAGCTAGACACGCTGTGGAAAACGCCAGCAAATACGTGGGACGCCGCAGAGAAGAATATTTCCCTATGAGAGCCGCACTGCTCACGACGGTGCACGACTATCTCGGTTACGGATATCTCGCGGGGCTGAGATATATGTATATATACCAGGGCTGGCTGGGCGAGGTCCGTTGTCGCTTTGGTTTACTGATTTTTGTTCGAATTTGATCATGCCTATTTTGAGAAGTATGTCTATTGATTCAAAATTTCCATGGCAAAAATATGTTTCAGAAAATGACATGGACTAAAATGTTCTATAGATCATGATCCATAGACAAAAATGCCATGATCCATACAAGATAAATTCCATGATGCATAGGGTATATTTGCCATGGGAGATGGCAATTTTGTTGGATCATGATCCAGAGATTAAAAAATGCATAGACTATAATTTCTGGCATGATCCATAGAATAAAAATGTAGAATAAAAATGCCATGATCCATACACTATAATTTTCATGATGCATAGACTATATTTGCCATGGCCCGGTGCAAAAGAACTTTGCCATGTTGCAAAAAGAAAAGAAATTTGCCATGGTGCATATAGTAAAAACAATGCCACGATCTGTAAAATACATTTGTCATGCTCCATGAAAGTAAATTGCCATGGTCCAAATGTAGCAGAAGTTTCAAGTAGTGTTTTGTTTCTGTGTTTGAATAGGCAGCAAACTTTCTATTCTTTCTGTGTTTGTACAGACTTGCTAAACTATTGATGATTTTTTGTTGGGTGACCTATTAGATCTGGAACGGAAGCTCAAATAAGTTGAGCTGATTTTTGTCCATATGAAAGCAGAGGACCATATGGCCTGTGGCCTTTTCATCCATATGAAAGTAGAGGCACATTGTGGTGCTAGTTTGCTGGGTTTTGTCTCCGACCTTTGTGTCGTGATGATTTTGCAGGTACCCCGAGAGGCCCTTGAGTTTGCCGAAATGTCGATTAACTTCCGTTCTGGCAAATTCGGGTACTCCATATGTCCTATTTTCAGCAAAGGTCATGCTGAAATTTTCCGTGAATTTTAGCATGACTTTGCTAAAAATCGGACATATGGGGTACTTGCTACTAATGCATGGGCCGGGGTATCTTAGTACTTAATTAAGTAGGATCAACTGCCCCTTTATTCTTGCTGCATTAAACCATAGGTGGCAATAGAGCCAAGTGATTAGGCCCAACTTAGAGTCGACAAACCCTAAATTATAAAACCTTGGCTTTTAGGGTGCCTCGGTGTCGATAAGAACCTAAATGATGAAAGCTTAGGATTTTAGGGTGCCTCGGCGTCGACAAACCCTAAATGATAAAAGCTTAGCTTTTAGGATGCCTCGGTGTCGACAAATCCGGTGTGTTTGGTTGCGTGGCATATAGGGTGTGTTTGGTTGCGTTCTCGTCTCAGCATAGTTGTTCCCTCTTCATGCATGCTCAACTCAAAACCCCTCTTCATGCATGCTCTCTTCATGCATGCTTCTAGTGTATTTGTGCTAAACTAGTGTGGACTCATGAACCCTCCATACACTCTATCAAACACCCAAAAGTAGGTCGAGAAGGGAACTCTTGGGCGGCATTTGTCTCTTACAACGTACTACCACTAAATGTTGTACGTGCAATGCACGGTGATGTTATGGAGTACGTGCCTAAGTACTCTACTACTACTATATTAGTTGGAGGCACATATTAACTTTTATATTTGTTTACGTGTATGCCCCGAGACCTTCCAATTAGACATGTCTTTCTCTCCAGGTCGCACTTTGTATCGTTCATACCACTAAGTACTACTACATGTGGTCTCCGACCCAGAAGTGGAAGAAGTGGAGACGCTCTACCACACTGTTTTTTTACACTGGGCTCTACCACGCTGTTCATGTCCCACTCCTTTCGCTGACGTGTGTGACATCCAGCACGTGCCGTGTTTGGCACCCTTCATCGTAAGAGTTGAAACGCTAGTGTCGGTGTCAAAACCGGCGGATCTCGGGTAGGGGGTCCCGAACTGTGCGTCTAGGCGGATGGTAACAGGAGACAAGGGACACGATGTTTACCCAGGTTCGGGCCCTCTTGATGGAGGTAAAACCTCACGCCCTGCTTGATTGATATTGATATTGTGGATGTTTACAAGAGTGGATCTACCACGAGATCAAGGAGGCTAAACCCTAGAAGCTAGCCTATGGTATGATTGTAAGGGTTGTTGTGATTGTAGTCCTACGGACTAAAGCCATCCGGTTTATAGAGACACCGGAGAGGGCTAGGGTTACATAGAGTCGGTTACAATGGTAGGAGATCTACATATCCGTATCGCCAAGCTTGCCTTCCACGCAAAGGAAAGTCCCATCCGGACACGGGTGAAGTCTTCAATCTTGTATCTTCATAGTCTTGGAGTCCGATTCGATGATGATAGTCCGCAAATGATAGTTCGGCTGATGATGGTAGTCCGGCTATCTGGACACCCCTAATCCAGGACTCCTCAAGAGCCTGAACCAGGGCTTCAATGACGATAAGTCCGGGCGTGTATATTGCTTGGCATTGCAAGGCGGGTTCCTCCTCCAAATGATAGAACATTGTGAACACGGGATAGTGTCCGGCTCGCAAAATAAATTCCACATTCCACCGTAGAGAGAATAATAATATATACACAAGTTCAATCCGACGCTTTTCCGTGGCATGACGTCACACCACTACCAAGCCATTACTCAATTGTTTTTAATTTACCACCTCAGCGCATTTAGCGAAGCGGTTTCCTTGGCACGCCTTGTCAAGCAGTAGATCGTGTTTCTTAATCCGGGATTTTCATCAATACGGGTGTGGGTAACCCAACCGCGCCCGTTCGCCACGCCCCCTCTATCGAAGGCGACTCCCAAACGGTCACAGAGACGGCTCTTGGTATTCTCCCTCTTTATAAAGGGACCAAGGCTCGTTTCTTTTTCTTCAATCCTCCATCGAATCCTCTCCACGCTCCAAGTTCCAGCACCTAGAGCTCCAGATTCGAGCGCTTTTGGACCTTCAACAATGTCCGGTTCCGACCTCCAGTGGTGGATGCCCTCCTCCGTCACGGAGGAGGACGCGGCTAAAGCTGCGGAGGCCAAGTACCTGCCTTACGAGATATCGCGACAGGTTGCTCGGCCGAAGGGCAGGCCATCCCCACCCCTGAGCCCGGCGAGTATGTCATTTTCGTATCCCACCTCCGTCGGGGTTTAGGCTTCCCGATGGATCCTTTTGTGAGAGGGCTCATGTTTTATCATGGGTTGGAATTCCACGATTTGGCTTCGGAGTCCATCCTCCATATCTCCGCATTTATTGTCATATGCGAAGCCTTCCTCCGCGTCACCCCTCACTTCGGCCTGTGGCTGAAGACCTTCAATGTGGCGCCGAAGATGATCGGGGCGCTGCGGAGTGTGGCGGGGCGGCCATAAGTAGGAGGGCCGATGCCCTGCGGGCCCGCTGGCTCCTTCCAAGAGGAGCTCGGCCTGTGGCAGCAAGAGTGGTTCTATATTACCGTTCGAGGGGCGCGCATAAAAGCCGCCGCCCTTATTCCGCCGGGACCTCCACGACGGTTGATGTCGTGGGTCAACCAAGGGCTCAACTGGGGCCGTCAAAGGACGTGCCCTACCGCAGGTTGATTCGAGATCTCCTAACGAGGGAGATCGATATGGTGGTGGTGATGCAGGTTATGCTAATTAGGCGCCTCCTCGCCTGCAAACGCCGTCCTCTCCAGCTATGGGAGTTCAATCCGAGGGCCCACGGATTCTTCAACACTTCATGGGTATGACACCGGAGATGTATAACTTATTCTTCGGATCGCAAGAGGTGCGTCCGAATTGACGAGGATGCTTTGGACTAAGCTGCAATCGCCGGATACTCAAGTAAGTAGTTCCAAGTCCGGACATACCGTTTGTTTGCCTTTCGATGATCCGCATTATGACCGATCTCCTTCTACACAGGAGTGGATAGCGGAAGCAAAATTAATACGGTGTCCGGCCCCCCTCCCCGAGACCGCGCCGGATCCCGTGCTGGTCCGGATGCTTGAGGTTGCGCCTTCAGAGGAAGGCGAGGGGGAAAGCAGGAAAGCTACTGCCTCGCCTAAGGAGGCTCTTGAACGAGGGGGGATCGAGAATCCCTCCTACCAAGGGGAGAAGAGGACTGCCTCCGAGGACCCGGGGGAAAAAGCCCCTAAACGGGGGAAGAAATCTTCGTCAGAGGGTCCTGCGGGCGGGGAGGCCCCGGCCGCCCAATCACCCTTAATGAGCCAGCCCGCCAACGAGCCGGAAGTAGAAAGGAAGGAGTTTTATAATAAGGGACCTGCCGATTTGTGCTTCGGAGGATAACTAAAGGTTTTACCTTGTAGTTCGGATCTCCGCCCTTCGCAGATGAGCTTCGTCTTCGGGGACCTTCGTCCGGAGATGATAGAGAGCGAGACGCCTCCGTCCGGGCGCCTGCCGGATAGGGGCGGACGAGCCTGAAGTGTCGTTACGGAGGGAGCCCCCGGGTTTGGCAAAGCCGGATAGTTCGGCGCCAACTGGTGTACGGCTAAAGGATCTGCTTGAGAAGGACTCTATCTCAGAAGATCAGCATGCATTGATGAGCATGGTGATTGAAAGGATTTCGTCCGCCAAAGGCGGGTTGTACGATGCCGTCAGGAGTTTACTGGCGGGGTTTGAGGTACGTAAAAATGACACACCTTGTAATAGTTTTGCATATAGAATGCGCCATGTATAGATAGTAGCCCCTGAGACTCGGTAGGTTGTCGATATCGACAGCGTGCCGAGGATCAAAATCGCAGGTTTTAAGTTCCCGTCGTGCCGATGCAGGTGGCGGGTCGTCCGGGGGCCAGTCGGACTGATGGAGTTGCTGAACTAAAGCGGCAACTCGATGTTGCGGATGCGGACATCACGCTGATCAACAGGCGACTTGATGAGTTGCAAGGTAAGTGTTACTGCGCGGTCACTAGGTAAGGGAGCCGAAGCCAACTCTTTACAATATGTGCGTGAAATGCAGATAGTGCCGCTGCCATGGAGAGTCTTCGGGCCGAACTTGCTCAAGCCAAGGAGCAGGCCAGAAGGAGTAATGCGGCAGCCTCGAGGGCGGCCGAGGAGTTAGCGGCCGAAAGGACCGCACACTGCCGGAGCAGGGAAGAGATAGCCGAAATGGCCGTGAAGTTAAAAGAGGCTACCGACCGCAATGAGGCTCTTGGGAAGGAGCGCCTAGCGGGGCAAGAAGACCTGCGGAAGGCCACCGCCGAAGCCAAGAATGCCCGCTCTGCAAATGCGGGCTATGAAGGAAGAGCTGCGCCAGGCCGGGGAGATTGTAGCTGGCAAGCCTTTTCTGCTGCGCCGAAGGTTCATGGATCCAAAGTATGCTCAGCTGGGCCAACTGTGGTGTCCGGAGGACCCTTATATGGACTTAGTAGCGAGTGTGGCGAATGCCATTTGTGCATTTTCGAAGCCAGAAGGATCACCAGACGGAAGAGCTGTTTTGGTCTCAATTCCATAGTCCGGAGCGTTCACTTCCGCTGACCGATCGCTTGGCTGATTGGGCTGAGCTAAATAGGTTGTCCGGGCTTGCTATGACGGATATAGTGACTCATATCCGGCCGGATAGACCCCAGCCGAAGAGTTACTTTGGCTTATTGCAGCAATTTCTTGGGGCGGTGCCGCATATCAAGGCGATGAAGCGGTCGGCCTGCATAGAGGGTGCGCGGATGGCGCTCCCGTGTGAAGACACATTGGAGATGGATGCCACCGCTGTTGCGACCCGGGTTCGGATGATAGCGGTTACCCGCCGAGCACTATTTTGGCGAAATCGCGTGGTGCTCGTGTAATAGAGTCATAGTACTCAAAAAATGTTACGTTCGAATGAACGCTTATATGATGTAAAACGATATTTATGATGTAAGCGCCTTTTATACTTGTGCGTTCAAGTAATAGAATATCTCCTATGCGGCCGTTCATGTATACGTGTGTATAACCTGAAAGATGGCAGTCGTCGGCTTCAGCCCCCACGCACAAGGTGCGGGGTGTTCGCAAAAAATAGCGCGTTTTCACACTTAATCCGACGTCTCGGTCCTGTAAAGGAGGTGGTAGCGTAGCAAACGAGGCAACCGGACTATAATGCTTTATCACTTTCACTTAGCCATGGAGTTCGAGGGTGGGGCTACGACATAGCCCTGGGGGCACCGCGCTCTCCGAATTCGGCGGCGTATGTGCTGGCCGAAACGGCCCTTCACAAAGCGGAGGAATCCTAAACATTCCCAAGGTCGATCGAGTGGTTGACCGGTCTCGTTGTATCATGGTCAGTTTTGGCTTTCTCTCGAGGTGCTCGCCCAGGCGGGGCACAATCGCAGTAGTTCTCCGGAGCCGTTAGCCGATGATACGGAACGTAAGGCAGCAAAACACGTGAGCCGGGCAAACCCAACATTTGACCAAAGACATGATTCGAGCTGATGCATATAAGGCCTAACTCGAGACGCCGAACACTCCGAAGGTGTTCGGTCTTTATAATAGCGGGCAAAGCAAAGCCCTAAGCCCCTTGTGTCCGTGCGGGCAGGTTCTTCCGGTGCGGCCGATGCCAAACGCCAGTCTCCACTCTGGTTATAATGATAAACCAGGATTATAGCAACAAGAGACAGAAGAAAGGTTTACGAGGGTCTTAGTCTAAAAGAGTCCTTGCAACGGGTCCCTACCGCACGTCTGCGCTCGTGTCTCTCATGCCGTATCCTGGACGGGTGTGCACGCTGTTCATCTGTAAAAAGAGAAGAATTTGGTTGGAAAATAAATCGTGCGAGAAAGTGCATAAAAATTGAAATATAGATTAAGAAAGCTGAGCCTATGCTAGCTCATTATGGCTTATATGTGCAAACCCTTGTGAAGGGGTGTGCGGCTAGGTAGCCCCTAACTTATTTATTCCGGACTCGTCCAGCCGTGTCCGGGGTCTCAGGCGACCTTATGATGAAATGATGCCACGTGGACCGGGCATTTTAAGCGTAAGAGACGCGTAATGTGGTATTGCATTGAAGCGGACGAGAGCTTCCCGTCCCAGTGGTGCTTGATAGCTACTTTTAAATGGGGCGACATGAAAGGTTAGCTTTTCTCGTCGGAAGTTGTCAGGTGACCCGAACACAACTTCTAGTAATAATGAAACTATGCACCTGGCGTAAGGGCCTGGCGCCACTCCTTTGAAGGAAGTGCGGCTATGCCGAATTGTAATAGGGTCTATCCCCACTTGCGGATTGTGTCCGGATATAGCAGGCTTAAGTCACTGCCGCCGTCCATCAAAACCTGCGTTAATTGCAGTCCGTCTATTATGGGATCCGATATCGAGGCGCCTATCCTGCGCCCGGATACTTCGGACTAATCCAGATGGTCGAAAGTGATTGGTTTTGACATCCAATCTTGGTCCACTGGGGTGGATCGTCCGACACTTGTCTTGGCGAGTGCCGTGTTGGCTTTCCGTGCTATTACGTGAAGCAAGTTTACTATTTTGACTTCTTGTGGGAAAGTCTTTTGACTTCCGGTGCTCTGCTGGTGGGGTTCGTCATCGTCCTCGCTTGGCGCATCGAGCCCCTTGTGTCCGATGTGAAGTCTGCGGACTGTTTAAAACCCAACAATTTCGGTTGGTATGGTTTGCGTGCCTTCCGTCTTGTGGATTTGACATATCCGATCTAAAATTTTGTCTAAATTTGATAGCTCGTCTCTGTTGTCCTTAAGAGGCCGTGTTTTATTGTCCGGCATGAGCTTTTGAATCCGGCATTGACCGCCGTGCCTCGTGGCCTTTTTTTCTTTATTCCGCGCTGATCTTTCCTCGCGCCGTGACTTTCCGCTTTCCATCTACGATCTCGGATGTACTCGGGTCGCTGGTGCTGCATCTTGCTAGCCAGCTATCCTCTCCTGCGCAAAAGCGCGTCATGAGGCTTGTTAGCGCGGCCATTGTTCTTGGCTTCTCTTGGCCGAGGTGTCTGGCAAGCCATTCATCTCGGACGTTATGTTTAAAAGCTGCTAAGGCTTCCGCGTCCGGACAGTTGACTATTTGGTTCTTTTTGGTAAGGAACCTGTTCCAGAATTTGCGCGCTGACTCTCCGGGCTGTTGGGTTATATGACTCAGATCGTCAGCATCCGGAGGGCGGACATAAGTCCCTTGAAAATTTGCTCTAAACGCGTCCTCAACCTCTTCCCAACTTCCAACAGTGTTTTCGGGAGGCTTTTGAGCCAATGCCGAGCTGGCCCTTTGAGCTTGAGGGTAGGTATTTTATGGCGTGGAGATCATCTCCTCTAGCCATGTGTATGTGTAGTATGTAGTCTTCTATCCAGACTCTGAGTGCATTGTGTCGTCTATGTTTATGGGTTTAAACCCTGCTGGAAATTCATGATCCAGCACCTCATCGGTGAAACATAGCGGGTGTGCGGCGCCCCTGTATATTTGGGTGTGCCGCTGTCTTCGAACACTTGTCGTGGTGTGTTACTTCCTGGGGTCCTCTTTTTTGGCCCGTAGATGGACCTAGTTGGGCCGTCCATTTTACCAGGATTATAATTCGGCTTGTGTGCAGCCCCGCTTGTCGCTTTGGGCCTGTCATCTGGCCGTCTATCCGGCCAGGCGGCCTCTTTATTTTTTGACTGTGAAGGCTCTATGGCTTCCTCGTCAAATTCTGGCAGCAACTTGCGCTTCGGGTAGCTCTTAGTTTGATGGCCATTGCCATATTTGTCTGCAGTCTTGAATACTTTGCTCCACTTCATTCTGAGCGTGTCTTCTGCTGTTTTGAGCTTCTGTTTCGCCTTCTTCAAACTTCTTGCAGTGGCGACGAGTTTTTTGCGTATGTTCTTATGCTCTGGTGTTGTGTCCGGACTGTTGATTGCTCCGTGACGGGGTTGATTATCCGGCTCGTCCCTGTTCGTCGGCCGGCTTGCCTGCTCTATCGCTGGGTCGTTAGGAAGGCTGCTTTGATCGAGGCGGGACTTAGGGCGGCGTCTACGTCGCCGTTTTGGTTCTTTATCAGCGAGATTATCCTCTGCCGCGTCCCGTTGTTCCTCGTTATCGCTTTCCTTCGGGGTGTCCACCATGTATATGTCGTATGACGAGGTGGTCTTCCAGTGTCCTGTAGGCACTGGTTCTTGGTAGTCTCCGACATCATCATCCATACCGTTGATGTCTTCGGAGTCGTAGTCGAGTGCGTCGGTTAAATCGTCGACGGTGGCTACGAAGTGGGTGGTGGGTGGGATCTGAATTTCTTCGTCATCCGCGTCCCAACCGTCCCCGGCCGTAGTTCGCCAGGGCTCTCCGGATAGCGAGAGATGCTTCAATGAATTTATGATATCGCCAAGGGCGAGTTGAAAAGATGTCCGCAGCGGTGAATTCCATGATCGACGCCCAATCGGATTCGTGGCGGGCGCAGGAGGTTCGGTGTCAGGCAGAGAGTCCGGCACCTCGGAGTCATGAGCTTTATGCGGGACAAGGTAAGTGTTCGGCTCCATCACCGTAGGAGTTGCAGCTCTCGAGGCGGTGTCCATCCATCCGTCCTCGATCCGAGCGATCGGCTCCGGACTATGAGTCGGAGCGGATTCGTGTGCGGCCTCCCAGGTGCTGTCCGACGGCAGAGTTAGGTCATGCCCATCGTGACAGCGCGGCACACTCAGCTGTTGCTCAGATCCATCGAAGATCAAGTCCCCGCGGATATCGGCCGTGAAGTTTAGGCTTCCAAACCTGACCTGACGGCCAGGGGCGTAGCTTTCGATCTGCTCCAGATGGCCAAGTGAGTTGGCCCGCGGTCTGGCTGCCGAATCTGAAGATCTGTCCGGGAGAAAAGTCTCACCCAGGACTGCGTCGTTGTTGATTGAAGAGGCCATCAAGCCTATCGATGACGGCTACGAGGAACTCTCAATGAAAGCACCAATGTCGGTGTCAAAACCGGCGGATCTCGGGTAGGGGGTCCCGAGCGTGCGTCTAGGCGGATGGTAACAGGAGACAAGGGACACGATGTTTACCTGTGTTCGGGCCCTCTTGATGGAGGTAAAACCCTATGTCCTGCTTGATTGATATTGATATTGTGGATGTTTACAAGAGTGGATCTACCACGAGATCAAGGAGGCTAAACCCTAGAAGCTAGCCTATGGTATGATTGTAAGGGTTGTTGTGATTGTAGTCCTACGTACTAAAGCCATTCGGTTTATATAGACACCGGAGAGGGCTAGGGTTACATAGAGTCGGTTACAATGGTAGGAGATCTACATATCCGTATCGCCAAGCTTGCCTTCCACGCAAAGGAAAGTCCCATCCGGACACGGGGTGAAGTCTTCAATCTTGTATCTTCATAGTCTTGGAGTCCGGTCGATGATGATAGTCCGGCAAATGATAGTTCGGCTGATGATGGTAGTCCGGCTATCCGGACACCCCCTAATCCAGGACTCCCTTAGCTAGCATTCATCATAAATTAAAAATAATTATAAATCGGCAGTGATACTATTGTTTTTGTGAACCAATCAATAGTGATACTGTACCACGCGGTTTCCTTGCTCCTCGATATCGGAAAGAATACTTCCGTTCGCCAACATGTGGGACGTCGACCATCCTGGTCCACTTGCCATGCACGCAGAACTCCAAGGAGAGTCACCCAGTCGTCGCTACCACGGTAACAATGACTAATGAGCCGTCAAAACAGAGGCCCACTTCCCACTTTGAAGTTGCTCGGACGAAGGAACCATCATGACTTCGTTGAATTCCGCTTCTTGCAGAAAACTCTGTACCAAAGAAGATCTTTGCTAGCTCTGATAGTTACTCCAACAGAGGCCTCCTTTCGTTCATAGGATAGGAATATGAAAATCATAGGAAGTGAGATGACATGCATCTCAATTCCTATAGAGAAAGAGATGCCATTTGATGCTTAGGATAGGAATTTTTCCATTTAGTCTAGGCTAATGTAATGGTAATTTGCTCTAAAAACTACAGTAGTAACTAGTACTAGTATAGGTACATGCTCGTACTCGCATACAGCACACACACACTAACTACTAGTACTACTACTTCTCACATGCTTGGCAGACGCCGTAGTTCTCCTTCCCGGCTTTGTCGGCGACACCCCACCGTGCTTGGATCTCCGCCGACCTCTCCGCGGCAGCGGCATGCGTCCTTTTTCTTTCTTGCGGCAGCGAGCCTCCCTTTTCTTGAGTGCTTTCGACTTTTCCGCTCCCTCAGGCGGCTTTGGCCCCCTCTTGCTCTACCGCCCATTCGGCCTTGGCATCTTCAAATTCCTCCCACATAGTTGTGAGGTCGCGAGCGGCAATGAACTCGGCACGGCGGGATGCCATCGCTTCCCTACCATTTTGTGTGCGGTCGTGGGCGGCGAGGAACTCGGCGCGGCGGGATGCCATCGCTGCCTTACCGGTTAGCGTGCAGCGCGGTGGCATGAACGACGCTTGGTGAGAGCTCTTGGGTGCAGTAGCCGGACAACCATATAGTGCATTGGTTTGTCAAGAGCTCAAGGACAGAAGATGAAGCGAATTGGATTCCCCTTCAATCCTGGTCATTTATTACCGAGTAAAATGCATTGGCGGTCATCGAACTTGTCTTGATAGCTCACTTTGATCATTGTATACGAGATATGGTGATTATACGGTCACTGACTCAGCGTATAGCTCCGTATTTGTCGGGTTGACCAGTCAAACAGTCCGCATGCGCCTCATCAGCTCGTGTTCTTTATCTATCTACGCGGGCCTACCTGTCAATGGAGAAAGAAATAAAAACCAAAATTATGCGTATGTGGGGAATCAAACCACAGACTCATCGCTGCAACGCACCCTCGTCAGCCAAATGAAAATGAAATACTTTGCGTCAGACACTCACGCTCACGCTGTTAAAGCATGCTAATGTATGCATGTTGCCCTCTAAATCAAAGTCCTGCTCATGGCGCAACGCAACCGGCGAGCCCATCACCTACGCGCCCCGGCGGTGCCTGACATTACTGTTTAGACGTTTGATGGAGGCCTACGCGAACGACGAGCATGTATTCACCTGGCTCAACACCAACGATCATACTCGGACCGCCTTGCTCATGTATATCATCCATCACAACGACAATCTATAAAACAGCCTAAGCTAGAGAGGGTAGTTTTGTAGTATGGTACGGAGTATGTACTATCGTGAGCGACCGATCTTAGTGCCACTGCACATCGAAACCCCTTCCATCGCTAGCGCGCGCTTCCCGCCTGAAACGGTCACCGTCTCTCCAGAATGTCAATGTCGCATTCACCGGACTTAACTGCAGGTGCAATTGGTGTGTCATTGACATGCGGACCAGATGCCCATTGGGCCCACATGTCAGTAACCCAAACGCATCTGCAGTTAAGTCACTGAAGTAGCGTCTACATTCACGCCCGACGAAACTACTCCGGCGCCAGTTGTCCATCCGTATGCCGCGGCTCATTGCCATTCGCCCGCTATATTAACTTGAGCCCCAGCTCCCAGCCATAGCCAAAGACCCATACTTATTCTCCTCCGGTCCCTTCCTTCTGCCGGCAGAACAACAACCATGGCCTCCTGGCGCTCCGAAGCTCTCTTAGACGTACTGCCGTAGGAGCAGACGAGGGACATCGGCAGCTCCACTCAGTCGACGCCAAGCTTGGTGGGGT